>CM075980.1:47948084-48056226 GCA_038087875.1 Malacoraja senta
CCCCGCCCACACAGCCGCCCCTCCCTTAACTCCCCGCCCACACACCCACCTTCCCTCCCACAAACCCCCCCGCCCACACACCCCCTTCCTCCCACAACCCCCCGTCCACCCGCCCACACCCCCCTCCCCCCACAACCCCCGCGCACACAGAACCCCCGCCCACACATGCCCCCCTCCCCATACCCCTCCTCCCAACAACCCCCCCCCGCCCACACCCCCCTTCCCCTCCCACCCCCCCCCCCCCCCCCGCCACACACCCCACCTCCCTCTTCCCCTCCCACACATGAAGAGGAGGGGGAGGGAGTGCTGGGGGATGAGAGGAAGTGAGCCTCGCCTGCGCACTTAGGGGCTATGGGTGAGTGGTGGAATATTGTGTTGGGGAACGGGTGCGTTGGGGGACCAGGCCTCCCGTGTGACTGGGTCTCAACCGGTCCCACTTAGTCTAGTATCCCTTTAAATCTTTCCTATTCATGTATTTATCCGAGTCTTTTAATTCTTGTTATGGTACCTGCCTCATCTCCACTGGCAGCTCATTCCATGTACCCACCACCCATTGTGTGAGAAATTTGCTCCTCAGGTTCCGATTAAATATTGTCCCTCTCAACTTAAACCCATGTCCTCTGGTTCTTGATTCCCCTAGCCTGGGTACAAGATTGTGTGCATTCCCCAATCTATTCCCCTCATGGTTTTAGATTGAATATCACCTCTTAGCCCCCTGTGCTCCAAGGAATCAAGTTCTAACCTGCCCAACATCTCCCGATAGCTCAAGCCCTGGCAACGTCCTCAAAAATATTCCCTGCACTCTTTCCAGCTAAATAACATCTGTCCTATAGCAGGATGACCAAAACTGAACACAGTACTCCAAATACGGCCTTACCAACGTATTTTCAAATGTAACGTAACGTCCCAACTTCTATACTCAATACCCTTCCGATGAAGGCCAATGTACCAAAAGCCTTCATTCACCCAATCTACCCGTGACATCACTTTCAGGGCACTATATATTTGCACTATGAGATCCCTCTGCTCCACAACACACCTCAGGCACACACCTTAGATCCCTCTGGCTTTGAGAATACGGGAAATTAAAGAGAGGGAGATGTGCACAGTTTTTCATGATCTCATGGCATCCGCAGCTTCTTAGTCAAATAATTTCAGAAGTGTGCTTGTAATGCTGGCTAATTTGCACGCAGTAAACTTCCTCAAAGAGAAATATGATAATTGCCAGCTCATCTCTCTGGATAACAGCACCAATATTTTCTCAAAACAATGCATGGGGTCTTTCATGCTGTCCGAGGGTCTTGTTTTAATTACTTGATGCTCCTTTAATTAAGCATTCTGTTATCTTTCATGCCACTGGTGTTGCTATTACATTTTTCTCCCTGTATAAAGAAATTGTTGGGTTGGTATACAGAAACCTTCTGCGACTATTCCCTTCTCTGACGACTGTTTGTTTGCTGTGTGTCTTCCTCAATGTTCTTTAATATGCACGAACGATCTTTAATACACACAAAATGATTAATATTTTTTATATGCTGAAAATTTGCTGTAAGTATTCGTAAAACAACTTGACTACAGTGTTTAATGTGGGGAATATTTTTTCATTTGAAAAAAATTTAAATGGTAAATGAAAGATGCAAAGGAAAATCCTTTTTTTCGGTTAATTTAACCTGATGCAATAGTTGTCTATTTAATCAAGATCAAGAAAAATAATAGTCATTTACTTCTATTCCTGATTTTGGTATATCTGTCTGAATTTTTAACAGTTACTGTGGACACAAAAGGGACCTGCAAAAATTAATTGATTCAACTTCTACTTTTCAGGCAGGTAGAAGTCATGTTGAACATCTTACGAAGTTTTGATTCCCTTTATATTATGTCAATTATAAAGTTGCAGCAATATATTGAAGTTGCTCAAATGCAACTGACAGTAGGGAAAGGATGTGCAAGAATTTCAATATCGACAACCTGCAATTTAATAACATGTTAACATGGTAGAACATTCTGGGTTGCTTCACAAGTTTCAGTGGGGAAAATAAAACCCTCAAAGCAGCAAGATATCATAACAAATAATTATTATATTCAATCTGTAAAATATACATAAAATAAATGCATTGGTCTTTCTGGTCATACCTTGAGGTTTGGCATTCACTAGCTGCAAGTTGACATACTTGCAGAGCAGATTATCAGACTGTATAATAGCTTCTACTGGTGCAGTTCCAGCTGTCACATACACAGTCTTTCCACTGAGGATCATCAGGTCAGTCTCATTTGTTAGTTCTGGAAGAGGCAAACAGAATCAGTGTTCCACGATGCACTTTTACTAGTCGTCATGCAAAAAAAATCCTGGTAGCAGGAGAATTATTCCATATTAGAGCTCTCTCAAATAAAGGTTTAATGACTTTTGAGCATGTAAATTGTACATTAAGGCCTGAAAACCTAATAACTCGTACGTGCATTTTCCCAATTGACATCTCTCAAAACAAAATTGATTGCACTATATTATTTTAAACAGTTATGATGATTAATTGAAATATCAAGCAGTGGTACATTGCAGAAACTGTGTGGCAATTCACAGAACATAAAACACTACAGCAGAGGAATAGTCCCTGTGGCCCACCAATAGTATGTGCCAAATTATACTAATCACCTCTGCCTGCATGTGATCCACATTCCTCCATCCTTTGCATATCCATGTGCCTATCTAAAAGCCTCTTAAACACCACTATCATATCTGCTCCTACCCCCCCCCCCCCCTCCCCCCCGGCAGTGCTTTCTGGGCACCGTATACACTGGATGTAAAAAACGTGCCTCCTTTAAACTTACCCCTAAAACCTTAAAGCTATGAACTCTAGTCTTTGGCATTTCCATTCTGGGAAAACCATTCCGAATATCTATCCCATTTACGCCTCTCATACTATCACATACTTCCATCATGTCTGCCTTCACCCTTCGATGTTTCAAAGAAAACAATCTAAGTTCGTCCAACCCCTCCTATCTAATCTAGGCAGCATTCTAGTAAACCTCTTCGGCACCCTCTCAACATCCTTCCTCCATTAGGGTTACCAGAACTGCACACAATACTCTAAATGCAGCCAAACAAAAATGCTTTATAAAGCTTCACATGACTTCCTGACTCTTATACTCAATGCCCCAAATGATGAAGGCATACCATACACCTTCCTTACTATGAAGTTAGACACAAAATGCTGGAGTAACTCAGTGGGACAGGCAGCATTTCTGGAGAGAAGGTGTTTAAGAAGGAACTGCAGATGCTGGAAAATCAAAGGTAGACAAAAGCCTATTTCCTTCGCTCCATAGATGCTGCTGCACCCGCTGAGTTTTTCCAGCACTTTTGTCTATCTCTGGAGAGAAGGAATGGGCGACGTTTCGGGTCGAGACCCTTCTTCATTCTGATGTCAGGGGAGTGGGAGGAACAGTGATAGAATGTAGTCGGAGACAGTAAGACTGGTGGGAGAACTGGGAAGGGGGAGGGGATGGAGAGAGAGAGGGAAAGCAAGGGCTATTCCTTAAGGGCCTGTCCCACCAGCATGCGTCTAGCGCGACCGAACTTGGTGGCTTGAGGCGTACGGCCTCCCGGGGCCGTTCCCACTTTCAACCGCGGAGGCGTCTGGAGTTGGGCGGGGCGGGTCCCGACATCATACTCACCAATCAGCTGGGCAGGAGGCAGTCTGACTGAATTTGGACGTCGCACGGCGTCTGGCGGTGACGTCATCACGCAACGGCACGCCGGGCGGTGACGTCATCGCGCAATGCCACGCGCTAGGCGTACGCCGTCAAGACGCTGCGTACGACGTCGAGACACTGCGTACGTTCTCAATGCGGCTGCGGGCCAACAGGCCGTTGCCGCGCGGAATTTTTGGACAGTGTCAGTTTTTCGGAGCCCCGTGCGATGTCGGGACCAGCCCCGCACAACTCCATACGCCTCCGGCGATCGAAGTGGGACTGGCCCCGCGAGGCCGTACGGCTCAAGCGACCACGTTAGGTCGCGCTAGCCGCATGCAGTCGCATGCTGGTGGGACAGGCCCTTTCCTCCTCTACTTGTTTGCCACTGTCAGCAAGCAATGGACATGGACCCCCAAAATTACTCCATACTTCAATGCTGTTAAGGATCATGCCATTAACTGTATACTCTCCTTTTACATTCAAACACCCACAGTGCAACATCTTATAGCTGGTGTGTACACACTTCTCAAGCAGAGACAATCCTAGCAAAATCAGTCTATATCAGGAAAATATTTTCCAATTAATGGTAATTTGGAAAAAAGGTATTATGCTTTTCATAACTATTATTGTCTTTGTATTACTAAATTAATAACAAAAATGATCTGGCAATAGAAGCAGTAAAAAGTAGAGAAAAGTTCAAAAAAATAACCAGAGACAAAAGGCTCAAATAAAGACAGGAAAGAGTAAAATGCAAAGCCTCCTCTCCTCATCTGAAACTCCTTTCTTCTCCTTTTCACCTCAAGCCTTTGGCACTTACTCCACCCATCTGCCAATCAAACCCCTTGACCTGTATTTGCCTTTCACTTACCATGCTTTGTCTGCCCCTAGCTCACCTTTCCAGCTTTCTCCCTCACACTCCCTCAGTGTGAAGGGTCCTGGCCTGTAACCTGTCCTGGACCTGTCCATTCCCTCCTCCAATGCTGCATGACCCACTGAATTCCTCCAGCACTCGTGTTTTCCTCAAGATTCCAGCTTCTGCAGTTTCTTGAATCTCCTTAAAAAAATCTTCCAGAGTGTGTCTCACTGAATGTCCTCACCAAAGAGGTGATCCCTCCTCTCTCCTAGCTTTCTTCCGCTCCCCTCCCCCACCCCTCATCAATGTGACGAAGGGGCTCGAGCTTAACATCACCTATCCATGTTCTCCAGAGGTGCTGCCTGATCCACTGAGTTGCTCCAGCATTTTTTTTGTCTTTTATTCAGTTAAAAACAAGTCTGACAGCAGGCACAACCACTGACAGGCACTAAAACAGGAGAGCTAGTAGTTGTATCTGCTTTCAACCGTTTCATTGGCAGAGCTTGACTTGACCCACACACAATGCATGTGGCCTTGCCAGCACGTGTGATCTAACCATCCAAGTTCTAGAATTGCCTTTTTGTAAATACAGTGCCCTCCATAATGTTTGGGTCAAAGACCCATCATTTATTTATTTGCCTCTGTAATCTACAATTTGAGATTTGTAATAGACAAAAATCACATGTGGTTAAAGTGCGTATTGTCAGTTGTTATTAAAGGCCATTGTTATACATTTTGGTTTCACCATGTAGAAATTACAGCTGTGTTTATACATAGTTCCCCCCCATTTCAGGGCACCATAATGTTTGGGACACATAGCTTCACAGGTGTCTGTAATTGCTCAGGTGCGTTTAATTGCCTCCTTAATGCAGGTATAAGAGAGCTCTCAACACCTAGTCTTTCCTACAGTCTTTCCATTACCTTTGGAAACTTTTATTGCTGTTTATCAACATGAGGACCAAAGTTGTGCCAATGAAAGTCAAAGAAGCCATTATGAGACTGAGAAACAAGAATAAAACTGTTAGAGACATCAGCCAAACCTTAGGTTTACCAAAATCAACTGTTTGGAACATCACTAAGAAGAAAGTGAGCACTAGTGAGCCTACTAATCGCAAAGTGATTGGCAGGCCAAAGAAGACCTCCACAGCTGATGACAGAAGAATTCTCTCTACAATAAAGAAACATCCCCAAACACCTGTCCGACAGATCAGAAAAACTCTTCAGGAGTCAGGTGTGGATTTGTCACTGACCACTGTCCGCAGAAGACTTCATGAACAGAAATACAGAGGCTACACTGCAAGATGCAAACCACTGGTTAGCTGCAAAAATAGGATGGCCAGGTTACAGTTTGCCAACTGGCGGGACTCATCGATGATCTAGCCAGGTCACTCAATAACAAGGGTCAGACTGACCTGATTATATTAGACTTCAGTAAGGCTTTTGATAAGGTTCCCTACAAGCGGCTCCTGTACAAGCTCAACCATGTAGAAATAAACTGCAACCTCTTAAAATGGATTGAGGTCTTTTTGACAAGGAGACACCGGCGAGTTTTCTTGGAGGGAGAGACGTCTATTGAAACTTCTGTGACATCAGGTGTACCACAGGGTATCATAGGTCCATTGCTCTTCCTACTGTATATCAATGACATTCCAAATGCAGTTTCGTCCAGAGTTCGACTTCACAGATGATGCCATAATTTATAGAGAGATTAAAACACCAGAAGACAACTTGTCCTTACAGAAGGATCTGGATGCTCTCTGTGAGTGGGGAAAACCTGGCAGATGTCATTCAATACAACCAAATGTCAAACCATGCATCTCTCACACAAGACTAAACCATTTTTATCGGAATACAACATGGGTAACCATACATTGCTTGCTGTCGACCATCACCCATAACTAGGAGTCGAATTAAGCAAAGATTTAAGTTGGGTGACGCATATTAGTCAGGTGTCTAACAAAGCAAATAGAACTCTCGGCCTGCTTAAAATAATTTTTCACGCATGTAGTACATCCGTCAAAGAAAATGCCTACAAGTCCTTGGTCAGGCCCAAATTAGAGTATTGTGGAGCCGTATGGGATCCTTTCAACAACAACAAGATCACCTTGGAGAAATCAAGCATGAATAATATGCTGACCTCTCGGGTGGGATACCCTGGAGCCCCGCAGAATCAGGCTAAGACTTATTGCAATTTACAAGGAGATTCACAAAATCACGCCATCAAATCTTCCGTCATCCCAGAGCACCAACTGCCATGAAACAAGACAAAATAACGGTCCCTACATCATCAACTCGCTAAATTTCAATAAACTTTGCTACCAATATTCCCTTTACCCAAGGACGATAAGGGAATGAAATATGTTACCACCCAACACACGTGCTGCTCCGATGTTAAGTCATTTCAAAAAGGTTTGAGCAACTAATTCTCCTCAACTTGGTCAAAAAGGCCCACTTCAAAATGTAATCACTACTCTACTCACTCCGACCTGCGCAAGATAACCACTTATGAGCTGTCTGCGCAGTAATCAACCAGAACCAGGGCCAAGAAGTACTTAAAAGAACAACCACAGTTCTGGAAAAAGGTCTTGCGGACAGATGAGACGAAGATTAACATATCAGAGTGGTGGCAAGAGCAAAGTATGGAGGAGAGAAGGAACTGCCCAAGATCCAAAGCATACCACCTCATCTGTGAAACACGGTGGTGGGGGTGTTATGGCCTGGGCATGTATGGCTGCTGAAGGTACTGGCTCACTTATCTTCATTGATGATACAACTGCTGATGGTAGTAGCATAATGAATTCTGAAGTGCATAGACACATCCTATCTGCTCAAGTTCAAACAAATGCCTCAAAACTCATTGGCCAGCGGTTCATTCTACAGCAAGACAATGATCCCAAACATAATGCGAAAGCAACAAAGGTAAAAAATGGTCCATTTTTGATTGGCCGTCAATCACCTGATCTGAACCAATTGAGCATGCCTTTTATATGCTGATGATGGTAAAACTGAAGGGGATTAGCCCCCCAAACAAGCATAAGCTAAAGATGGCTGCAATACAGGCCTGGCAGGGCATCACCAGAGAAGAATTAATGTTTTAAAATGACTATCAAACCATTCGCTCTCACAGCCATTCCAGTCTATTGACATGAATGAGCTTGTTGATCTTGTGCCTGGTCGTAGTGTAGGTTAAGTGGGGAGATTCTCATAGTAATTGCTTGTAACGTCCTGACACTGGACTAGATAGTGCAGAGCTGGGAAACCAGCCAATAAGTTCAGAACTTCTGCACTCATGTAGGAATTGTGAACTTTTTGGCAGTTGAATGAGGTTTGTCATGAGATCCATGTGGAACTGCTGGCATTTCCCAGCACGTAGCAGACCACATACAGTACATAAGGCTAGCAAAGACGGCTTGTGAGAATGCATTAGATCTCCAAAACAAAATTCCAGAAACATTTATTGAAATGATAACTTTGAAAAAGTTAAACACAAATTTTAAGCACAGTAAAACAGATTGGCCTGATGAAATGATTTTATACAGTTATGCATTTTTTATTTTTTTAAATTTATCATTACACTTATGGGCGCCTTTCAAAGACTCTCAAGGACGCCTTGCAGATAAGCAGATTACAAAACATATAAGCAGAATAAAAAAATAAAAAATAGTAGGGACATCAACAACATCACAATACACAAATTAAGGACAGAATTCATTCCAAAGGCACAAAAAAGAAAATCAGAAACACAATTTGAGGCGAGAGCAGCAGCAGCTAAACCGCGCCAGCGTCCACTCTCCCCTCCGACCGTGCATAACAATAATGATCCGTTATCAGTGAAGCAAATTCACTTAATCAGACTTTCACCTCCTTCATAAGATTATCATGGATGTGACACATTACAACACGGAAAGAGATCATTTCAATGTGTGTTGTCTGCATTCTCCATGCAAGCAGCACTTCAGATTAATCAATTCAGAGTGAGGATAAAAACTGCATCAGACCTTCTTTCCATTATTCTCTTTATCTCATGAGAAGAAAATTAGAATCATGGCTTCAATGGTCTAGGTCAAACAAAAACAAAACACACAGGGGAAAAAGCCAATAGTTAAATGAACCAAAATACTGAAATCCAATTAGAAAACCAAAGTTGTCTATTTCAGCAATAGTAGTATTTTTCATTTCAATATGCGTTAATGTTTAAAACTCTTTTTAAAGAAGTACAGAAGTAAAATAAAATCCTGCACAACATTGATGCACAGATGGATCTTGAGGTCCAAGACCACAGCTTCCTGAAAGTACCAATGCAAGTAGATAGAGGGGTAAAGAAAGTATGTGCTATGCTTGCCTTCATCGATCAAGGCACTGAGTATAAGAGTCAAGAAATCATGTTGTATCTTTATAAAACGTTGGTTTCTGCATTTGGGATAGTGTGTGCAGTTTTGGTTGCACCATTGCAGAAAGGATGTGGAGATTTTGGAAAGGTTAACCAGAATGCAGCCTTGATTAGAGGGTATTGGCTGTAAAGAGAGATTGGACAAACTTGGATTGTTTTCTCTGGAGCATTGGAGGTTGAGGGAAGTCCAGGTGGATGCTTGGTAAAATTATGAGGCATAGATAGAGAAGACATTCAGAATATTTATCCCAGGGTGGAAATTGAAATGCTAGACGACATAGCTTTAAGTTTTGGTTTTTTTACACACAGAGAATGGCAGGTATCTGGAAAGCGCTGCCAGGGGTGGTGGTGGAAGCAGTTATGATGGTGTGTTTAAGAGGCTTTTAAAGAGACTCATGTAAATGCAGGGAATGGAGGAACATGCATCACTTCGAAGCAGAGAAATTAGTTTAATCTGGCATCATGTTTGATAGACATCATTGGACCACATGGCTTATTCCAATGCTGTACTATTCTATGTTCTATTTTTGTTTTCCATCTTTCGTGCAGGGAGAATAGGTTCAAGAGCCCGTCTCAGGGAAGAATATTAACAATAAAGAATACTTAAATTATCAGCAAGTTAATATGCAGTATGGACAGATATTTAAATAAGGGATGCAAATCTTTTATCAGGTACACTTGTGATGTAAGAATTTCAGAAAATAAGAAAATTGGGCAAGCTTGTAATAGGGTGAAACAAGAGCCTTACATACTGGAAGAGGATGATGGGAAAATAGGCTAACATAGTGAATATAATTTAAGGGTCATGTTAAACAGGCAGTAGTTAAATTAGGAATGTGTTTAGATTACAAGATTATAGGTACAGTGCCCTCCATAATGTTTGGGACAAAGACCCATCATTTATTTATTTGCCTCTGTACTCCACAATACTCCACAGTGAGGAGATACCTGGAGATTCACTGTGATGGATGTTTGTGTTAAATTGTGTTAATTGTGTGTTTTGTTGGGTTTTTTCTGTCATGACTGCATGGTACGAAATCTAGTTCAAACTGGTTTGAATGACAATAAAGGATATTCAATTCAATTCAATTTGAGATTTGCAATAGAAAAAAATCACATGCAGTTAAAGTGCACATTGTCAGATGTTATTAAAGGCCATTTTTATACATTTTGGTTTCACCATGTAGAAATTACAGCAGTGTTTATACATAGTCCCCCCATTTCAGGGCACCATAATGATTGGGACACAGCAATGTCATGTAAATGAAAGTAGTCATGTTTAGTATTTTGTTGCATATTCTTTGCATGCAATGACTGCTTGAAGTCTGCGATTCATGGACATCACCAGTGGCTGGGTTTCTTCTCTGGTGATGCTCTGCCCTGTATTGCAGCCATCTTTAGCTTATGCTTGTTTTGGGGGCTAGTCCCCTTCAGTTTTCTCTTCAGCATATAAAAGGCATGTTCAATCGGGTGATTGCCTTGGCCACTCAAGAATTGACCATTTTTTAGCTTTGAAAAACTCCTTTGTTGCTTTAGCAGTATGTTTGGGATCATTGTCTTGCTGCAGAATGAACTGCCAACCAATGAGTTTTGAGGCATTTGTTTGAACTTGAGCAGATAGGATGTGTCTATACACTTCAGAATTCATTATGCTACTACCATCAGCAGTTGTATCATCAATGAAGATAAGTGAGCCAGTACCTTCAGCAGCCATACATGCCCAGGCCATAACACCCTCACCACCATGTTTCACAAATGAGGTGGTATGCTTTATATCTTGAACAGTTCCTTCTCTCATCCATACTTTGCTCTTGCCATGATTCTGATCTTAGTCTCATCTGTCCACAAGACCTTTTTACAGAATTGTGGTTGCTCTTTTAAGTACTTCTTGGCAAACTGTAACCTGGCCATCCTATTTTTGCGGCTAACCAGTGGCTTGCATCTTGCAGTGTAGCCTCTGTATTTCTGTTCATGAAGTCTTCTGCGGACAGTGGTCATTGACAAATCCACACCTGACTCCTGAAGAGTGTTTATGATCTGTCGGCCAGGTGTTTGGGGATTTTTCTTTATTATAGAGAGAATTCTTCTGTCATTAGCCGTGGAGGTCTTCCTTGGTCTGCCAGTTCCTTTGCGATTAGTAAGCTCACCAGTGCTCTCTTTCTTCTTAATGTTCCAAACAGTTGATTTTGGTAAGCCTAAGGTTTGGCTGATGTCTCTAACAGTTTTATTCTTGTTTCTCAATCTCATGATGGCTTCTTTGACTTTCATTGGCAAAACCTTGGACCTCATGTTGATAAACAGCAATAACAGTTTCCAAAGGTGATGGAAAGACTGTAGGAAAGACTAGGTGCTGAGAGCTCTCTTATACCTGCATTAAGGAGGCATTATGGGGGGAGGGGGGGGGGGACTATGTATAAACACAGCTGTAATTTCTACATGGTGAAACCAAAATGTATAAAAATAGCCTTTAATACAATCTGACAATGTGCACTTTAACCACATGTGATTTTTTAATATTACAAATCTCAAATTGTGGAGTACAGAGGCAAATAAATAAATGACGGGTCTTTGTCCCAAACATTATGGAGGGCACTGTAGCTAGAGCAAGGATAAACATAGAATGTCACTTTATGACACCCATTTACAGAGCAAATGGGAGACTGGTTTTATTCTGAGCACAGGAAACAAATCCTAACTGTCAGACAGATAGAGATAACTCCAGCAGAGATAAAACACAAATCAAGGACTACAAATAAAAGTGGGTTACTGGTGAATTATTGCAAAAATATCAAATCCACATGTAACCATTGGAACATGAATAGTATAAAATGTTACCCAGTTTATACCGCTGAGGCCCAAATATTCCAAAAAAATCACCCGTGCTGTCGAAGATTTTCCATAATTAAGAGGGCAACTGGGCCCCATGTGAAAACCAGTTTTAGGTCAGACACATAGAACCCTCCAACAACTTACCACAAAAAGGCACTGTTTACCCTGTCTTGTGCACAACAGGCAAAAAAAAAAATCCCATTTTATATGGAACAATTATTCAAATCCCTGGTGATCCAAGGAACATACCACTGCAACGATATGAAGGCACTATGTCCTATTTTTTACATCTTCCAACTGACAGTGAAATGAAAATGCAGACAAATAGGTGTGAACATGAACTCTGCTATTATTAGGACGTATTATTACCAAATTCAATTGAATTTTTGCAAAGCCTGCCCTGCAGTAATCACTTAGCATCTGTCCCTGCGGTAAATTCACATGGTTTTATTTTTATTATGCTCCAAGCAAGAAATGACCAATGTGTCCACTGGGAATTGTAACAGTCTATTGCAGTGTAATGTGATGTGGTGGGTCCTTTTATTGAAAAAGACACAATCTAACGACCAAAGAAATAAAATATATTTCTGTTTTTTCTTGGCTGGCTGTAGCCATAATGGATATTAATATGACAATTAAGGGAAATTTTAACAGTAACAGATCCTTTTATGTTCAAATATTTAATAATCCATCAGGCTAGGAAGTTACATAAATAATAAAATCTTACTGCTTTTGGTATGTATTTATACAGCTAGCATTAACTATTAAATTAATTAGATTATATAATACTCAAACAAACAAGCTGAAACAAGATCAGGAAATTCAACTATTACATTCTGTGTAAAATCTTGCCCAGAAAGGGAAATTGGAAGGAAAGAAGGTTAGTATTAAGGGAATCTCATGAATTAGTACTACATATTTACTTCAAAGGTAAATTCAATGTTCAATAGCAAAATAGTGTAACAGAATTGTTGTGAAAGAGCAAGGCAAATCAAACAGCAACTTCTTGAACATTGCATTCACTGTATAGGTGCAGTTGGGTATCCAATTTACTTCCAAATAATGGCACGTGCCCTGTGCCTCACTGTTTCTCTGAATACAAAATCCAAGCCAAAACTTTTTTTATTTTTGCTATAATGATTAATACAGATTTCCCAAAAATGCATTCTCCAGGTAAGATCAACTATAAATAAGTGCATTTAAGACCAAAATTCTCCAGCTGCTGTGATGTTAATACAATAGAATGTGTTATGTATGAAAAGTATTTCAGTAACGTGTAGATTGGACAACTATTGAACGGAGAATAGTCAACTAACACTGGACCACAATACAGAGGAATAACAGGTAATTATTATCACTGCTGAGCCATTTTACCTATTTCTTAATAATTATTATAACAGGTCCTCCCAAATTATGAACACTCAACCTATCTACAACCGTAAGTATGAACAAGGGTTTGAAAAACCAAAAGGATGGAGTCTGCCAGCTGTCATGAGGCTGCAGGCAAATTCCACCGTGTGGGAATTCAGTTTGCGGCAACATATGAATAGTTGAGTTGAACATCCTCAACTACAGGTTACCGTGGTTTGGTCTATGTTTTTATCTAAACATATAGCCGGGCGGACGGGTTACGAACAGTTCTCAGCAATGGAAACATGTTGTAGCCTGGAGAGGATCTGTATAGCACCAGGCATAACATTTACTATCCTCGGTTAGTCATCATTCAAATTTACATGCAAGGCAGTTCTTTGATACGTCACATTGTAATGAACTATATGCTTCAACTTTCTTAGTCTTGCATCAAAATTAAAATTGCCGACTAATATATTTCCTGGTATGTGGTGAACACCTGACAAAAATGCTTCTTGGTTGTTAATCCCTGCTGGAAGATGGTGGCTATGTTGGTAAAGTCTTCCTTCGAATTTCAAAAACTGCTTCTGTTCCAAACATCAAACCCAATAATTTCAAACCAGTTTGGTGTGTGAATAGATAAGCAACCTGAAGAAGATAAATGCTTCGGAATGTGCATGTTCACACAGGAAGTCCCCAGATTACGATAGGGTTGTGTTCCTGAGAACTGTCCGTAAACTGAACTGTTCAGAAGTAGTGGAAATGAACAGAAGTGGCTGTGATGGGTGAGCGAGCAGGAGTGGGAAGTGCTGCTGTCAACCAGCTTCAGCGACTCAGTGAGTGAATCTACCAGCTCTGCTCAGTTCGTGCCGACTCCCCAATTGTTGTGACTCGGCGAGGGCTTAGGTAAAGAAGGCATATGGAAATATTCCTTTCCCATTTTGGCAAAAGGCGCCTTTATTCGTGAAATGGCATAAACTGACTTGCAAGTCATAGCCATTTACAACTCAAACCTCACCTCTTTTTTGCCTTAATTCTTTGACATATTTATACATGTTCTGTTGTTAAGTCAAGAGTGTTTTATTGTCATATGTCCCAGATAGAACAATGAAATTCTTACATGCTGCAGCACAACAGAATATGTAAACATAGTACACTGCAAACAATATGATAAACGAGAGAGAAAAAAATTCAGTGTGTATATATACATTCTCACAAATACACACATACAGTGGCTTGCAAAAGTATTCATACCCCTTGAACTTTTCCACATTTTGTCACGTTACAACCACAAACGTAAATGTATTTTATTGGGATTTTATGTGATAGACCAACACAAAGTGGTGCATAATTGTGAAGTGGAAGGAAAATGATACATGGTTTTCAAATTTTTTTACAAATAAAAAACTGAAAATTGTCGTGTGCAAAAGTATTCAGCCCCCCTGAGTCAATACTTTGTAGAACCACCTTTCGCTGCAATTACAGCTGCAAGTCTTTTGGGGTATGTCTCTACCAGCTTTGCACATCTAGAGACTGAAATTTTTGCCCATTCTTCTTTGCAAAATAGCTCAAGCTCAGTCAGATTGGATGGAGAGTGTCTGTGAACAGCAATTTTCAAATCTTGCCAGAGATTCTCAATTGGATTTAGGTCTGGACTTTGACTGGGCCATTCTAATACATGAATATGCTTTGATCTAAACCATTCCATTGTAGCTCTGGCTGTATGTTTAGAGTCGTTGTCCTGCTGGAAGGTGAACCTCCGCCCCAGTCTCAAGTCTTTTGCAGACTCTAACAGGTTTTCTTCCAAGATTGCCCTGTATTTGGCTCCATCCATCTTCCCATCAACTCTGACCAGCTTCCCTGTCCCTGCTGAAGAAAAGCATCCCCACAGCATGATGCTGCCACCACCATGTTTCACAGTGGGGATGGTGTGTTCAGGGTGATGTGCAGTGTTAGGTTTCCGCCACACATAGCGTTTTGCATTTAGGCCAAAATCTTCAATTTTGGTCTCATCTGACCAGAGCACCTTCCTCCACATGTTTGCTGTGTCCCCCACATGGCTTGTGGCAAACTGCAAACGGGACTTCTTATGGCTTTTTTTCAACAATGGCTTTCTTCTTGCCACTCTTCCATAAAGGCCCGATTTGTGGAGTGCACAACTAATAGTTGTCCTGTGGACAGATTCTCCCACCTGAGCTGTGGATCTCTGCAGCTCCTCCAGAGTTACCATGGGCCTCTTGGCTGCTTCTCTCATCAATGCTCTCCTTGCCCGGCATGTCAGTTTAGGTGGACGGCCATGTCTTGGTAGGTTTGCAGTTGTGCCATACTCTTTCCATTTTCGGATGATGGATTGAACAGTGGTCCGTGAGATGTTCAAAGCTTGGGATATTTTTTTATAACCTAACCCTGCTTTAAACTTCTCCACAACTTTATCCCTGACCTGTCTGGTGTGTTCCTTGGGCTTCATGACGCTGTTTGTTCACTAATGTTCTCTAACAAACCTCTGAGGCCTTCACAAAACAGCTGTATTTATACTGAGAATAGATTACACACAAGTGGACTCTATTTACTAATTAGGTGACTTCTGAAGGCAATTGGTTGCACTGGATTTTATTTAGGGGTATCAGAATAAAGGGGGCTGAATACTTTTGCACGCTACACACTCAGTTTTTTATTTGTAAAAAAATTTGAAAACCATGTATCATTTTCCTTCCACTTCACAATTATGCACCACTTTGTGTTGGTCAATCACATAAAATCCCAATAAAATACATTTACGTTTGTGGTTGTAACGTGACAAAATGTAGAAAAATTCAAGGGGTATGAATACTTTTGCAAGCCACTGTATATATGTATATATATATATATATATACACACATATACATATATATATAATATATATATGTATATATATATATATATAATATATACATGTATATATATATATATAATATATACATGTATATATATATATATATGTAATATATATATATATATATATACGTGTGTGTGTGTGTGTGTGTGTGTGTGTGTTTGTGTGTGTGCGCGCGTGCATGCGTGCGTGCATATATATATATATATATATATATATATATATATATATATATATATATATATATATATACTAGACTAAGTGGGACCCGTTGGGTCAGGGCTGGCCTTAGGATGTGCGGGGCCCAATTGGGAAAAAATTTCGTAGAAATATAAATAAATAATTATAAATGAGTCACGTGTCGTGAGTAACATGCCAATTCAGGGGAGAGTTCCTTTCACAGCGTGTGGGGAGTCTAACCAAGGGTAAAGTTGCCAGTAACACTCACTCACCGCTGCCGCGGCGCTCCGGGCGCGGAGCTACCGCATTGTAGCCGGGGAGGGAAGCAGCTCGCCTACGAGCGGCCTCCAGCACCAGACAGCGGAACCGACTGCCATCTCAGCGCCTTCTGCCGGCCCGCTCACCTCTGGCAGTGCTCTCCGTCTGAACAGTGAGGGGACCAGCTCAAGAGCAAACATCATAGAGCGGAGCGGGTCAGCGGGTGATGGATAACATCACAGCAGGCGGTGGAGCCTACTCCTGTGTCAGCGCGAACAAGGGACCAATTGAGGTTACTCGCACTGACACACGGAGTAAGCGCCACCGCCCGCTGTCCTGTTATCCATCGCCCGCTGCCCCGCCCTTGAGCTGGATGCTGGCATGATCCCCGGTCGACCCCCTCCTTCTCAATCCTCCTGCCATCCCCGCAACTTTACCCCTGGACAGACTACCCACGCGCTGTGAAATGAGCTCGAGCTCTCCCCTCTTCCCCCCCCCCCCCCCCCCAGCAGCGCTGTCCTTTTACAGCCGCTTCCCATCAGCTGCTAGCAATGAGGGATAGACTTGGCTATACCGCAGTACAGCAACATCGTTCTTGATGTTCTGTACTGAGGGATAACAAAGTCTATCTTTCTTGGCTAACAACCTAACCTTCGGTCTCCAAGATGCAGGTACATTTTCTAGCAAGGTTACAAATTTTTGAGATTATAAAAATCAAGTCTGCAATTTTATCTAACTCTGAAATTGGAGATAGACAAAAGCTGGAGTAGCTCAGCAGGACAGGCAATGCAGCGACTCTGGAGAGAAGACCCTTCTTCAGACTGAACTGAATTCTCGTCGGTGAGAGTACTTGTGATTGTCTGAAGAAGGATCTCGACCAGAACCGCAACCCTCTCCCCAGAGCCCTTGCCCGTCCCGCTGAGCCACCACAGACAGGGAGTTGAAGGTAGACACAGGGGGGTCCACCTTCAACTTCAGAGCCAAACAAAAAACAGAGTGCTGGAGGAACTCAGCGGGCAAGGCAGCACATATCACTTATCAGGAGCCACCATGGGCCAGGACTCTTCCCCCCCCAACAGAAAGGAACCGCAGATGCAGCCATCACCGCAAAACGTCTAAGAAGGAACTGTAGATGCTGGAAAATCGAAGATAGACAAAAATGCTGGAGAAACTCAGCGGGTGTGAAGCCCTGTCCCACTGTGCAAGTTCACCCAAGAGCTCTCCCGAGTTTAAAAAAAAATCAAAACTCGTTGTAAACACGTAGAATGAACGTAGTGGGTACGTCGGAGCTCGGAACGTTTCAATAGACAATAAACAATAGGTTCAGGAGTAGGCCATTTGGCCCTTCGAGCCAGCACCGCCATTCAATGTGAACATGGCTGATCATCCACAATCAGTACCCCGTTCCTGCCTTCTCCCCATATCCCCTGACTCAGCTATTTTTAAGAGCCCTATCTAGCACTCTTGAAAGCATCCAGAGAACCTGCCTCCACCGCCCTCTGAGGCAGAGAATTCCACACTCACCACTCTCTGTGAGAAAAAATGTTTCCTCGTCCCCGTTCTAAATGGCTTACCCCTTATTCTTAAACTGTGGCCCCTGGTTCTGGACTCCCCCAACATCGGGAACATGTTTCCTGCCTCTAGCGTGTCCAAGCCCTTAACAAATCTTATATGTTTCAATGAGATTACCTCTCATCCTTCTAAACTCGAGAGTCTACAAGCCCACCATCCCCGGAATTAACCTTGTAAACCTACGCTGCACTCCCTCAATAGCAAGAATGTCCTTCTTCAAATTAGGGGACCAAAACTGCACACAATACTCCAGGTGCGGTCTCACTAGAACTCTGTACAACTACAGAAGGACCTCCTTGCTCCTATATTAGATTCCTCCTGTTATAAAGGCCAACATGCCATTTCTTAGCGCTAACGGCAGGTATTCGGGAAACGTGGTAACTCGTGAAGATTTTTCAACATGTTTAAAAATGTCCACATGTAAAATATACTCAGGATGTAAAAAATTTATACTTTTTAACACGTAGTCACACCGTAGTAGGACCTGGTGTCCTATATCACTATTGTGTGTTCATGATGGAAATAAGAATACTCTGTATATTCATTACCTTTGAATTGTAGTTTTATGTAATCCTCCCATAATTTCTGAGTCCCATTTCACAATATCTATCAGACATACAGAATGTTGCAAGGTAATATCTTGCCCAAACTCAGTTGTATCTTTCTATCTCAATAAATATCACAAAATATGCCATTGTTTCAGCCACATTATGACAAAATATAGAATGTAGGTTATTTGTTATCAGAAATCCCATCCCAGAAACAGTACTTAAAGAACATTTGTTTTACTAATTTACGAGCATGTACCATAGGTTGATCCATATCCAACAAAATGTTGTGATAATTGCATAAAATGTATTATTGTCTACGAAATTTGGTGTGGAATGATAATCCATCTCAGTACTCATTTAGGCAAGTCCCAAGCTATAGATACTTTTCCCCCACCCCCAATCCCCCTCGCCCGATCTTCATTGAACCTACCATTTGACTAATCTTTTACTCAGCTGCTGTAATGTTTCCTTCCTATCAAAATCTCTGTAGCATCTCTGTCCCTATCTTCCAATTCCCACTTTGAAATAAAATACAACTTTCGACAAAAATTTCGCAGCAGGATCGCTATATAAATACAAATATATGGTATTTTATCCTAGCATTCCCCCCCCCCCCCCTCCTTACCACCACACAAGAAGCGTAACTTGAAGCGTTTACATTTGGAGAAGTTCGATACGGACCAGGAATGACAATTAATAGCTATGAATCGATTAACAGCGAGCTGCGAGGTGAGATTGAAACACCTGTCAGAGGGATAAGAAACAATCCTGAGTTGACGGCGTATTGTTTTAAGTGAGCATTTTGCAGCGACCTCACCATATTCTGGTTAAATATTCTTTCCACGGAAATCTCCTATTTCACTTTGAAATTATATTCATTTATAACCGTTTGTAACATCAGTAACCACCTTAATGTTTGTGCGTTTAGTACCGGGTATGCTTGAAACTATTTATTGTAATGTACTGTATCTTTAAAAAAAAAACTATATCAACCAGATGTGAAAATTACACTGAATCGAACGATGATTGAAAATGCGTGGAAATCGACTAATCGCAATCCTGCTGCAAAATGTTTAAGTCGAAAACTGTATTTTATTTCAAAGTGGGAATTTGAAGATGGGGACAGAGATGATACCAGAGATTTTAAGCTCTTGTGTGAACTCGCACAGTGGGACAGGGCTTGAGGCAGCATCTATGGAGTGAAGGAAATAGCCGGGTCTGAAGAAGGGTTTCGACCAGAAACGTTGCATATTTCCTTCGCTCCATAGATGCTGCCTCACCCGCTAAGTTTCTCCAGCATTTTTGTATACCGCAAAACGTCAATGATTCCGGGAATGCCGAGAGAGCTAGAGAGAGGTGGGGAACGGGAGAGAGAGCGCACACGGGAGAGAGAGCGCGCGAGAGAGAGGGAGGGAGAGAGCGAAAGACAGAGAGACACAACGTGGGTCGGTAGGTAAATTGAATGACTAACCTGCAGACCAAGAAGTTCTCACTCATGATGGTGAGTTTTAAGAAATTCTCAATGTGTCATTAATGCATCAATCTACATTCCTCAGTAAAATTTAATTATGTTTTGAAGAAGTGTTAATGACGCCGTGTGAATTGTATTCAAAGGAACGCAGCGTCATTAATACTTCTTCTAAAACACAATTACACATTTACTGAGGAATGTGGATCGATGCATTGGATAACTACTTGTTAACTACAGGCTGTTAACACATCGTTTGTGTCTGATTACCGTACAGCGCTTGTATTCCATGTACAAAACCATGTAAGTTTTGTTTAAAAAATCCGTATGGCGAATGTTTAAAAAAAAATCTTTATTTAACAAAGCGAATTTGTATTTCCATATGAAATACGGAAAATTAACGCGGGGCCCCCCTTGGGCGCGGGGCCCAATTTGGAAAAATCGGTTCAATCGGCCTAGGGCCGGCCCTGCGTTGGGTTCTATGTTCACACGGGAGGGCTGGTCCCCCGACGCAATATTCCACCTCTCCACCAATTCCAATATTGGTGGCCAGTGGGGGGGGGGGGGGGCTTTCTGGAGCGTGGCATGGGTGTTGTTGGCTGCAGGGACTACTGGTCTCCAGAGGGCTAGTATGGACATTGTGGGCCAAATGGATTCTTGGGCTGGCAGCTCAGTCCCTCAAGCCTGATGTGCTGGCAGCTCACTCACAGCTGGTGGGCTGGCAGTTGACTCACGGCTATTTCTTGAAATTCCATTTCAAGCAAAGTGCAAGGCCACCAAATTCAAATCCATTTTCCTACCATTTCTAGCAGGGTGCAAGGCCACCAAATTCAAGTGCAGTTTCTTACCTCTTCGAGCAGGGTGCAAGGCCACAAAATTCAAGTGCAGTTTCATACCACTTCAAGCAGGGTGCAAGGCCACCAAATTCAGGTTCAGTTTCCTACCATTTCAAGCAGGGTGCAAGGCCACCGAATTCAAGTGCAGTTTCCAACCACTTCAAGCAGGGTGCAAGGCCACCAAATTCAAGTGCAGTTTCATACCACTTCAAGCAGGGTGCAAGGCCACCAAATTCAAGTGCAGTTTCATACCATTTCAAGGAGGGTGCAAGGCCACCAAATTCAAGTGCAGTTTCATACCATTTCAAGGAGGGTGCAAGGCCACCAAATTCAAATGCAACCCAAACCCCCCAAACAACCATTTGCAGTGACTTTTTACTTCAACCCAAACCCCCCAAACAACCATTTGCAGTGCCTTTTTACTTCAACCCAAACCCCCCAAACAACCATTTGCAGTGCCTTTTTACTTCAAAGCAACCATATTTTCATTTTCAAACCACATTAAGGGCACTCACAGTTGAGTAGACATGTGTTCAGTGTTATTCAGAGCTCAGAGAGACGTGACCCTCTCGCTTCCTCCATCTTGCAGAGTCTGAGTGAGGCACACCACTTCCGGGATTTATAGCCCCTCCCCCTCCCACCAGCAGGGACAGCAGAGAGAATGGCAAAAATTTAAAAAACATTAATATCTCTCTGACTTTTTAGGTGAGTCATGTCTCTGTGAAACAGAAAACAGAGCATTCCCTCAGCTCCCTTTGGTAAAGCAGCCTTGACCTTTAATTCTCCACTATATTTTCCAGTGATTGTACATTGGCTAGTAGGATGGGAGGGAAAGGGGGTCGTAGTCCCCTGCGTTTCAGTCTAACTTGTAGTTCTGCCCGCCATCCACGTTTCCGAACACAATGGAGGTCTCACCGGTCTTTCCAGGTACAGTACTTACTGTTCCTGTGATCCCGCCAGGTGGGGGATTCATCTGCGATCGGGAATTCCCTTACAGTCAGCAGCTCCGTTGCTGCCGGTAGATCGCAATAGCGTTTAAATGCATTATTAGATTGTCAGTTGCATCGCTGATTTCTGCCGTTTCCTTTCTACATGTAAGCTGAGTACTATATTTGATGATTTTCTGCTGTGCTGCTGGCAACATGTCGCCACAGACAGGCGCCATCTTTGTCAGCAAGATCTGAACCTAAAGTTGCCAGCAAGATCTGAACCATTAGCTCAAAGAACTTGTGGAAAATCTTTCAACATACAATGCCTGAAACTACTGATCTCCCAATCAACAACGTTGCAACCCTTGATTATTTCTGAAAAATCTGCACTTTCTTTGCAACTGTAACACTAAATACTGCACTCCGTTTATTTTTTCTCTTTGTAGCAATGTTACAAAATTTTGAGATTTAAAAAATAAAGTCTGCAATTTATCCCATCAGATAAAGCATAAAAAGAAGTTTAATTTGACACTTAATTCACTTTCATATCTTCAGTATTAAAAAAGTTATGGCCATTATCATACTCAGAAATTAGCATCTAGTTCCCTATTGCTTTTCCATTGACTTAACACAAAAGCTGTGATCGAGGACAGTTAAAAGCCCATAACTTTCTTAAAAATTATGGTAACTGAAAGAAATTTTCAGGTATTATAGATTGAAGCATTCTGAAACAAATATGAAACAATCTTACTTCGAAGACATGAAAGTAAAGCATATAATTAGTTAGTTACCTAATTGTAGCTAATTACAAAATTCAATTACTAGATCTAAACATCTATCAATTTCTTAAGAATAGATTAACATTTTTAAATAGCCTAAGTGTCCAAATAACATTCACACAATAATTCACAATATAACATAATTTTTTAATCTAATTTTCATGAATTTACAGGCCAAATGGAAGGAATTGAATGTTTAATACCTGTAAATTAATGGGCATTTAATTCATCTTGCGAGTGAGGATTTGCTGGAACGCGATCTTTTGGAACGTTGATTTGCGGTGAATTTAACCCCGTATTGGCATGAAAAATACTGCTGTTAATTCAGGGAATAAAATCACCGTGTCGCATGACAAAATGTGAATTAAAGGCTTCTTAAGAAGCACTTTTATACATTTAAAGAAAGCACTTTTGTTTACCTGTCCATTGTGTGAAATCCGTCCCCGTTATTGGCGTTGACGCTTCAGGAGCTGCTTTTAAAATGACTGTAGCGCTGACATTGACGATTTAATTAAAAAAAAAAAATCACAAATCGCGGGTAGGAACGATTTTGTCAGCGAAGTTTTGTACTCCAACAAAATATTTCCAGGACAAGCGAGGAGAAACCGCGTTTTAACCCCGCCCCCCCCTTAAAGGCGCCAAAATCGCGCACACGGCCAGTGGCAGAATTACAGCGCGACTGAAGGTAAGTTTTGTAACATACCTACTCTTTGCACTACCCATTTTACTTGTATATGATTTGACTGTATTCATGTGTGATATGATTTGACTGGATAGCACGTAGAACAAAATTTTTCATCTTATCCTGATACATGCATTAATTATGAACCAATACCAATGATTTTACCTTTTTTTTCATGAAAGATAGCCAGTTTCGATGTCTGCAGCCTGAATATGCTGATAATCACATTTTCCAGCTTGATCAAGTTCACAATGTTGTCGCCTCTTGGATTTTCCAGTAATATCACACCATCTGAAATATAAATTAAGAAAGATTATATTTTCTACTAAAGAGAACTGCCGTGGTAGTCCACCAATTCACTTTTACAATGCTACATATTATTTTATATTCAGTCCCTTTGTGCATCATAAGTGACTGGAATCATTAAAAGGACACTTGGTCTACATTAGTAAACATTTGATGTTGTTATCTGACAGAGTTGGAAACTCAAGAACAGTCAGTTAATCCTTTCACCTTTCAGTAGGTCATTAAGTAGATTGCATTGACTTAGTATTTTACAGGAAGAACAAAACTTATATCATACGCAGAATCCTATCAATAAACATGACTCCAAATCAATCTTAAGAGAAGTTCACATGTGGAAATTGTTTGTGATCCTAGTTTTTCATATGTGTAATATGGAGACTACAATCTACCCCTGGATGAAGCCACGTCACTTAAGCTGGCCTGACAGTTGCTATGTGATTCTTCTTTCTTCGCTCAAGCTAATTTGACAAGCTAACGACAGAATGAATATTAGGACGTTCGTCATTGCGTGCATTTTGCTACTTAAACTCCTGGAATACCCAGAAATGCATTTGGGGTCCTGAAAAGCTTGACGTTGCTGATATGCATCTAAATTATGTCTGCTTCTCTACACATAATTTATAAACAAGATTAGTTGATTAATATTATGATAACGTAAAATAATATAATCTGAGCTGGGTCAGGAAACAGATGATCAAGTTTTCTAGCAGGGTCAACTCTGTTCCAATCCTTTGAGGTTAACTTAAACTGAAAGGGATATACTCTCGGTCTGCCCATAATAGTTATAATGTTTTGATCGCTGGAAAATATGTTTCAGACTTAACTAGGCATGCAGGAACTACAAACAAATCAACGGTAAAGGAAATATAAAATGTCAACGTAAAATGGCCTTATCCTCTTGATCACAACACTGATGCATGTAATATCTGATGGCAACTTGCTTTCCTAGTTGCAGTTGTATTAATAAACTCTTTATCAAAGTCCAATAACAGATATAAATTTGCCTCACCAACTTATTATTGCAAGGATCATGTGAATCACCGTACTACCCCACATTTCAAGGGAGTTTGGCTAATGGCCACTGACATAACTGATTTTACGCTGATCAGAAATTCACCAAAGAAGCCACCTATTTCCTTTTACAACTATTTCCTATTTTTACATGGATATTCAATGGTGCAGTGGTGAATCTTGCAAGTGCGCAAAATAAAGCTTTTCTATTTCCTGTTTAGGAGTTCCAAAGCATGACAACGCATTGTCACCCATAAGTTTAACAATAATGTCAATTGTAGAGTATATTGATAGAACTATAATCTTAATTATGATGTTGCTTGACTTACCTTGCTTTTTACCATCCACAGAAACCTTGACATTAACATGTGCACAATTAAGGCCCAAAGGTAAAGCACCAACATCCGAGGTTCGTTTCACAAGAGTCAAATCAAGATTTGAGCCCTTCAACTAATGACAAAAGAAGAAAAATGGTTAGACAGAAATGGTTGTTAAACTGCTGGCTGCCCATTCTATTTGTTTTCGGATAATAGGTTCCTGCAGCCAATGCAATGTTTGGATGGGATCCTAGTAGGTAGGTGGTCAATAGTCTAGCATCAAGTGCAAATGAACAAATCTATCTGCAGAATTCTTACTGCAACTTCCAGCATGATTTTCAGCTTTCAACATTCTCCACTATCATTAATAATTCCCTTCAAAAAGGCAACATTGTGAGAAGCCAAATTCCAATGATCAATAATCTTTACTAAAAAAAAGTATTTAATAATATTTCTGTGCATGTGTGTCAGAATGTTTTACACTGGCAAGCAGGTTGGTTCAAAGTTTCTCTAAAATATAAAAAAATACAGATTCTAGAAATCTGAAACAGAAACGCAAATGCTGGAAACATTCAACGATCAGGCAGCATCTATGGAACAAACTGTGTTAACAATTTAAGTCAGATACCTATTCTGAATCTTTAACTCAATTTCTCTTCCCACAGATGGTGCGTGCTGTGCCGAGGGGTCTTACAGCGTGGAAACAGGCCCTTGCACCCACCTTGTCCACACCACCCAACATGTTGTCTTCACTCGTCCCACCTGCCTGCGTTTGACCCAGATCCCTCTAAACCTGTCCTATCCATGTACCTGTCCAAATGTTTCTTAATGTTGCAATATTACAATAGACAATAGACAATAGGTGCAGCACCGCCATTCAATGTGATCATGGCTGATCATCCCCAATCAGTACCCCGTTCCTGCCTTCTCCCCACATCCACTGACTTCGTTATTTTTAAGAGCCCTATCTAGCTCTCTCTTGAAAGCATCCAGAGAACCTGCCTCCACCGCCCTCTGAGGCAGAGAATTCCACAGACTCACCACTCTCTGTGAGAAAAAGTGTCTCCTCGTCTCCGTTCTAAATGGCTTACTCCTTATTCTTAAACTGTGGCCCCTGGTTCTGGACTCCCCCAACATCGGGAACATGTTTCCTGCCTCTAGTGTGTCCAAGCCCTTAACAATCTTATATGTTTCAATGAGATCACCTCTCATCATAGATACATAGATACATAGAAAATAGGTGCAGGAGTAGGCCATTCGGCCCTTCGAGCCTGCACCGCCATTCAATATGATCATGGGTGATCATCCAACTCAGTATCCCGTACCTGCCTTCTCTTCATACCCCTTGATCCCTTTAGCCACAAGGGCCACATCTAACTCCCTCTTAAATATAGCCAATGAACTGGCCTCAACTACCCTCTGTGGCAGAGAGTTCCAGAGATTCACCACTCTCTGTGTGAAAAATGTTTTTCTCATCTCGGTCTTAACGGATTTCCCCCTTATCCTTAAGCTGTGACCCCTTGTCCTGGACTTCCCCAACATCGGGAACAATCTTCCTGCATCTAGCCTGTCCAACCCCATAAGAATTTTGTACGTTTCTATAAGATCCCCTCTCAATCTCCTAAATTCTAGCGAGTATAAGCCGAGTCTATCCAGTCTTTCTTCATATGAAAGTCGTGACATCCCAGGAATCAGTCTGGTGAACCTTCTCTGCACTCCCTCTATGGCAATAATGTCCTTCCTCAGATTTGGAGACCAAAACTGTACGCAATAACCCAGGTGTGGTCTCACCAAGACCCTGTACAACTGCAGTAGAACCTCCCTGCTCCTATACTCAAATCCTTTTGCTATGAAAGCTAACATACCATTCGCTTTCTTCACTGCCTGCTGCACCTGCATGCCTACTTTCAATGACTGGTGTACCATGACACCCAGGTCTCGCTGCATCTCCCCTTTTCCTAATCGGCCACCATTTAGATAATAGTCTGCTTTCCTGTTTTTGCCACCAAAGTGCATAACCTCACATTTATCCACATTATACTGCATCTGCCAAACATTTGCCCACTCACCCAGCCTATCCAAGTCACCTTGCAGTCTCCTAGCATCCTCCTCACAGCTAACACTGCCCCCCAGCTTAGTGTCATCCGCAAACTTGGAGATGTTGCCTTCAATTCCCTCATCCAGGTCATTAATATAAATTGTAAATAGCTGGTGTCCCAGCACTGAGCCTTGCGGTACCCCACTAGTCACTGCCTGCCATTGTGAAAAGGACCCGTTTACTCCTACTCTTTGATTCCTGTTTGCCAGACAGTTCTCTATCCACATCAACACTGAACCCCCAATACCGTGTGCTTTAAGTTTGTATACTAATCTCTCATGTGGGACCTTGTCGAAAGCCTTCTGAAAGTCCAGATACAACACATCCACTGGTTCTCCCCTATCCACTCCACTAGTTACATCCTCGAAAAATTCTATAAGATTCGTCAGACATGATTTACCCTTCGTAAATCCATGCTGACTTTGTCCAATGATTTCACCACTTTCCAAATGTGCTGCTATCCCATCTTTAATAACTGACTCTAGCAGTTTCCCCACCACCGATGTTAGACTAACTGGTCTGTAATTCCCCGTTTTCTCTCTCCCTCCCTTCTTAAAAAGTGGGGTTACGTTTGCTACCCTCCAATCCTCAGGAACTACTCCAGAATCTAAAGAGTTTTGAAAAATTATCACTAATGCATCCACTATGTCTGGAGCTACTTCCTTAAGTACTCTGGGATGCAGCCTAACTGGCCCTGGTGATTTATCGGCCTTTAATCCATTCAATTTACCCAACACCAGTTCCCGACTAACCTGGATTTCATTCAGTTCCTCCATCTCCTTTGACCCGCGGTCCCCTGCTATTTCCGGCAGATTATTTATGTCTCCCTTAGTGAAGACGGAACCAAAGTAGTTATTCAATTGGTCCGCTATATCCTTGTTCCCCATGATCAATTCACCTGTTTCTGATTGCAAGGGACCTACATTTGTTTTAACTAATCTCTTTCTCTTCACATATCTATAAAAACTTTTGCAGTCAGTTTTTATGTTCCCCGCCAGTTTTCTTTCATAATCTATTTTCCCTTTCCTAATTAAGCCCTTTGTCCTCCTCTGCTGGACTCTGAATTTCTCCCAGTCCTCTGGTATGCTGCTTTTTCTGGCTAATTTGTACGCATCATCTTTTGCTTTGATACTATCCCTGATTTCCCTTGTTATCCACGGATGCACTACCTTCCCTGATTTATTCTTTTGCCAAACTGGGATGAACAATTTTTGTAGTTCATCCATGCAGTCTTTAAATGCCTTCCATTGCATATCTACCATCAACCCTTTTAGAACTAATTGCCAATCAATCTTGGCCAATTCACGTCTCATACCCTCAAAGTTACCTTTCTTTAACTTCAGAACCATTGTTTCTGAATTAACAATGTCACTCTCCATCCTAATGAAGAACTCAATCATAATATGGTCACTCTTGCCCAAGGGGGCACGCACAACAAGACTGCTAACTAACCCTTCCTCATTACTCAATACCCAGTCTAGAATAGCCTGCTCGCTCGTTGGTTCCTCTACATGTTGGTTTAGATAACTATCCCGCATACATTCCAAGAAATCCTCTTCCTCAGCACCCCTGCCAATTTGATTCACCCAATCTATATGTAGATTGAAGTCACCCATTATAACTGTTTTGCCTTTGTTGCACGCATTTCTAATTTCCTGTTTGATGCCATCCCCAACTTCACTACTACTGTTAGGTGGCCTGTACACAACACCCACCAGCGTTTTCTGCCCCTTAGTGTTTCGCAGCTCTACCCATACCGATTCCACATCCTCCAACCTAATGTCCTTCCTTTCCACTGCGTTAATCTCCTCTCTAACCAGCAACGCTACCCCACCTCCTTTTCCTTTCTCTCTATCCCTCCTGAATATTGAATATCCCTGGATGTTCAGCTCCCAGCCTTGGTCACCCTGGAACCATGTCTCCGTGATCCCAACTATATCATAATCATTAATAGCTATCTGCACGTTCAACTCATCCACCTTATTACGAATGCTCCTTGCATTGAGACACAAAGCCTTCAGGCTTGTTTTTACAATGCTCTTACCCCTTTTACAATTATGTTGAAAAGTGGCCCTTTTTGATTTTTGCCCTGGATTTGTCTGCCTGCCACTTTTACTTTTCACCTTGCTACCTATTGCATCCGCCCGCATTTTACACCCCTCTGTTTCTCTGCTCACCCATTTAAGAACCCCACCACCTCTTATTCTCTGTTTATTATTGTTTTCTTCTTTCCCCCCTACATGTTGGGTCTGAGTGTTTTCCTTCTCTGCCTCCTGCCTCACACACTGTCTAATAGCTTTCTCTATTTGAGTCCCTCCCCCCAACCGTTCTAGTCCCCAGTAGCCTTTGCAAATCTCCCCGCCAGGATGTTGGTCCCCCTAAGGTTCAAGTGCAACCCATCCTTTTTCTACAGGTCCCAATGATCTAGAAATTTGAATCCCTGCCATCTGCACCAGTCCTTCAGCCACGCATTTATCCTCAACCTCGCTCCATTCCTACTCTCACTGTCGCGTGGCACAGGCAGTAATCCCGAGATTGTTACCTTTGCGGTCCTTCTCTTAAACTCCCCTCCTAACTCCCTAAATTCTCCTTTCAGGACCTCTTCTCTTTTTTTACCCATGTTATTGGTACCTATATGTACCACGACCTCAGGCTCCTCTCCCTCCCCTTTCAGGATATCTTGGACACGTTGAGACACATCACAGACCCTGGCACCAGGGAGGCAAACTACCATCCGGGTCTCCCGACTGCGTCCACAAAATCGCCTGTCTGACCCCCTAACTATAGAGTCCCCTATTACTAATGCCCTCCTCTTCTTTTCCTTACCCTTCTGAGCAACAGGACCGGTCTCTGTACCGGAGGCCTGGCCGCTGTCGCTACCCCCAGGTAGGCTGTCCCCCCCAACAGTACTCAAACAGGAGTACTTTTTGTCAAGGTGTACAGCCACTGGGGTACTCTCTAGTCCCTGCCTGTGCCCCTTGCCTCTCCCAAACGTGACCCACTTGCCTGCCTCCTGTGGTCTTGGAGTGACCACCTCCCTGTAACTCCTCTCAATGACTTCCTCGCTCTCCCTGACCAGACGGAGGTCATCGAGCTGCTGCTCCAGGTTCCTAATATGGTCCCTTAGGAGCCCCATCTCGATGCACTTGGCGCAGATCTCCCACATCTGACATCCAGAACAAACTGCCCTGGCCCTCATACTCCCCTTACCTAGGATACAATACAAAACAAACTGCTACAATACAATCAGCAGGGATCTGACTCCCAATCAGCTGCTCCATCTTGTCTGCTTCCACCAATCAGCGGCATCCTTAAGCCCACTTGTTTTTGAAGTGCGAGTGGAACTTGGAACGTTACAGATTTCGGTTCCTCCTCCCTCTGCGACCTCTCCAACGGCTCTAGGGCCTCTGTAAGGAACAATCCTTCTAAACTCCAGAGTGTACAAGCCCAGCTGCTCCATCCTCTCAGCATATGACAGTCCTGCCATCCCGGGAATTAACCTTGTAAACCTACGCTGCACTCCCTCAATAGCAAGAATACCTGCCTTAACTACCTCCTCTGACAGCTCATTCCATACCCCCACCACCATCTGTGTGAATAAGTTACCCCTCAGTTTCCTGTTAAATCTTTCCCCCCCTCACTTTAAACTTTTGACCTCTTGATTCCCCTACTCGGGGAAGAGACGTGTTCGTCTACCCGATCTATTCCTCTCATGATTTTGTAAAACTTTATTAGATCACCCCTCATCCTCCTGCGCTCCAAGGAATAGAGTCCTACACTGCTTAACCTCTCCCTATAACTCAGGCCCTCTAGTTTTGGCAACATCATGGGAAATCTTCTCTGCACCTTTTTTGGGTTGACACCATCTTTCCTATAAAATGGTGCCCAGAACTGAACACAATACTTTAAACACGGCCTCACCAACACCTTATATAACTGCAAAATGACCTCCGAACTTTTATAATCAATACTCTGACTGATGAGGGCCAATGTGCCAAAAGCCTTTTTGATCATCCTATCTACCCATGGTGCCACTTACAATTAACTATGTATCTGCACTCTTAGATCCCTGTGCTTTACAACATTCCCCAGATATCGACCATTCACTGTGTAGGTCCTGCCCATGTGTTTCCTGTACTTTCTGGGGTTTTTCAAAATAGTAGTACTTGATAAAATATATGTTTAATGAAACATAGAAAAATAGGTGCAGGAGTAGGCCATTCGGCCCTTCAAGCCTGCACCACCATTCAATATGATCATGGCTGATCACCTAAAATCAGTGAGCCCCATAAAATATGGGCTTTTTCCCCATATCCCTTGATTCCTTTAGCCCGAAGAGCTAAATCTAACTCTCTTGAAAACATCCAGTGAATTGGTCTCCACTGCCTTCTGTGGTAGAGAATTCCACAGATTCACAACTCTCTGGGTGAAAAAATCTTTCCTCATCTTAGTACTAAATGGCCTACCCCTTATTCTTAAACTGTGACCCCTGGTTCTGGATTCCCCCAACATCGGGATCATTTTTCCTGCATCTAGCTTGACCAACCCTTAACAATTTTATATATTTCTATGTTCCCCTCTCATCCTTCTAAATTCTAGTGAATACAAGCCCGGTCGACCCATTCTTTCACTATATTCCCCCCATCCCGGGTATTAACCTGGTGAACCTACGCAGCACTCCCTCAATAGCAATAATGTCCTTCCTCAAATTAGGAGACCAAAATTGCACACAATACTACAGGTGCAGTCTCACCAGGGCCCTGTACAACTGCAGTAGGACCTCCTTGCTCCTAAACTCAAATCCTCTCGCAATGAAGGCCAACATGTCATTAGCTTTCTTCACTGCCTGCTGTACCTGCATGCTTACTTTCAGTGACTGATATACAAGTACACCCAGGTTGTGTGCACCTCCCCTTTTCCTAATCTGACACTATTCAGATAATAATCTGCCTTCCTGTTCTTGCCACCAAAGTGGATAACCTCACATTTATTCACATTATACTACATCTGCCCACTCACCCAACCTATCCAAGTCACCCAGGTTTGTGTCACCCGCAAACTTGGAGATGTTATATTTAATTCCCTCATCTAATTCGGAAATATATATTGTAAATAACTGGGGTCTCAGCACCAAGCCTTGCGGCACCCCACTAGTCACTGCCTGCCATTCTGAAAAAGACCCGTTAATTCCTACTCTTTGCTTCCTGTCTACCAACCAGTTTTCTATCCATGTCAATACCCTACCCCCAATAACATGTGCTCTAATTTTGCACACTAATCTCTTGTGTGGGACCTTGTCAAAGGCTTTTTGAAAGTCCAGATACACCACATCCACTGGCTATCCCTTTTCCATTCTACTAGTTACATCCTCAAAAAATTCCAGATTAGTCAGGCATGATTTCCCCTTCATAAATCCATGCTGACTTTGACCGAGCCTGTCACTGCTTTCCAAAGGTGCTGCTATACTATCTTTAATAATCGACTCAAACATCTTTCCCACTACCGATGTAAGGCTAACTGGTCTACAATTACCCATTTTTTCTCTCACTCTCTCTCCTTTCTTACTAGAACTAGACATTCCTTTTCAATGATTAAATAGAGTGGATGTAGAGAGGATGTTTCCACTAGTAGGAGAGTCTAGGACCAGAGCTCAAAGCCTCAGAATTAAAGAACGTTCCTTTAGGAATTTCTTTAGTCAAACGGCGGTGAATATGTGGAATTAATTGTCACAAAAGGGTGTGGAGATCGTCAATGGATATTTTTAAGGCAGATAGATAGATTCTTGATTAGTACCAGTGTCAGGGGTTATGGGGAGAAGGCAGAACGGGGTTAAGAGGGAAAGATGGAATCAGACATGATTGAATGGCAGAGTAAACTTGACAGTTCGACTGGCCTAATTCTGCTCCTATCACTGATGAACATAAATTGATTGGCATTAAAACAGAAACACCTGAAAGGTTTCTAATTTTCTTTCTACTGGGTCTTAAAGTATGCAATTCAGAAAAAGTCTCACTTTGCCCACTCTTCTGTCAATAGCTAAATACTGGGTGTAATAAATTCCCTCTTCTGTGTTAATCAAAGAGGCAGGATCACTTAAAATAAAAAGAGCTCCTCTCATTTCCTGTAAACTAGTAAAAGTTAGCAATGAAATATATCTTACTAATTGCATAAAAATAATTTTAAAATCCACTAAACATAGCACAGATTGTCCTTTACATGTGTACCATGCAACTGTTTGTTTCATTGAGTAAACTGACTAGCCAAATCTTATCAAGGTAAATGTCAGGAGAGATATTCAAGAGAATTTGGCATGCTCTGCTCCTTCTGCCAAATATACACTGATATCTATCTTGCTTAGAAAGCAGGACACATTCCCAGGAATTAAAAAAGCTAATGGAATCAGCGTTGAAAGGGATCATTATGGTACTATAAGTAGACAATAGACAATAGGTGCAGGAGCAGGCCATTTGGCCTTTCAATGTGATCATGGCTGATCATCCCCAATCAGTACCCCGTTCCTGCCTTCTCCCCATAGAGAGAAGTTATTGAGAATAGTACTGTGCCAGGAACCCAGCATGAATGCCTGCCCTTCCTGTTACCATGTAATGTGGTACTGGTACCCGGTGCAGATCTAACAACGAATCACCCCATAGCTCTGTATGGAATGGCTTTCTGTGAAGCTAGTATTGGGTGGGCCAGGTTGAGCAGTGTGGATGCTCAATATCGAGATGAAGGCTCAAGGCTGTCCTCGCCCTGTTTGACACCATGAATGTGAGCCAGCACCTTCTTCATGAGATGACAGACCGTCTAGACTCTATAATCTCTCTCAACACCTCCTGTTGATTGTTATTGAAGTTACTTTCTCCATCTCTGTTTTAAAAAAAGAATCCAGAGCCCAATGATGAATCACTACTTTATGAGCAAACAGTAAACAGGATAATATTGTAACCAAATATATCTAAAGGATCGAGTTCCCATGATTAATTTATCCACGACAGGAACGGAGTTTGACGATTTACCTGTGTTTTTTCTTGTATAATCATTTCAGCAGAATTTGGTACTGGATAGAGCTTCAGAGAGGATTTCACAGTTCCCAAGATAAAATCAGTGTGATTCTTAATAACGTCATCCAAATATTCTCCTGTTGGTTGGGAACTGTAATATATTGTGATCTCGTCTGAGGGCACAAGATGAGCCTGTAAGTGTAAATTTTATAAAACACAATGTCATTGATAGCAAGCATTATTGTATCAATTTGATAATATCCTTGAAAAATGTTGTAGATTGACAATAGGCTGTGGGCCAAGGAGCTTTTTCGTTTAGTTTCGTGACCCAACTCACAGAACTACCTAAATGTTTAACATATTGTGTAAAAATATTATATAAATCATACCTGAAACTCGTCAAGACCAAAACCTGCACATTTTAAAGAAATATGAGAAAAACCTCAAATTTTCTGAGTAGTAATTGCCCAATCAATGTACGTTTGACATTGAGGTCGGACGCAAATTGGCCAATCCCGCGCTTTGTTTTATGGTCGCTAGGCAGCGAGGACGCTGGGATCATGGCTGCCTCCTCATTACATCAATAGCAATAGTAAGGTTTCCAAGGAATAAAGGTAATGCTAACCTTGCTGATCATTTTGTTTTTCATTTGATTTACCTTTATAATGTTATAATGTGTACTGGTAAATAAAAATGATAAATAACAAATGTAGAGCTAGGGTTAGGATTAGGTTCAGTCTGTTTGTCAGTCTGTTTGTCGGTCAGTCTGTCTGTCTGTCAATCTGTCGGTCGGGCTGTCGGGGCTGAGCCTTGGGCAGCTCTGGGAGGGGGCGAGTTAGGGTTAGGAGGCATTTTCCTGCCTTAGCCTTCCCCCAGCCTGGCACTGCCCCAGTCCCACTATGGCCGTGACCCCCACTCTGGACACTGGCAGTCAGTGGGGTTCAGTAAACGGGGGAACCCAGAAGAACTGCCCTGACCTATTAATTAGGCTGGTTCAAGAGGACCTCTGCGGCAGTCTCATTAAAAAAAAAAAATCACCATTATATTCATTATATTATTTTTATAAAATACAATTATACATAATTATATATGATTAGTCATATTTACAAGTCATATATATATCTATATATATATATAGGTGGTATAATAATATATAGTTTAAATAGACTGCAACACGGAAATAGGCTCCCCATGGAGTAATATGGGAATTGGACACTAGATGGCGCTTACCTTTCCGATCTCATTTTCTAATTAGTTTAATTAATTAATGTGCAACTTTTGGCACTGACGAGTTATGACTTCCTTCTCAATTATATTTAATCTAAATCTGTGCAAAATTTCATGTAGTTCTGAGACGTGGATCACGAAAATGGATTTCTAGACACATTTTTGATGCTCGGCCCACAGCCTACAAACAATGTGATGCATAATGGAATGACAGTAGGCTTATAAGGAATTAAAAGTGCTTGATCTCACAAAGCCAACCAGCACGAAGCACACAAAATTGTATACTCTGTAAATTGGCAAATAGTGTGCATCGTTGGGAAATTGCTTATTTTCTGAATACAGTCAATAAATAGTATTGAAATACGATGATGAACAAACAGAATGATTTCCATCTATCCAAGTATCAACTTTAAAGGATCAGAACAGAACAAACAAAATTGAAGGTTTCAATACAATTACCTCCATGACAAGTAGAAACAAGACATGTCAACGTTACATCAAGGAACAGCAAAAATATAATTGGGACATCGACTAGGTTTTCATATTCTTGCTTCAGTTCAAAATTCAAAACCAATCAATAAAATGCAACAATGCCATGGCAATAGTAAGTTCATTTATCAGCTTTAAAATCACTCATTAAACTTACAGATTAACTTGACTAGGTAATTGGAAACAAGAAGATAAAAACGATATATCAGATAAAAATTAAGATAGGAAAATAATCTCAAAATGTCTTCGTCTATAATTGGAAAACAATTATTTTCTACTCTGAATAGGTACATTCAATTTTGTACATACATAGGTACAAAATGATTATTTGTTAACTTTTCAGAATGTTCTATTCTGAATATTCTGAAAAGGTACACATAATTTAACAAGACTTCAAAGAAAATAAGGACATTTTAACAACTGCTATTTAGTTTAGCTTCGTTTAGAGATATAACGTGAAAACAGGCCCTTCGGCCCACGGACCAGTGATCCCTGCACATTAACACTATCCTACTCGGGACAATTTACATTTTATACCAAGCCAATTAACCTACAAACTTGTATGGAAGGAAACCAAAAATCTCAGAGAAAACCCACGCAGGTTATGGAGAGAAAGTACAAACTCCGTACAGCAGCACCTGTAGTTAGGATCGAACCCGGGACCCGGGTGCCTGGCGCTGTAAGGCCACGACTCTACTGCTGCGCCACCATGCCGCCCCTTATTGACCATTACCGAACAAGTTTCAGTAATTATTACTATGATATGGAACATAAAACATTAACTGTGAAAAAAAACCTATTTTAATTTAGTAAACTCAAAAAGTAGAGCTGCCAAAAATATACAATTAGGATACAGGTAATCAGATCAATAGAATTATGGCATTCAATTTGTAGCACTAAGATTGATTGAATTATCCACTTTAATAAAACTGTGAGTTCATCGTGACTTAATCATCTGGGATTTTCATAGTTTGCACCACCTGACCTAAATTTTGACAGTTCCTTCAACTTCTCGGGCACCAATCATTATTTGCCCTCCAGGAAAACTGAAAATGAGCTGACAGAAACCGTCCACTGGATACAAGCTAACTCTGACTGACACTTCCAATTTTTACTCTTTGCAAAAATCTGCAAAAAGGGTTTAAAACAGGAAATTATTTTGAGCACTCGAGTGTTTATTTTAAATGGCATATTGGTAAATGCTAATTGATTAATTTGGTAAATCAATTTAATAGATCAAAAATCACAACTGGGCATTCACAAATTTTACAGAATTATTATGGGGAAATATAACTAATATTTATAGTAAAATTCAATTATCTGCAATGGGTAATGAAAAATGTAATACATTTAGAAGCTGAGAAAAAATTATGACATCTTTTTCCTGCACATGCTAGAGATTTTGGTAAGTTAATAGGAACTGTTACCCAGTTTCGTAAGAACACGTGATACACAAGCACCTTCTGAACCTTCTGAATTTGTAGTCGGCAGGGCAGTACTCTGCATAAGTAGGAGGTGTCCAGAACGTTCCAAATCCACTTAACTTTCAAGTTGATCAGAGCAAATGATCAAGATCAACTTGAATTTCGTCCTATGTCCATAATCCTTCCATTCCCTTGAATCCATGAATCTATCAGTGATGGCTGAATAATTGGAGTATTTTGTGTTAGAGAATTCCAAATGCTGGGGCAGGGAAAAGGCAGATGCATTCACATTTGATGAGCAATAAAAGCATTTGTTTTAATTCTATGATTTTATTCCTGAAGGAATTTAGTGAATCAACATCACGTGTCTGCAGTCACCTCACTATTATAACACCACCACTTGAGCATGAAGAACCTCCGGTTTAAAAATTAAAGCTGATGGGTTATCTAAATTAGTGGCTATGTAAAGTAGACAGGCAAATTATGAGAATCTTAACTCTGTTCTAAGCTACCTCGGCAGCAGCCATAACTTAAAATTAGCTTCAGCAGCTCGAGGTTAAATTGAGTTTGGGAGTAAGAAAATGAGGCAGGTGAGGAAAAAAAAATATCAGCACTGCTTGTGCTGTGGGTTTTCAGCTATGGAGAGAACCGAGATCTGCTGTGGTGCACATCTATACAGTCTGCCAATATTAACCATCTTGACTCACACATGAAAAGAGCTAGTTTGGTGAAAATCTAGAGAATACCTCTGGATAGAAATGAGTCTCTGTCACTTGCACTTGATGTGCAAAATAGCAGTGCCTATGCTCTGGCATCAACAAAATATATTAACAAAAGCAGAGCCACGCACTACAATATTGTGCGTCTGATAGAAATGGAGGTCATATTTCCACCCCGGGTATGCATGGAATTGTACTTTAGCAAAAATTCAAAATATAGGAAGGCAGAAGATGATTACAAAGAAAATGTTGGAAACTCAGATATGACATCATCAGGATAAAGAGAAACGGTTATCATTTTGGTTGAAAGCCTGTCGTTAGATCTTCAACTAAAATGTTAAACCTGCCTCTATTTCCATCAATGTTGCCTGACTTGCTGAGTGGTTGAGCACCTGTTTAATTATAGATTTTCAAAAGATAGGTCTTTAAAGGTAGACTGAACTTGCCTTTTTCCGAAGCTTTTGGATACGATTTATAACTTCTCGTGCCACTCCTTCATCCACCATTGATTGGTCGGGTGTGACATCTAAAAGAACCAACGCCTGAAAAAATGTAAAAGCCTTTTGAAACATTATTCAAAATGCTGACACTCTACACTATCAAATGAAACAAGTAAAGTATATTAGATCATAGTGAAGTCTGAGAAAACCATTCCATTTAATGCTTTAGAGTTCTGAAACAGAAGGGAACTATTTTAATACATTCCTCAAACAAGCTGCAATAGTGTTAATAGTGAAAGTGAAGATTAACATCAGGAACTTTACTCCTTTTCATAATAAAGAGAATTAAGAGATCAAAGTTTGTATCTCCAGTATTTAAGGGAGCAATTCATCGATATTATTTGGGGTTCTAATTAACATGCTAGAGATTCCATCAATAATACTGTGCAATCGCCCATCACCAGTTATCTCACTTTAGACTAGAGAGGCAACAGGCACTTCAGCCCACCCTGTCCGTGCCGACCAGTGATCACCTTGTACACTAGCACTATCCTACACACTAGGGGCAATTTACAATTTTACAGAAGCCAATCGATCGACAAATCTGTACGTCTTTGGAGGGTGTGAGGAAATCCTTGCGGTCACATGGAGAAAGTACCAAATCCATACAGACTGCACCCATAGTCAGGATCAAACCTGGGTCTTTGCCGCTGCAAAGTAGCAGGTCTAACACTGCACCACTGTGCCTCCCAGTTCAGTTGAACGTTCTGATAAAGTAATCTGCCTATTCCATGAAGTCCAGAGATATTTCCAACCCATTAATACCCTTCCTCAAATAAGGAGACCAATACTGTACACAGTACTCAGAAGAATGACCTCCCCCTTGTAGTAATCTCTCCAGTCACATTTCTCATTCATCCTTCCTCACCAATCTTAAGGGCTTGCCCCACTTAGGCGACCTTATTCGCGAGTGCAGGAGACTGCGCTCGCCACAAGATCGCCTTTTCCCTCTCTAATTTATGGTACATGAGTAGATGAACACCGAAAACAACGTTTACCGGGTAACCAAGGCTAGCTAAACAGTGTCCCAAGTACAAAGTTACCAATATCATGACTGTAATTGCACTGGTGTTACTAATTAGTATATATATTTTCCTCTTTAAAAAAGCACTTACTTGAAAATCAGAATGAGCTTCGTACTGAGCACTTCCTGCTGTACTTGCATCAAATGCATATATAAGACGCAAGTCCTCCTCATGAAGTTCATGTCCTTCCACAATTATGGAGCCTGTTAACAGAACACTGAGCATGTAGGATCACACCAGCACATCCACTGATTTATGACAAGAAATAGACACAGAGTTCTTGACTTTTGGAACTCCTCCAATTGTAATCTTGACCATGCTCACTACATACTGACTTTTCCATGGAGATGATTAGCATCACCAGCTTCTTTTCGCTGGTACCACAAATTGATGCATTGGGAACAACTGACCTCAATACCAGTTCTTGAAACTGTGAAAAGTAGTGGTAAAGGAATAGATTAAGCTGGTTTACCTCTGTAAAAATTAAAACTAAACATGATGTTAAATGAAACAAAATAGGAAATTCACCAGCTCTGAGCAAAATTTTGTGTTGGTAAATTTGCTCACTGAAGAAAAGTACTTTTCTTAAATGTACATCTCAAGGAAGAAAGAAAATGAGGGCAGGAATCGGCCACTTGCTCCTCAAGCCTGCCCTGTCATTTAATATGATCATGGCTGATCTGCCCAAGGCCTCATCTCCTCTTCTGTGTCACTTCTTCAATAGCACTTCTTCAAATTTAAAAAAACGTTATTCAGTTCATCTTTAAATACACCCGATGATCAAACCTCAACAATACTCTGGGATACAGAAATCCAGAGATTCACCACCCTCTAATGATCATCTCAGTTTTAACTGACTGCCTATGTCCCCATGTTCTTGACTTGGATAAAAATTTAGAAGAAAGACTACAACATGATTTTTCTTTCTTTTAAAATATGGTGATGACACAGACACTAGGGTTTGAATAGGAGAGGACTTTTCATTATGTTATAGCAAGGCAATAGTTTCCTAATACTCACCTGACTTTTGGAATTCTTCCAATTGTACACTCTGGAGTCCCTTGATGGCAGCTGCAACAGATTTAAATGCTCCCTTTAGGCGCTTTCCTAACACCATGTGATCTGGTTCTGCCTTAAGCCGAATGCCATACTTGTCTTTATCTGTGGACAATGTCAGCTGACGCACATTTAGTTCCTATGAGGAATTATAAAACAGTTGTGACTAATTAGACATTTTCAGTCATTAGATCTTTAATGTATTAGTTATACCTTTTTTTTAAAAACTGTACACAATTTTACATATTTTAATTTACATATTTAGCTCTTCCAACAATAGGTTTTGATACAAAATATATGAATAACTATCAATATCTGACTGTACATCACTAACTCTTCCTACACCTTTGAGAAATGTTGTACTTGGTTTCAGTGTGTTATATGGAGGGAGTCAAAATGAAGTTAATTCCCTGACAAGGTCAATAATTTATTCCTTGTCCATCACTTTTTTTAAATCATGGCTCAATAAATAACAACTAATTCAGGAACAGGTGACACAATGGGGATATCAGTGAGCACACTGTCAAGGAGAATGATTACAGTTTCTATTTTATAATACAAAAGGAACAAGAGCATTTTTCTTTTACTTTTCCTCTCCTTCAAAAAGGACAGCATGGAAAAGAGAAAATAAATCTATGCAGCTAAAAAAAACAGGTCATTTGAAAAGCATGAGTAGTATTTTATTCTAAACACGCCAGTGAGATATTTTGGTTCTAACTTAAATGCTTCAAAATAAAATTACCAGAGTGAATTAAACTGTAGCGTAGAGACACAGTTAAAATGCAGAAATGTGCAATTAATTGTTGACATTTAAAGCAAACTTGTACTTGGTCTGGCATAAGCGAAGATGCCGTCATAAAAAAAGGTCACTGTCAGTTTTTAACTATTGGGAGACAGGTTAAATTTATAGCTTCTTTATCTCTGGAATTAGGCTGAATAGATTTCATTCATAAATGACTAATCTTAGAAGAGACATTCTTATTTTCATTGCTCCTTAAAAAGGAAAATATTCAATTGCTGATGATATAAAGATATCTGAAAAAATAACTTGCGAGAATGCAAAATGTCCACAGGAGGTAGAAAGAGTGGTCAAGTGAGAGAACAAAATGATGGCAGATGGAGAATGGAGTGGGGAATTGATGGACAATAGATGACAACAGTCATGGAAATCTGGCAAGTAAGTGGTTCTGAGGTCAACAGTCCGATTAGATCTGCCACAATGTCATTGAATGGTGGAAAGGCTTTTAACCTTGCTTGGATTTCATACTATTGCTACTCTATGAGAAAATTCACGCAATAATTAACATGAGTTGGAAGAGTGCTCGTGGATAGTCGACTTCGAAATATTTGCATTCAAGTTCTGAAGTACTTCTGTCACTTTTTCCTTTTTGAAACAATCTAAATGCACGATCTATTCTCACTTTTTTTAAACAGTGGTCACCTACATCTCATATGGGGCGGCACAGCAGTGCAGCAGTAGAGTGGCACTGTCTTACAGTGCAAGAGATCCGGGTTCGATCCTGGGTGCCGTCTGTATGGAGTTTGTACGTTCTCTCTGTGATCATGTGCTCCCGGTTCTTCCCACACTCCAAAGACATACAGATTTTCAGGTTAATTGGCTCAGGTAAGCATTGTAAATTGGCCCTAGTGTGCAGGATAATTCTAGTGCATCTTATTCCCCTCCCCTGTACCACCTGGACTCGTAACTATTTCTCCCCCCCCCTACCCTTCCACCTACATTCCTTCCGATAAGCAAAAAGCTTACATTCCAATTAGCGAGTTCGATATTCCAACTGCACATGCCCAGGTCATAGGTCATTCGCGATAAACATTCTCGGCAGCTCAGCTGCTGCATGTATACAGACCTGCGTTTCTTCCGTAGTCTGGATTGAACCTGGGTCTCCAGCGCTGCAAGTTCTGCAACTCTGCCTGTCCCGCTGGGTTAACCGACAGCCCTGGACCGACGGGACACCGGCCCGGAGCAGTGGCAGCCCCAGGCTTTCAGCCAGCGTGGACCGTCAGTCCAGGGCTGTCGCTTCACCCGGCGGGACAGGCAGAGTTGAGCTGGAGTTAGCGCTTCTTCTCTGTGCTGGCTGTAAGCCTGGGGCCGCCACTGCTCCAGGCCAGTATCCCGTCAGTCCAGGGCTGTCGGTTAACCCGGCGGGCCAGGCAGAGTTTAGCTGGAGTTAGCGCTTCTTCTCCACGCTGGTTGTAAGCCTGGGGCCGCCACTGCTCTGGGCCGGTGTCCCATCAGTCCAGGGTCACCCCGGACATCTCCGGCTGCCTTTGGACAGGGATGGGACACTCGGGAGGGGACAGGGACAGTCCAGTAGCAATTCGACAGTGCTTGCAGTGCTGGTGACCCGGGTTGAATCCTGACTATGGATAAAACGCAGGTCAGAATGTCTCTCCGCTGGTCCAGTCCCTCCCCGTCTCCCACTTGCATCTGCCCCCTCTCTCTCGCTATTACACCCCACTCTCCCGCTACTTGGCACACCCGTTCCTCAGATTAAATATATTTTTACACATAAATTATGAATAAAAATAAGAATTTATACACAGTTTATACGGCCAGCACTTCGTTCACTTTTTCTTAATCACGAATGACCGTTCACAAATCCCATGATTCCTTGCGTTTTTCGGAATACTGAACTCGCTTATTCACTACTTGTCAGTGTTTGGCAAAATGGCCGCCATTTCTACATGACAAAAAGCTATCGTATCAACGCCTCTTATAGTTTTATATACCTCCATCAGGTCAGCCCTCAGTCTCCTTCACTTCAGAGAAAACAAACCCAGCAAGCGGGAAACTGAGAATTTGGAATGCCAAAAGAGGCTATAGATCTCATTGATAAGTTAGGTGAAAGACAATCTTAAGGCTATTTATATCTAGGTTAAAAACAAGGGGGTAACCAGGGAGAAGGTAGGTAAGATAAGGTAATCAAGAATAAAGAAGAATATTTTTGCTTGGAATCAGAAGATGTAGGCAAGGTACTAAACAAGTCTTTAGCATCTTTATTCCCCAAGGAGAAGGACATGAAGTACCATGAAATCAGTGTGGGGATATGCTGGGACAGGCTTAGATCAAGAAGGAGGTGCTGTTGGGGCTTTTGAAAAGCTTTAAGATGGATAAATCCCCAGGTCCTAATGGGATCTATCCCAGGTGATTGAGAAAGGCAAGTGAGGAGATTGCAAGAACCTTGACAAAGATCTTTGCCTCTTCTCTGGCCACAGTCTAGAGGACTGGAGAGTAGCCAATGTTGTCCCTTTGTTTTAAAGGCAAGTAGAAATCCAGGAAATTATAGGCCAGTAAGCCTCAAGGGAAGATACTGGAGAAGATTATTTGGGATTTACACTCATTTGGAAGAGAATGGACTAAATGGGGACAGTCAACACTGCTTTGACTGCAGCAGGTCATGTCTTATGAATGCTATTGAATTTTTTGAGATGAAGATAATTGATGACGGTAGGGCAGTGGATGTTTTTTACATGGACTTTAAGGTCTTTTGTGGTGGGTTGCTCCAGAAGATTAAGGCACATGGAATCCATGATGAATTAGTAAATTGGATACAAAATTACCTTGGTGATGAGGCAGAAGGTAGTGATGGAGAGTTGTTTTGTTTCTGACTGATCGACCAGTGGATGTTGTCTACATGGATTATAGTACGGGATTTGATAAGGTCCATCATGGTAGGGTGATTCAGAAGGTTAACATGTATGGGCTCCACAAAAACTTGGTCGTTTGGATGCAGAACTGGCTTTTTCATAGGAAGAGGGTTGTGGTGGAAAGGTGCTATTTTGATTTTTGGTGGTACTTGCTTGGACTTCTCTTGTTTCATAAGTTCATAAGTGATAGAAGAATTAGGCCATTCTGCCCATCATGTCTACTCCATCATTCAATCATGGCTGATCTATCTCTCCCTCCAAACCCCATTCTCCTGCCTTCTACCCACAACCCCTGACACCTGTCCAAGTCAAGAATCTATCTATCTCCGCCTTAAAAATATCCATTGACTTGAAGTTTGTGATATATATGAACGATTTGGATATAAATATAGATGGGTTGGTAAGTAGGTTTGCAGATGACTCCAAAATTGGTGGAATCATTGACAATGAGAAATGCTGTTAAAATACACAGAGATAGATCAGATATCGAAATGGACAGAAAAATGGGAGATGGAGTTTAATCTGAGCAAGTGTGAGGTACTACACTTCGGGGGTCAAATGCAAAGGGAGAGTATAAAGTTAATAACAAGACCCTTAACATCATTGATGTACAGAGGGAATTTGGGGTCCAAGTCTGAAGGGCCTGTTCTTGTGCTGTACTGCTCTATGTTCTTAATAGACACACAGATATGCAGGGAATGGTGAGATATAAATCACATGCAGACAGAGATTAGTTTAATGTGGTATCATGTTCGGCACGGACATTATAGGCCGAAGTACCTATTCCTGTGTTGTTCTCTGTTCTGTTAAATGTTAAATACTAGGTGGAATAGTTTTAAAGTGAGAGGGGAAAATATTAAAGATTTGTGAAGCAAATTGTTTACACTGTGACTTGGAGGTGCCTGCAATCCACTGCCAGGGGAGGTGGTAGAAGTAGATACAAGAGCAACATTTAAGAGGCTTTCAGACATGAACAAGTAGGGAACAGAGTGAAACGGACCATGGATTTAATCAGATTGGCATCATGTTTGTCGCAGTCATTGTTTATGTGTTGTACTATTCAAATTTCTGTGTTACTAAAGTCTATATGGACAACATCTAATGGCCTGCCTTCATCATAGAATCATACAGCACGGAAACATGCCCTTAAGCCAACTCGTCTAGGCCAACCAAGATGCCCCATCTAAGCTAGTCCTTTTTTTCGGCATTCGGACCACATCCCTCTCAACCTTTCCTATCTGTGTACCTGTCAAATGTTTTCTTGAGTATTATTACTCTAGCTGGCAAAAACTACTTTGTTGCTAATGAAAACCCGCTTGGGAACACTTTAGTGCTATGTGAAGTAGGTAAATAGAGTAAGGTCACACATCTGCTATGATGTAATTAAATTCCAGACCACGGTTTAAGGGCTGAATTGACTAATCTTGTTCATTTGTTCCAGGATCCAAAGGATAAAGCTACCATAAATCAGGTTAACATATTATTTTTAATACAGTGTTAAAAAGGATTATTTCTGTGGAACAACACATTTCTAAAAAAAAATTAACAAACTGTCCATTGTTCCACAATTAACCCTTAATAATTTTAATTCTATGTTTAATTTAAGAGTAGCTAAAATTATTAAGAATTCAAGTATATTTTGATTGTTTAAAGTAAATTATGATTACTCTGGTTTTAAACAAAACCACCAGGCTTCCAGAAAATAGCATACCATAAACAACAGCTTGTCACACTTCTATTTCCTGTCTATTAATTAACATTATGAATGCTAGAATATACTGGGGAACAAAAGCCCTCCTGTTCAAAGGCTCGCTGTATTTTTACTGCATAATTAATTCCCTCATACACTTGGCCAACTGCTTAATTAAGTTTGAGACAGATTATCCTTGAATATACTCATCAATATAATAATTGTTTAATCTTAAAGTGTTACAATATTTATTCAAACATTAAACAAGATCTGGACCCAAAAGTTTCAAATATTTTAGATGGAATGGAGAGGGCATTATAGTTTAAGGTAGACAAAAGTGCTGGAGAAACTCAGCGGGTGAGGCAGCATCTATGGAGCGAAGGAAATAGGCAACGTTTCGGGCTGAAACCCTTCTTCAGACATTACAGACAAACCCTTCTTCAGAATTATAGTTTTAGACACATATTTTTTAACTCTCCAGATAAATTAATGAAAGTGCAACATTTTAGATGGAAAGGATGAAAAACCACATTATTTGTTGCAACACAAGAGACTGCAGATGCTGTGATCTTGAACGAAACAGATCCTGCTGGAAGAACGCAGCGGGTCAGGCAATATCTGTGAAAAGAATGTTCAGACACCATTCCAAGTTCAGACGCCTTCTTCAAGTAAAGGGGAGATAGCTGGTAGAAAGAGGCAAGTGGAAGGGGCGGTGCAAGAGCTGGCAAGTGGTGGGTGGATCCAGAAAAGGAAAGGTTGAAAGATAAATGGCTCTGTGAGGGAGGGGAGGGTGGAGATGGTCACAAAGGCTGGAGATGATAACTGGAAAATAAAAGGGCTGTGGATAGTGAAAACTGAAAAGAAAGGAGAGCAAGGAGTGATATGTGAAATAAGAGGGAGGGTAGATGGGAAGACGGAGTGATTGGGAAAAAAGATGTGCATTAAAAGACCTGGTTAGATCAGAAGAAGAGAGATTCAGGGGTGGGGGTTGAGAAGGTTACTCAAAATTGGAGAATTTAACTGTTCATGCTGTTGGGTTGTAGGTTACCCAAGCAGAACATGAGATGCCATTCTCCAATGCCTCGCACTGCCAATGGAGGAGGCAGAGAACAGACAGGTTAGTATGGGAATGGTGGGGGAATTGAAGTGGCTTGCAACCATATTATTTGTTGAGATGATTTCTTATGAAATTATAAATATTTAACTCCTTTAATTGGCCTGGGCTATGGAATAAATATTCTTTTTTTCAAGTCTTCCTGAGAGTTTAACAAAATATTCATCTGTTTTACTAATGCATTAATTTGAATTGTGCCACAATCTCTTTCATCACTTTCTAATTTTTGGACACAACTGGCGTATCCTCATAGAATTCTGTTCAAACTATGTCAGAGACAAAAGTTAGGATTATAGCAATGGTAATAATTTATAAATGGCAATACAGATCCACCATCTTTCAGGGAGGGGGGGGGGCTGTGGTGTCACACACACACTAACCAACCCCCCCCCCCACACACACTAACCACCATCCCCCCCCCCCCCCCCACACACACACCACCCCCCTTGATATTATATTAAGGGACAGGGCAGGGGCAGAGGGCGGGCAGGGGCAGAGGGCGGGCAGGGGCAGAGGGCAGAGACAGAGGGGTGGGGGGAGGCAGAGAGGGAGCGGGGGGCGGAGTGGGGGGGCAGTGAGGCAGCGGGAGGGGGCAGAGAGGGAGCGTGGGGCAGAGAGGGAGGGGGATAGAGTTTGAGAGGTGGGGGGGGGGGGGGGCGCGGCATCACAGGGGAGGGCTGGTTCCCGAATGCAATACTCCCTCACTCCAGCTCCAGGCTCTGCTTCTGCCCAGGTCCAATCGCCGGGCTCGGCCTGTGGCAGCAACCTCCCCGCCATGCGCCGACCCAGGGCGAGTACAGGGTCCGACTTGCTCGTTCTTTCTGCGTCTTTTGAATATTCCGAGTTTTATAAGTATAGAGATGAATGACTGTTTTAGTATTAATTATATCTGAGAAGTAAATCTTTTCATCTGTTGACATTGGCTGACATGAGTATTCAGGAATCAAAAATCTAGTGTAAAATAATGCAAACTTAAGGAGCAAATGTTCAACAGGAAGGAATGCTCAAAAATGGAATAAACCAAATCTACAGAATCAATTCAAATATCAATTCAAATATCTACTAAAAGTTTTAATATTGACAATAAGATTCCATCAAGAACATTTTGGTGGACTCCATGATGTTTTCCCTAAGTGTGTCCAGAAAGATACTGTCAGCCTTCAAACCAATCAACTCAGTCACAAAGCTTTGAAAAAAGCAGCTAAACTCTAAATCTCACTTTTAAAGAGAACTGTTATTTTTTAAGCAGTGATTCCCTAATTTAGCATCTCTCACAAAATGCACAATGCACGGAGTCCCTTGCCCAGAATAGGTGAATCGAGGACCAGAGAGGACATAGGTTGAAGGTGAAGAGGGAAATATTTACTAGGAATCTGAAGGGTAACTTTTTCACACAAAGGGTGGTGGGTGTATGGAACAAGCTGCCAGAGGAGGTAGTTGAAGCAGGGACTATCCCAACATTTAATAAACAATTAGACAGGTACATGGATAGCACACGTTTGGAGGGATATAGACCAAATGCAGGCAGGTGGGACGAGTGTAGCTGGGACATGTTAGCCGGTGTGGGCAAGCTGGGCCGATGGGTCTGTTTCCACACAGTATCACTCTGACTCTAAAAGAAAACCTCCTTTCCATGTACATCTTATCAGGGCCCAGAGAATCTTATACATTTCAAACAAGTCATCTCTCAATCTTCTAAACGCCAACGGATAAGAGGTTAGCACTTCCAACTTTTCCTCGGATGGTTAAGAACCAATTCCTGTTACTTGTCTAGTAAACCAACTTTGACGTGGTTCCAGGCATCCTTAAACAAGGAGACCAATTTTTACAGTAAGTGACATAGTGTATTTTGGCACCACAAATCTCAAACAGCTCTCTACACGGTAATAAACTGAAACATTTCAGTGTTGACTTCGTTATTCACAGACAGCACTTAGCTTGATGAACCACAGGTACTGTATTAACAACTATGTGTGTTGAGAAACAAAATTACATGCCAGAATCCAATAGGGATTCCAATCATGTGCCCCAACACAGTTACATTATTTATGATGTGGATTCCACTTATTACTTATGAAAGTGTAAGCACATTCTAACAATGATCTGGCTACTTCCAAATAGGGTAAAATGTTTGATCAAAGTCTTTCCTTGTACTCTTTTTATAATGGTACCAGCGCCTCTAAAAGTGTAAGACTAGATTTTAAAAATTTCAAAATGTAATTTTATGCTCCAATTTTATTACGAAAAAATTACTAAAATGAAGGGATGGACAAAAAAGAAATGTAGCTTGATTTACAATTGATATGCATAATGGCACATTTTCTGTCTAAATAAATTACTGGTCTCTCCCATAAAAATGTTAATGTACATAAATGAACACTAAACTATACCGGAGTGGATTGGTTCAATGAGCAAACCAAAGTTTTAAAAGTAGATGAATGAGTTGAGTTCTATAATGCGCAGGCAATTTAATCCCATTAATAAAAAAAGGAATTGCTGGGAATACTCAGCATGATCAGGTTGTGGGAAGAAAATTTGAGTTAATGTTTCACATCAAAAACCCTCCATCAGAACTCTTAAGCCTACCAACTGTAGAAATTGGTAAAAGTTACTGGAGACGACAAATTTCCTTAGCCTTCTAAGGAAGTAAAAGTGCTGGTATGCTTTTGGCCGTAGATCCAAGGGATGACATGATAGCGAATCGAGGTGTTGCAGTGAAATTGCATCAAGATGCTTAAGAAGAAGAAAATATATTAGTATGGGCATTACACTTGAAGTGGCCGAAATGGCAATGATCCTTTGAATGCACAAGCTGGCCAGGTGTAAGTAGAAGAACCCTGACTGGATTCTGGTTGCGAAGGACAAGGGTAAGAGAAAACAGAATTAATACTGCAACCACAATGAAAGGGAATCCCCCAAACCACTTCTATGATGCAATCAACTCCTGCCTTAGTAAGAATCTAGAACCACTATAATTCTGGAGTGCCCAGTGTAGTTGCACAAAAGATCTGATCTTGCTGACTCTCCACTCTGCATTGGAGCACTAGGACAAGAAGAACACGCACATCAACTACAGATTGCCGTTCCAACACCATCATCTCCTCTAAACTTATCAAACACAGGGTACTGGGAATTTGCTTGTCCCAATGTAATTCGATCCTCCCCTTCCTCATCTGCAGACCTCGATCATTATGAAATTGGATCAACACTTCCTCCTCAGTGCAGGAGCCCCTCAGGGCTACGTTCTCAGTCCATGCTCAAGTCCCTGCTCTGCTCTCTCTATACCCATGACTGTGCAGCTTAACACAACTCAAATACCACCATTGTTGCTGGACGAACCACGGGTAACGATTAATGAGAGTACAATAGATTGATAAACTGAGTGAATGGTGCCAGAACAAAATTCAACGTCAGCCAGATCAATGAGCTGATTATTGACTTTGTAAGGGGAAAGCCGAGGATCTATAAACCTGACTTCATCGATGGCACGGCAATGCAGAGTCATGAGCTTCAGGTTCCTGGGGGTGCATATCTCTGAAGATCTGTCCTATAGCCAGCGCATTGATGCAATCACAGAGAAAAATCATCAACACCAATACTTCTTGAGGAGATTTGATATGTTGCCAAAGTTTAGCAAACTCCTAAATATCAAGCTTCTACTGGTGAGAACATACTGACAGGTTGCATCAAGGCCTAGTTCAGTAACTTGAAATCCTAGGCATGAAGGGGGCTGCAGAAAGTGGGAGGAATTGTCTAGTGCAACATGGATAATGATCTCTCCATCAATGAAGGGATGTACAGGAGGCATAGCTAGTGTCAAAGACCCACACCACCCTGGCCAAACTCTCATCTTGCTGCTACCATAGAGAAGGTGGTACAGGAATCTGAGAATGGTGATCTCCAAGTTCAAGAACAGCTTCTTCCCAGCAACCATCAGGCTTTTAAACCACACCACACAACCCTAACCACAACCTATCGCAGCAACGATCTACTGAGGACTTTGTTTTTGGTTACACTAAGTACTTTGGTTTTGCACTCTTAAGGTCTAGTTACTGATCATTAATTTGTTGTATTATTTATTAATATTTGTTTACTTACTGCATTAATGGGTCTGTAAAACTGCAGCAAGTAAGAATTTCATTGATCCAATCCTGGTACAAATGGCATTAAAACATATTTGACACTCTTGACTTTGCTTTCATATGGTCCCTGTCCAACCCTTCCCTTCTCTAATTTCTCGATTGCCATTTTAGTTAACTGCCAAAAATAATGAGCACACCAACTCTCACAGGTGCCAATGTTTATTCCTATAATGGTTCATTTAGACTATTGCATTTTGCAGCTCCTTTACCACCATCAGATCTCTTCTTACAATGCTGAGAAGATGCCTGCCCCAGTTCCAGCTCTCTGCTCTCAACTCATCCCTGCCCTCCCATAACAACCAGTCTTCTCCTTCCAACATCCCTCATCCTCACATTCAACAAGTGAACCTCCAGCATTTCTACCACTTCCATGTGGTACCACCTCCACATGCCACCAATGTCATCACTTTATCAAAAGCACTTTCCCTACCCTTCTCCTTTCATCTTTTAAGAGTGACCATAACTTTTTTAAACATCCCATCTTCTGGTTCTTCCAAAGCATTTTCTGCATGTCTAAGCAAATCAACATGCACCCTTTTACTTCTTCCCTTGCCATCATCAATGGGCTTAAGCACTACTTCCAACTAAACAAGCCATGCCTACACACACATTTTGCAAAAAAAGAGGAACTCCATTCCTCAGAATTAAATTATTTTAAGTTACAAGAAGAAAAACTTGCTTTAGACAGTACTGCACACTAGCATTTCTACCAGTGATTGAACACAAAATTGACCAATGTCAAATGTGGTAAATTCCAAAGTGAAGAATGCCATTCATTGACGAGTCTAAAGCCTGAGGTAACTTCAAATAATGTTGGTTAAATTTGTTATTTACAGTTTGGTAATTTTACTGTCCCGACCTGTTTTTAGTGGTGAAATTGGATAGCTTGTGATTATATAATAAAATGAACAGAGCAAATAGAGACAACTAGGATGAGATAAAGTAATTGGTTTGAGGAAAATAATTATTGCCAAAGGAGATGCAAAATAAAGGTGAAAGGTATACAAGAAAAGTCAATGGAGAAAAAAATCAAAAGTGAAAACAATCAGCACTGACCCCGCAGGATGGCTCAAACCTAAGGACTGAGGGCCATCTCAAAATAATTTTAATATTTACATTTTAAAAATTCAGATAATTTAAAATAAATATGATTATACCTCGAGAATATATTTTTCCAAGGATCTGATTTCTTCCAGTGCTTCTGAATCCTTCTGAATAACCACCACTTCTTTCAAAGGATACTAGAAAACAAATTAATTGAAGAAGCTTTTCACTCGTAATTCTAACATTTGTCACATCACTGAAAAATGCAGCCAGCAAAGAAAACAAGGAGAAAGATGCAAATATGGAAACTGACCCAAAAGACAATAACATTAAAAGGGGATCTATGAGTAGCAATGTTACAAAATGTTGAGATTTAAAAAATAAAGTCTGCAATTTATCCCATCAGATAAAGCATAAAAAGAAGTTTAATTTGACACTTAATTCACTTTCATATCTTCAGTATTAAAAAAGTTATGGCCATTATCATACTCAGAAATTAGCATCTAGTTCCCTATTGCTTTTCCATTGACTTAACACAAAAGCTGTGATCGAGGACAGTTAAAAGCCCATAACTTTCTTAAAAATTATGATAACGAAAGAAATTTTCAGTTATTATAGATTGAAGCATTCTGAAACAAATATAAAACAATCTTACTTCGAAGACATGAAAGTAAAGCATATAATTAGTTAGTTACCTAATTGTAGCTAATTACAAAATTCAATTACTAGATCTAAACATCTATCAATTTCTCAAGAATAGATTAACATTTTTAAATAGCCTAAGTGTCCAAATAACATTCACACAATAATTCACAATATAACATAATTTTTAAATCTAATTTTCATGAATTTACAGGCCAAATGGAAGGAATTGAATGTTTAATACCTGTAAATTAATGGGCATTTAATTCATCTTGTGAGTGAGGATTTCTGGAACGCGATCTTTTGGAACGTTCATTTGCGGTGAATTTAACCCCGTATTGGCATGAAAAATACTGCCGTTAATTCGGGGAATAAAATCACCGTGTCGCATGAAAAAATGTGAATTAAAGGCTTCTTAAGAAGCACTTTTATACATTTAAAGAAACCACTTTCGTTTACCTGTCCTGTGTGTGAAATCCGTCCCCATTATCGGCGTTGACGCTTCAGGAGATGATTTTAAAATTACTCTAGCGCTGACATTGACAATTTAATAAAAATAAAAAATACACAAATCGCCACTAGGAACGATTTGTCAGCCAACGCTTGTACTCCAACAAAATATTAACCAGGACAAGGGAGGAGAAACCCACGTTTTAACCCCGCCCCCCCTTAAAGGCGCCAAAATCGCGCACACGGCCAGTGGCAGAATTACAGCGCGACTGAAGGTAAGTTTTGTAACATACCTACTATTAGGTAATTTTTGCACACAAAGAGTAAAGTTAATATCTGGAATGAACTGCCAAAAAAGGCGATGGGGGCAGGTAACAATATTTTTTAAAATTATCGACAGATACTTGAATAAGCATGACATTGAGGGATATGGAATGAATGCAGGCAAGTGGTATGTGTACAGACAGGTGTGATGACTGGCACAGGCGCGGTGGGCCGAAGGGCCTATTTGTAAGGTACAACTTCATGACTCTATAACCATAAGATTTTAATGCACAAATTAACACTAGAATAAAAAGGTGAAATATCATTACATTTTCTTGATTGTGTAAGTTAATTTGTAGGCAGTGTTCTTGAACTGCTGAACCACAAATGGGTAAAAAAACAGATGAATAAAATGTAATTTACATACAAACCTCCAATTGACAAAAATGGCAAGCAAAATATTTGCAACGGTATGAAAAAATCTCTACTGATAAATACAATGCAGATTCAAAGATTTAATTTGTATAAAATTTCAAAGAAACTAATATGAAAATAAGGTACACAAAAATGCTGGAGAAACTCAGCGGGTGCAGCAGCATCTATGGAGCGAAGGAAATAGGCAACGTTTCGGGCCAAAACCCTTCTTCAGACTGATAGGGGGTGGGGAGAAGAAATGAAAAAAGGAGGAGGAGGAGCCCGAGGGCTGGGGGATGGGAGGAGACAACCAGAGGGCTGATGAAGGGGAGGGGGACAGCAAGGGCTAGCAGAATTGGGAGAATTCAATGTTCATGCCCCCAGGATGTAGACTGCATGAGGTGCATTTCCTCCAATTTCCGGTGTTGCTCGCTGTGGCCATGGAGGAGACCCAGGACAGAGAGGTCAGATACAGAATGGGAGGGGGAGTTGAAGTGCTGAGCCACCGGGAGGTCAGGTCGGTTATTGCGGACCGACCGGAGGTGTTCGGCAAAACAATCGCCAAGCCTCCGCTTGGTCTCACCGATGTAGATCAGCTGACATCTAGAGCAGCGGATGCAATAGATGAGGTTGGAGGAGATGCAGGTGAACCTCTGTCGCACCTGGAACGACTGCTTAGGTCCTTGAATGGAGTCGAGGGGGGAGGTGAAGGGACAAGTGTTGCATCTCTTGCGGTTGCAAGGGAAAGTACCCGGGGAGGGGGTGGTACGGGAGGGAAGGGAAGAATTGACAAGGGAGTTATGGAGGGAGCGGTCTTTGCGGAAGGCAGACATGGGGGGAGATGGGAAGATGTGGCGAGTGGTGGGGTCACGTTGGAGGTGGCGAAACTGACGGAGGATCACTTGTTGTATGTGACGGCTGGTGGGGTGAAAGGTGAGGACTAGGGGGACACTGCCCTTGTTGTGAGTGGGGGGGTGGGGAGAGAGAGCAGTGTTGCGGGGTATGGCAAAGACCCTGGTGCGAGCCTCATCTATGGTGGAGGAGGGGAACCCCCGTTCCTTGAAGAATGAGGACATTTCGGATGCCCTGGTGTGGAACGCCTCATCCTGGGAGCAGATGCGGCGTAGACGGAGGAATTGGGAGTGGGGGATGGAGTCCTTACAGAAAGCAGGGTGAGAAGAAGTGTAGTCCAGATAGCCATGGGAGTCGGTAAGTTTGTAGTGGATGTCGGTAAGAAGTCTATCACCTGCGATGGAGATAGTGAGGTCAAGGAATGGTAGGGAAGTGTCGGAAATGGTCCAGGTGTATTTGAGTGCCGGATGGAAGTTGGTGGTGAAGCGGATGAAGTCAGTCAGTTGTGTGTGGGTGCAGGAGGTGGCACCAAAACAGTCATCGATGTAGCGGAGGTAGAGGTTGGGGATGGGGCCCTGGTACGTATTGAACAAGGATTGTTCTACGTACCCGACAAAGAGGCAGGCGTAGCTGGGGCCCATGCGTGTGCCCATAGCTACGCCTTGTATTTGGAGGAAATGGGAGGAGTCAAATGAGAAGTTATTGAGGGTAAGGACCAGCTCCACTAGGCGGAGGAGGGTGTCAGTGGCCGGGTAGAGGTTGCTTCTTCGGTCGAGGAAAAACCGGAGGGCTTCAAGACCATCCTGGTGGGGGATGGAGGTGTACAGTGATTGGACGTCCATGGTGAAGATGAGGGGGTGAGGGCCTAGAGAGTGGAATGCGCGGAGACGACGGAGAGTGTCTGAGGTGTCTTGAACATAGGTAGGGAGGGATTTAACCAAGGGGGATAGGATGGAGTCGAGGCAGGTGGAGATGAGTTCGGTGGGGCAAAAACAAATATGAAACTAATATGCCTGTGTTGAATCAAGTTCTCCAATTTCAGGTAAAGACCACCCTCCCTTCTTATCTACCCACCACTCACCCCCGCATAGCTTTCTTTTCCCCGGTCCCTTTCTGCTCCTTCATTCACATCATCCACCTGTCCAAGTCTCCCATTTTCTTTTCCTTTTACCCTGTTCCAAATTAAACCACCATTCCTTCTACATTTTACTCCCCACCTTCCCTTCTTATCAAATTTCATAACTTGCTCCCTTTATTTTCTCCATTTATCACCTCCAGCCTTGGTTAATATCTCCTCCATTCTCGCCCCAATCTGACTCATCTGCCGATCAATTCCTCCTTACCTGGATCCACCCACTCTTTCCCCTCAACTCTGTCTACCAGTTACCTTCCCTCCACCTGACTGAAGAAAGGTCCTGACCTAAAACATCATCTGTCCATTTCCCTCCACAGATGCTGCCCAGCCCACTGAATCTCTCTAATGGTTTGCATTTGCTCAAGATACCATCATCTGTATTCTCATGTGTTCCCATCAATCTTTTCCCATTTCCACTGCAGCTCTGTAATGTGTTAAGATAAGATAAGATATACCTTTAATAATCCTTTGCAGGAAATTACAATGCCATGACAGCTTCAAGACAGACATAACACCACAAATAGCTTCCATACTTAACAAGTTAAAATACAAGTTAAAATACAAGTTAAAATACAATTAATTTAAAAAAAGTGCAGTTATTTATGCGCATTATATAACCTTATCGCAGCTGGTAAACAGGACTTCCTATGTCTCTCCGTTTTGCACATTGGTGCAATCAGTCTCTGACTGAAGCTGCTGCTCTTGATCACCTTCAGGGCATGGAGTGGGTGAGTGGGGTTGGTCATTATAGAACCCAGTTTTTTCAGAGTTCTGGCCTCTGCCACCTGCTGGACCGTTCGTTGCTCAGCCCCGACCACTGAGCCGGCCTTCCTGATCAGTTTGTCCAGTCTGTTTTTGTCCGCTATGCGAGCGCCATCTCCCCAACAGGCCACCGCAAAAAACAGAGCACTGGCCACCACTGAATGGTAGACACTGCACAGTAGGGGTTGGCAGATGTTAAATGCCCTCAGCCTCCTTAAAAAATACAGTCGGCTTTGTCCCTTCCTGTACACCGCCTCCATATGACACTTCCAGTCCAGCTCCCTGTCAAGCTCACACCTAGGTACCTGTGGTTAGCGACCACCTCCACCTCAGTGCCCTTAATGGTGATTGGTGTTGCTTGAGTCTTCCTCCTCCCCCTCCTGAAGTCCACAACTATCTCCTTGGTTTTTGTGGTGTTAAGATGGAGGTTATTGAGTGCACTCCACTCCACAAAGTTACTTATTATGTCTCTGTACTCCTCCTCATTGCCCCCTTTAATGAGGCCGACAACAGCTGTGTCATCCGAAAACTTCTGCAAAAAGCAGCTGTTGGTGTTATATCGGAGATCCGCTGTGTAGATGGTAAACAGGAATGGAGCCAGCACAGTTCCTTGTGGAGCCCCTGTGCTGCTCAAGATGGTGCTTGAGACATTGTTGTTCTGTAGGCGCACGTACTGTGGTCTGAGGGAAAGATAATCCAAACACCACAGTACCAGTGATGGATCCACTTTCATCTTCTCCATCTTCTCCCCTAGCAATCGGGGCTGAATTGTGTTGAAGGCGCTTGAAAAGTCAAAAAATGTAATCCTTACAGATGCATCAGTAGTGTCCAAATGTGTGTACACCCTCTGCAGCATGTAAATGAGGGCATCATCGACACTGATGTTAGGCTGATATGCAAACTGTAAAGGATCCATTTGATTTGACACACTAGTCCTGATGTAGGAAAGGACAAGTCTCTCAAATGTCTTCATAATATGTGAAGTGAGCGCTACTGGTCTGTAGTCATTGTGGTGAGTGGGATGGGTCTTCTTTGGGACAGGTACCAGGCAAGATGTTTTCCACAGCCTTGGAACCTTCTGTAGACACAAGCTCAGGTTGAACAGGTGTGTTAGAATACCACACAGCTCTGAAGAGCAGGTCTTCAGTAGCCTTGGGCAGGTGTCATCAGGCCCCCACTGCTTTCCCTGGCTTCAGTCTGTCCAGCATCATCTTGACCTGAGCAGTATGAAGAGTCATAGGTGGAGCTGCTGGTGGAGTGGGAGGTGGAAAGATGGGACTCCGTACAGGTGACATCTCAGGAGTGATGGGGATGATGGAGAGAGGGAGAGGAAGTGGAGAGGAAGCAGCAATGGTCAGCAGACCAGGTGGTGGGGGCTGGGGTGGTGTGGGGCAGTCAAATCTGTTGAAAAATCTGTTGAGATCATCAGCCAGACTCTGTTCACCATCAGGCAGTGTACCACCCTTCTGCTTCATGCCCGTGATCTTTCGCATTCCAGCCCATACCTGCTTCACCCCATCTTGCTGCAGCTGTCGTTCTAATTTGAGCCCATAGTCTTCCATCCCCTCCTTAATCCTCACCTTCAGTTCCTTTTGAAGTTCTTTGATTTTATTCCTGTCGCCCTCCCTGAAAGCCTTTTTCTTCTCATTTAGTAAGGCCTTCAGGCGGCTGGTAATCCACGGTTTGTTATTAGGGTAGCAACGAATTACCCTGGATGGCATGATGTCATCATAACAGAAATTGATGTAATGGGTAATGCATTCTTTTAGTCCGTCAATGTCTTCCCCATACTCCCCACAGAACACATCCCAATCTGTTGTCTCAAAACAGCACCTCAGGGCTTCATCTGCCTCAGGATACCAGTCTCTTGATGTTCTGGTGGTGACAGGCAGCCTCTTGGCAGCTGGGGTGTAGGAGGGTGTTATCTTTCACATACCCTTCAATTTCTCTGTGCCATTAACCTACACCAAGTGGCAATTCATAGCTGCAAATTAACCTTAAAGCACAGCGGTGGGATATGGGAGGGAACAGAAGCAGAGAGTAGAACCAGCATCGTCCGAGGGAAAATTTGCAAGCTCTGCAATTAAAGTCAGTGTCTCTGGATAAGCACAGTAAATTAAATAGTTTATATTTTAAGCCAAAATCAAAAAAATATTTTAATAAAAGGTATAGGTGCGAGATCCACGATGACTGACCTTAACTGGAAGTGTCTTCCTGTCTCGTATTACTCTTCCAAGCTCAATAACTGACTGCATTTGGGCAACTGCAGTCTCAATGCGTCTATCAATAATGGACTCCCTAGGGGAAAAACAAGCCATAGGTGATTACTTAACAAACACAACAGAAATCACGGTAGGATTTAAGACTTTGCTACAAAGAAAATGGAAGTTCAGGACAAGCTATATAGATGCAAAACAAAGAGTTATGTGGTATATATTCCAAAGTATTATGAAATGCAGGGGAATGGGCATTGATCAGCACAAAGAATTGTTTGAATTGCTGTTGAGACGTCATATATATATTTATATACTAGACTGTGCGACCCGTTGGGTCCCATGTTCACACGGGAGGGCTGGTCCCCCGACGCAATATTCCACCTCTCCACCAATTCCAATATTGGTGGCCAGTGGGGGGGGGGGGGGCTTTCTGGAGCGCTGGTTTGGGTGTTGTTGGCTGCAGGGACTACTGGTCTCCAGAGGGCTAGTATGGACATTGTGGGCCAAATGGATTCTTGGGGTGGCAGCTCAGTCCCTCAAGCCTGATGTGCTGGCAGCTCACTCACAGCTGGTGGGCTGGCAGTTGACTCACGGCTATTCCTTGAAATTCCATTTCAAGCAGAGTGCAAGACCACCAAATTCAAATCCATTTTCCTACCATTTCAAGCAGGGTGCAAGGCCACCAAATTCAAGTGCAGTTTCATACCATTTCAAGGAGCGTGCAAGGCCACTAAATTCAAATACTTTTTCATACCATTTCATGCAGGGTGCAACGACACCACATTCAAATGCAGTTTCATACCATTTCATGCAGGGTGCAAGGCCACCACATTCAAATGCAGTTTCATACCATTTCAAGCAGGGTGAAACCACCATAAAACCACACAAAACACCACACGCACAGTTCAGGAGACATTCAGTGTGTTCAGTTGATTCACAGCTCAGACAGAGTCGTGACCTCTCCCTCCCCCATCATGCAGAGACTGAGCCACACCCACACTTCCGGGTTTTATAATCCCTCCCCCTCCCACCGGAAAAGGTGTGGCGTGATTGACAGGAGAGAGATTCTCAAAAAAATTTAAACACTAATAACACTTTTATTTTTCATTGATGGGAAGAATCCTCTGCACCTGATGAGCGGAGGGGGACTGAGTAAGATGGCCAAAAATCACAGCCGTAAGTGGTAGCGTTTTACCTAAAATCAATATAGTGCAAATAGGAAGTTGTCAAGTTTAGACAAACAACCATTTGCAGTGCCTTTTACTTCAACCCAAAACCCCAAACAACCATTTGCAGTGCCTTTTCACTTAAACCCCCAAAAAACCCAAACAACCATTTGTAGTGCCTTTTTACTTCAACCCAAAACACCCCAAACAACCATTTACAGTGCCTTTTTACTTCAACCAAAAACACCCCAAACAACCATTTGCAGTGCCTTTTTACTTCAACCCAAAACACCCCAAACAACCAATTGCATTGCCTTTTTACTTCAACCCAAAACACCCCAAACAACCATTTGCAGTGCCTTTTTACTTCAACCCAAAACACCCCCAAACAACCATTTGCAGTGCCTTTTTACTTCAAACCAACCATATTTTCAATTTCAAACCACATTAAGGGCACTCACAGTTGAGTAGACATGTGTTCAGTGTTATTCAGAGCTCGGAGAGACCCTCTCTCTTCCTCCATCTTGCAGAGACTGAGTGAGGCACACCACTTCCGGGTTTTATAGTCCCTCCCCCTCCCACCAGCAAGGGCAGCAGAAAATGGCAAAAAAAATTTAAAACAGTATTATCTCTCTGATTTTTCTTCGATGGGAAAAATCCTCTGGTCCAGTCTGTCGGAGGGGGGCTCTGAGCGAGTTGGCCAAAAATGACGGCCGTAAGTGGCGGCGTTCTCTCGGAAATCACATCGCAGTGAGTCAAAAGCGGTCAAGATCTTACTTTTAGTAATATAGATATATCATTATTACTTCCGTTTTTTTTATTCCTCTTGAAATATAGTTTGTTTTTTTGTTTATTGGCTTTGGTACTTTTAGTGATTTATGCGTCTGTACGCTCAATCCATTCTCTCTTCTACCCCACTTAGACTTTTATTGTCCAATGAGAATGAGAAAATAGAATGCTGTTACCTAACAGAGATCAATCACATTCCCAAAGGATAATGTCAACTGCTTATTTCCAGTGTCACTCAAGTTAAATATCAATGAAATTCTCAAGCATAATAGTCATCTTGAACCACTGCCACCTTCAATATGATTAGTGGAATAGACTGTAAATGCTCAGGAGATTCAATAAATTGAAAATACAATAAGTAAAAGTCTACAAGCCATGCTTTGTTTACGAAGCATCATCCAAAGTGATCATTCACATAATACATAAAAAAGATTCAAGGATATTTCAGTAGGATTTTGAACATGGCAGAAATTATGTTGGTCTATGATCCATAAATATACTGTACCCAAGTTTAATCTGGGGCAATCCAACTGGTGTTTTCTTGCACACCAAACCAGTGGCCACAAAATATAGACAAGCTCATCACAACATTAATTTTCTTCATGTTTCTCTGACATCATTTACACTTTTTATTTCATACATCCACTGTACAGTACCAATTTTAGAACGACAAACCAGTTAACATACAGTAGATTCCCTGATAACTGATGGGCTAAAAGGTATTGCTTAAAGATAATGGTTAGCCAATACAAATTGTACCCAAAAACAAACTTGCAAGTAGATTTTGGGAGTCAGATAAGAAAAACGGATTTTAACATTTTTAAAGAAATCACTTGCAGAGACCAGACAAAAGGGTAAAATTAAATGTGAAACGCAAATAGGATGAGGAGAGACGATAAAAGCACAAGGATGAAAGGCTTCAAATTGAATTATGTAAATTAAATCATTAAACATTTGGAAGTTCATACTGCATGTTGACCAATCATGATAACAAAAATTATAAATTAAATAGCTTATTCAAAATATATTTTGACAGCTCTGTTACTTAACAGGATTTATAAAAAATTATATTGCATAAATTAATATATTTCAAAATTCTTAACTAGAATAACACTGCTTTCAAAATTGTGTTATACTTCTTTTTTAAGAAAATGTACTTATGTTGGAATGATATGGAAAACATCATACCTGACTTGTGGGAGCATGAGGTAGTGAATGCTGCATGTGTCCTTATTTTCGACAGAAGATGGATCTATCAAGTGCCTCAAGTTCTGGTACATCAGTTCAGTGATAAATGGTGTAAAGGGTGCCTATGAAATCACAATTTCAACATTTAATCTTTGGCAATAACAGAATTAATTATCACTATCACAATTTAATGCAATGACACCGCAGTACTGTAAATGCAAACATCCTGCTTATCTGTATATCCTTTCTGAATGACTATCTCCCCCAGAGTGCATACGTTTATCAGAATTGTAATATTAATTCAAGAAATTATCTTTCCATCACAACCTTTATTTCGCTTTCTCTATATTATTTAAATCTATTTTTAATTTAATCTTTTTCTTCCTGGTTTAGACTGTATGTGCACCCTTGAGGATTCTTCCGTATGATTGGTTTTAGAACCTCACGGTTTCTTGTCCAGCTGATTCGCTCCATAGTTAACTGTAGAGGGTGACTTCACAGAACATGCATTGGAACTGACCAAGTTTTAGCTCAAAGCCTACAAAATCTCTGTGGGCAGCTACAATCATGAATAGCAAACATCATTCTCTTCTTCGCTGCTGATCATGTAGCAATATCTGCAGGGAAAGGAGCTGTCAGTACCTGAATTAAGCACTGCACAATGAGACAGAGTCTGTGTCAGTGCTTGCACACCTCAAAAAAAAAATCCTGAAATAGAATTCCAAATTACCTGGAATTTGATGGTATTTCCTGGCCCGGTAAGCCTTCCCCAACTGCGCATGTGCGACTGCTGCCCCAACTGAGCACTCGCAGATACCGGGCCCACTGCACATGCGCGGGAAGACGGCGTCCCTACCGCCATTTTAAATTGTGACGCGGTTGACGGGCCTCCCCCAATTGCGTAGCTATGGATGGTCGTAAATATACAGGTACATACTTTCTTTCCGCAAATTATCGCGCGGGCCTGATTGGATCCCTTCACATCTCCCCGCGTGTGTGCAGTGGGCCCGGTATCCGTGCGTGAGCAGTTGGGGCGACAGTCGCACATGCGCAGGTGGGGAAGGCTTACTGGGCCGTGAAATTTCCCGAAATTATTTAATTTTCCGAAAATTACCCGAAGACAACCAGAATTTCCAAAATTTCGGTTAATTTCCTTCAAAGTGGAAACACTGGTCTGTGTGCAAAATCCAGAAATTGTCTGTAAAGTAGCTTTCCTCATGCTCTAGTACTACATTTAGACAGCTGGGGGTTATGAGAAACAGAACAGCAGGGTGACAGTGGGGAAACAGCAAGTCTGGCCTCAAGAGTCACACCATACATTCAAACAGCGGCGATGTCCAGAACAACCATAGGTTACATGCTAATTCCGTTTCTCAGCATTTGTTCCCTCACCTTCAATGCCCTGGCAATTCAAGTGTTGTCTTGATACATCTTAAATCTATTTTAGAATCCAAATTCCTCGGATCCCCTCTGAATCACTTCCCCTTTGGCCTAAACGCAAGTGCTCCAGTTCCAGCATGTCACACTTCTGTGGCACTGAGTATCCAAACAGCTTGCTTTCATACCTACTCCCCTGCCAAAATATGGTTAAAAACGATAATATAAAGGTATACTACATTAAATGACCAAAGTTGCCTGGTTGCACATAATTACTAGCATTTTTTTCAAATTATGACGTCTGTCAGACAGTTTTTGGCCCCGTTCCTCTTCACCCTGTATACTGCAGACTTCAATTATAAGTCTGACACATGCCACATACAGAAATATTCAGATGACACAGCGATTGTGGCATGTGTAAGGAATGGATATGAGGAGGAATACAGGGACTTGACCAGTGCTTTCTGTGTCTGGAGTAAAGAGAACTGTCTCATCCTGAATACAACCAAGACCAAAGAGATGGTTGCTAACTTTGGCAGGTCCAAGCTCCCCCTTCAGCCGGTTAACACTGCAGGGGTGGACATTGAGGTGGTGCAGACATACAAATATCTGGGAGTGCACCTTGATAACAAACTGGACTGGTCTGTCAAAGAGTCTGCCCTCTACAAAAAAGGACAGAGCAGACTCTTTTTCCTCAGAAGGTTCAGATCCTTCAATGTGCGCAATGACATGCTGTACTTGTTTTACTATACTGTGGTTGCAAGTGTCATTTTCTACGCTGTTGTATGCTGGGGTAACAGCATCAGTGCTAAAAACAGCAAGAAGTTGGACAAGCTGGTAAAACGAGCTAGCTCAGTGCTGGGGGGGAGAGTGGACTCTGTGGTGGATGTGCTTGAGAGGCGTACGAGGAGCAAGGTGCAGATCATCCTCAACAACTCCAGGCACCCCCTCCATGAAATTCTGGAGGGTCAAAGGAGCACGCGGAACAACAACCGGCTCCTCTCCCTGTGCTGTAGAACGGAGCGGTTCAGGAGATCTTTCACCCCTGCAGCCATTAGATGTTATAATACTGACCGCTAGGCTGTATGGGGATGCTTTGCATTTTTAATAGTTAATTATTGGGTCTTTTTAAGTATTTATTGCTTTCAGGTATTGTCCATATTGTATTTTATGTATTTTTTGTCTGCTTTCGTTCTGAATGTGTGGGTTTGTTGGTTGTTCGCTTCTGGACATCTGAATTTCCCCGAGGAGATCAATAAAGTATTTATTATTATTATTATCAATGAATGCCTTGCACAGATCACTCGAAAACTCAGATTTGCGACTGGAGCCAGCAGTAAATGTAGTGAGGAGACAAGCTTGGTTATTCGCTTGGGCAGTCTACACCCCAACGGTATCAACATTGTCTTCTCTAATTTTAGATAGCCCTTGTCTTCTCCCTCCTCCCCCTCCCCAGCTCTCCTTCTAGTCCTACTGTCTCCGCCTCTTCCTTTCTTCTACCCGCCACCCCCCCCATCAGTCTGAAAAAGGGGCTCAACCTGAAACGTCGCCTGTTCCTTCTCTCCTTAGATGCTGCCTCACCCGCTGACTTTCTCCAGCATTTTTTGTCTACCTTTGATTTTTCCAGCATCTGCAGTTCTTTCTTAAATAGACCTTGGAGAAAACTGAACCTGCGAGCAGCGGCACGAACGAATGAACGACCGACGGTGGCGCCCCCAGTTTCGCCCCGGTGGTGGAAATTTTCTTGTAAGTTATACTATGTTAACACGTTAATAATAACTTAATAATATTAACGTATTAACATAGAAAACGTCGTTGTAATCACGGTACAACTAGAGAAAATAGCACGACCTTTCAGCAAAACGGCAAAAAAGGCTGATTTAGGCACTCGATCGTGAAAAAGGCATTATCCTCATGAAATCATCAAAAAAGGTATGAAAAGGCACTCATGGCATTTATGGCAAAATCCTGGCTCTAGTTATCAATGAGTCAGGGCTTCTGCAATGTCACCAATCTTATTAGCCTATTGTAAATGCCAAAAACAGGGACAGACTCCAACAGCTACTGTATCTGCCCTTATGTGCTTTCTTCAAGTTTTCTCTGTATAATTATATCAGTCCCTCAACATGGTAAAATATAAAAAGGAATTTAAATGTCTTTGCACCTACATTATTAATATTCAAATCTTACATAATAAAATAATCATTCCAATTTTCCACAAAGTAAAAAAAAAAGTAACAACAATATGGACAGAGAATTCCTAGCCATTAACTACAGTAATTAATAAAAATAAGGTAAAGTAATTACTTAATGTAATCTTTCCCAGACTTTTACAGATTATTTAACTGGCATAATCTAAAGCGGTGAACACAACTATGAAGTTAATTGTAGTGAAGAAAGACTCTAGATAACATGGTTCAAACAAAAAACAATCGACAGAAATCAAAGATATGAAAGCATGTGTATATCAGTAGTTTGTAGTTTGCACAGTAAAACACTAATGTTTTCACGTGGTAAAATAGGTAATTCAGTCTATTTACTCTTTGCTTGTTCTCAGAGCATTCTGTCCAGTTCACCCCCCACCTATTTCCATGTATCTTAATGTTAATGATTGATCTTTTTGTTTTCCAGTTTACTCGTAAAACAAAACACTTATTTTCGAAACACTTTCTATACAACACTTTCCTATCAGAGTTTAGACATTCAAGCAACCGTTCATTGTTCTGAAACCTTGGAACAAAAATAGACAATATGAAAGCCAATGTGAGTGATTCAAAAGGATTTCTCAAAATAGAACAAATGACCCAATTACCATCCCTCAGATCATATCTGAAAAATCCTGATATTTTCATTGCATCATTGATGGCAAGATTATCTCTTTAGTTATCCACATTCAAGGAAATTTAACTGAAAGAAAAGGCAACCTAACTGAATAAATTCAGTCAGGAAAAATACTTGAATATTTAACTGAACAAAGACAGTAAAGAATCCTCACAAGAAAGATTGAATTGTAAATATACTGAACAGAATAGTGTCAACAAAGGGTCATGTAATATTTCTTAGAGACTTAACGATTTCAGTTCTGCTGGTTATGAGACTCCTCCTAGTATTGTTTGACCTGATGTATTGTTTCTTAATTGAGAAAAGATAATTTTACGTGTAAAGAGCAGATAAAACTAAGCAATTATTACTGAACGTGACATCAAAAGGAAATATTGGTAAATTGAGTAGTTTTTAAGCAGTTCAAATTTCAGACAATTATAAATATTTGTCTGAAGTATAAGAACAGAGTTCGTATGTGCTCACCATCAGCCGACACATGTGGAACAAAACAGCAAACAAAGTTTCCAAAGCCCTTTCACAATCTTCAGTACCATTTTCACCCTATTGAAGTAAAAAAGAAAATAGAATTAGCAGAAAATTCACCCAAAGAAAATAAGAGAGCAAAGATGATTAGAAGTTAGTAGCTTAGAAGCCTTTGTAAAAGTCAGACTGTCATTATTAAAGTAGTCTAATGTCAAAGACACCAAATGTTGGAGTAACTCAGTGGGACAGGCAGCATCTCTGGAGAGAAGGAATGGGTGATGTTTCGGGTCGAGACCCTTCTCCAGAGATGCTGCCTGTCCCGCTGAGTTACTCCAGCATTTTGTGTCTACTAGGAACAGGAGGCTTGACTTACAAAGATAAGTTGGAAAGGCTACACTTGTATCCACTCATTTTGAAAAATGACTGGGGATTGTTTGAAACATGAAAGATCCTGAAGGGTTTGTCAGATGGATGTGGAGAGTATCTATCCTTTTGTTGGAGAATTGAGAACTAGGTTAATCATCCATTTATGAGTGTTAAGGTGAAAACATTCTCAGGAAATTTTGATTTTTGGAAGCCTTCCTCAAATGCCTTTGGAAACATGTCTCCAATTACTTTTAAACAGGTCAAGAAATATTTTGTATACAGTTTTATGGAAAGTTACAGCAGTAAGACAGGAATGCGGAGTTGACGTTATAATCAGAAGACCCTTGAATGGCAGAGCTTGCTTGAGGGGCTGAGTAAATTATTCCTTCTCCTAATTCATACATTAATATATAATGGGTCTAAAGATACATAAATTATAGTACCCTAACAGGTTACATTGAAAAGGAATAAAAAATGTACCTACCTTTAACCTTTTACGATTCATTCTCACATACCAATTGGTTAGCATGTCCACAAATTTGACTAGTCTGGGCACCACAGTGTAGAGCCTGTATGCTTCAAGATAAAACAAAATTGTGTTTAAAGGAAAATCCAAAGTAGTTGTATATTTAAAAAAAAATCTTTTCAGAAATTTCCCGGCTATTATCTTCAAAATGACACGTTACAACCTAGCATAATGCTCCAAAGTAAATTGTGGCTCAAGACTAGACAAGCAGGCATAAGGCAGGCTCAGAAAAATAGTCAAAATTGGTTAACATGTTAACTTTAAAGGGGATTATGTCATTAGCATTTGAGAGGGCAACAAAATTAAAGAACCCAGATCAAAACTTTTGGCATTTGGGTTTTCATATATATAATTACCTTCCATTTCAGCTTTAAAAAATTGGATGAGTGATTGTGTAAATGAAAGTATCCATTTATCCATGATGTTGTAACTGTCCTCAACTGTGTTTTCATTGTAAAGGAACTGAATACCTTCCTCCTAGAATGAGAAATCATCAGAAGTTCACAAATAATTGACCAATATCTAATGAACTAAAGCCAACGATCCATTTGTATACTTCTATGTACTTCAGCATTAGTGTACTGAAATTAAACAACAATCTCTACATGTGCATATTGTGATGTACACAATTTGTAGATATATACAAAAACATATTCCATTACCTTCTGCAATTTCTGAACATTCTGAATAAGGAATCTGTACGCATTGTACCAAGGCAGGAAGACATCCTTGAGAACATCTCTCACTCCATCTTCTTTAAACCGTAAGTTTTCTGCTCTCACAACAGGGGAATTAATAAGATACAGTCTGAAAAGGAATATGAACATAATTTGTGGAGAATGGTATATTTTTATATAGTCCTACAATGAATTACAATAACACTCTAGTACTTTTTCCAAAAGTAGTCAAGAATACTGAACCGCAATTTTACCTGATGTGAAAGTTAACCAGTAATCGGCTTATAATTTGAAATAGATACAAGATACTCATTATAGATTTAACATCTTCAAATGTGGAAACAAGCTACAAAACAGACTTGCAATTAATTTTCCAAATGAAAAATATTGCAGATAGTGGGAATTCAAAATCAAAATCCTGATGCAAGGTTAGTTACCTGAAATGTTAACAGTTTCTCTCAAAACAGTTGCTTCTTGATGACAATTTGCATTTCAATTCAGATTTCCAGCAACAACATTTTCCATTTTTATTTATGATTATAGGGTTTTTTAACTTTCCAAATCAGTATAAAATTATATTAAGTACTAGACTAAGTGGGACCCGTCGGGTCCCATTCTCACACGGGAGGCCTGGACCCCCAACGCGATATTCCACCACTCACGCATAGACCCCAACTGACGGGTTCCCGTTGTGACGCCTCTGATTTCCCCCCATCCTCCCCTCACCCCCCCCCCGCCCCTTCCACTCTTAGCGACTCTCCGGCAGCGCAGCCATTCCCGCCCATTAGTTTCCCATTGTGACGTAGAAAACACACGTATTACTGCGCAGGCGCAGGTGATGGGAACGGCAAGTGGAAAAGGGATTTATTAAAGCTGAAAATGTGAATAACTCTTAAAATGTGGCCTTCCCCTGCCACTACCTACCCCTGCCCCTGCCGCTGCCTAACCCTGCTGCTGGCATGGCCTACCGATGTGTAGCGGGGTGGGTGTGTGGCGGGTGGGGGAGAGGCGGTGGGGGAGAGGGGGTGGGGGAGAGGGGGTGGGGGAGAGGGTGTGGGGTAGAAGGGGTGGGGGAGGGGCAGTGTGGAGGGAGAGGCGGTGTGGAGGGAGGGGTGTGGGGGAAGGATGTATGTGAGAAAGGAGGTGTGTGGTGAAGGAGCGTGTGGGGGAGGGGGTGTGGGGGAAGGGGGTGTGGGGGAGGGGGGGTGTGGGGGAGGGTGTGTGGGGGTGGGTGTGTGGGGGAGGGTGTGTGGGGGAGGGTGTGTGGGGGAGGGTGTGTGGGGGAGGGTGTGTGGGGGAGGGGTGTGTGGGGGAGGGGGGGTGTGGGGGAGGGGGTGTGGGGAGTGTGGGGGAGGTGGTGTGTGGGGGAGCAGTGTAGGGGGGGCTGGGGATGGGTGTGTGGGCAGGAGGCTTGTGGGAGGGAGGGGGGGTTGTGGGGGTAGGGGAGGGGTGTGTGTGATGGGGGGGCAGGGGGGTGTGTGGGCTCAGCGGCTTCCGGCTCTGACCGCACTCACTGGCGCCAGGACCACGGCTCTGGACTCACTCAACGGCTCCCGTCCCATGCACCTGTCGCACACAGCGGCTCCCAGCCCCGGCTGCACTCAGCGGCTCCTGGCTCGTGGTGGTAGTCGCCGCCGCCGCCGCCCAGACACAGCCCGCACCCGCGAATACAACCCCCGCCCCCGTCCACAGCCCCCGCCTCTGTACCGCCGGCGAACACAGCCCCCGCCCACACTCTGCTCACTCCGCTCCTTCAACTTTATTCTCGCCGCCAGTGAATGACAGCGGGTGCCGGAAGGGACGTCGCCGTCCCGGTGAATGACAGGAGAGAAGACCAATAACTTTTGTAATATTTCACCGATCGGAACAAAACTTGATGCACTTGCAGCACAGGAGAATGGCGAGTAAGGTGGCGAAAAATCGTAAAGCTATCAGGTACAGTTTCTGCGCAAATTAAAAAACAACACAAACCGGAAGAGGACAAGATGAGAGTTCTATAAGTATACTAGACCAAGGATCCCGTCCCCTCAACGCGCGGTTGCGGGGGGGGGGGGGGGGAGGTGGCCTGCGACGTCATACCACTAAGGGGGGGAGAGGGATCAGAGAGGGGGGAGGGGTGGAGGGAGGGGAGAGGGGGGAAAGGGAGGGGGAAAGGGAGGGGGAAGGGGGTACTGGGGGCAGAGGGGGGTACTGGGGGCAGAGGGGTTACTGGGGCAGAGTGCGGGGCGAGAGAGGAGGGGGGAGAGAGGAGGGAGGAGAGAGGACGGGGAGAGAGGAGGGGGAGGGTGGAGAGGAGAGGGGGAAGAGGGGAGAGGGGAGAGGGGAGAGGAGGGGGAGAAAGGAGGGGGAGAGGACGGGGATTGTTGGGAAACCCGAGCCGAGGCGCGAGCGTTCGTCGACCGATGCTCTCGGGAGTTCGACAGGGCGACTTTTGAATAACGGGGGGGGGAGGGTGGGTTGGGAGGTGACGTCAGTCGCAGTGCGAGCAGACGGCAGATCCATTGTCACGTCATCAGCGGGGAAAAAAAAGTGTTTTGAATTGAAAGTTGGATCGGATTTGTGAACATTTTTATTAATTACTGAAGAAATACAGCAGGAAATATTCAGGTAAGCCGTTTTTTTACTCCAGGGGGTAAATCTCTACCGGAATATGTAAACATTTTCCCGTTAGCGTGTCGTTTCTTCGAGTGTATGTGATCATACACAAACAAATAAATATACACACAGACACAAACACCCACATCCAAGATCAGAGTTTTATAGTTATAATAAGGATAGATGTTGCTCAAGATTAAGACAACTATGTCCCATAAGATAAATTTTACAAATCTTTCCAATAAAGTGAAATTTTCTGAAAAAATTGTTAGATATTCAAGAGTTTCTGTTATTTTCCAACACGACTCAATCTCAGAAGTAAATATTACTTTTTAGCACTTAATGTCATGTTATATGAAGATTTCAATCACAAATTCTCTACTTAATCACTGTTAACAGAATTATCCTTCTGGGTTACTTCAAACTATAACGTGGTGCGACAGAATCCATCCATAAAAAATGCATGACTCACAACTAGTACAGCAAATATTGAAAGTTTAATATCTTTATGTAGGAAAAAAGTCAAATTATAGTATTCTCCTGACTATTAGGTATGCATCACAATTTTGAGATATTAAAATTGCCATTCCATTGATCAAAACATACAAATTTAGAAACATAGAAAAATAGGTGCAGGAGTAGGCCATTTGGCCCATCGAGCCAGCACCGCCATTCAATATGATCATGGCTGATCATCTAAAATCAGTAATCCGTTCGTACTTTTTCCCCATATCCCTTGATTCCTTTGGCCCCAAGAGCTAAATCTCACTCTCTGTTGAAAACATCCAGTGAATTGGCTCCACTGCCTTCTGTGGCAGAGAATTCCACATATTCACAACTCTCTGGGTGAAAAGTTTTTCCTCATCACAGTCCCAAATGGTATGCCCCTCATTCTTAAACAGTGACCCCTGGTTCTGGACTCCCCCAACATTGTGATTTTTTTCCTGCATCTAGCCTGTCCAATCCCTTAAGAATTTTATATGTTTCTATAAGATTCCCTCTCATCCTTCTAAATTCCAGTGAATACAAGCCCAGTTGACCCATTCTTTCATCATATGTTAGTCCCGCCATCCCGGGAATTAACCTGGGACCTACAGTGCACTCCATCAATAGCAATAATGTTCTTCCTCAAATTAGGAGACCAAAACTGCACACAATACTCCAGGTGTGGTCTCACCAGGCCTCTGTACAACTGCAGTAGGATCTCCTTGCTCCTAAACTCAAATCCTCTCGCAATGAAGGCCAGCATGCCATTAGCTTTCTTCACTGCCTGCTGTACCTGCATGCTTATTTTTAGTGACTGATGTACAAGCACACCAAGGTCTCGTTGAGGGTATGAGAAGTGAATTGGCCAAGATAGACTGGCAATTGATTCTTAATGGGTTGACGGTAGATATGCAATGGAAGGCATTTAAAGACTGCATGGATGAACTACAACAATTGTTCATCCCAGTTTGGCAAAAAAATAAACCAGGGAAGGTAGTGCATCCATGGATAACAAGGGAAATCAGGGATAGTATCAAAACAAAAGATGAAGCGTACAAATAAGCCAGAAAAAGCAGCCTACCAGAGGACAGGGAGAAATTCAGAGTCCAGCAGAGGAGGACAAAGGGCTTAATTAGGAAAGGGAAAATAGATTATGAAAGAAAACTGGCAGGGAACATAAAACTGACTGCAAAAGCTTTTATAGATATGTGAAGAGAAAAAGATTAGTTAAAACAAATGTAGGTCCTTTGCAGTCAGAAACAGGTGAATTGATCATGGGGAACAAGGACATGGCAGACCAATTGAATAACTACTTTGGTTCTGTCTTCACTAAGGAAGACATAAATAATCTGCCGGAAATAGCAGGGGATCGGGGGTCAAATGAGATGGAGGAACTGAGTGAAATCCAGGTTAGCCGGGAAGTGGTGTTAGGTAAATTGAATGGATTAAAGGCCGATAAATCCCCAGGGCCAGATAGGCTGCATCCCAGAGTACTTAAGGAAGTAGCCCCAGAAATAGTGGATGCATTAGTGATAATTTTTCAAAACTCTTTAGATTCTGGAGTAGTTCCTGAGGATTGGAGGATAGCTAATGTAACCCCACTTTTTAAAAAGGGAGGGAGAGAGAAGACGGGGAATTACAGACCAGTTAGTCTAACGTCGGTAATGGGGAAACTGCTAGAATCAGTTATTAATAATGGGATAGCAGCACATTTGGAAAGTGGTGAAATCATTGGACAAAGTCAGCATGGATTTATGAAAGGTTAATCATGTCTGACGAATCTTATATAATTTTTCGAGGATGTAACTAGTAGAGTGGATAAGGGAGAACCAGTGGATGTGTTATATCTGGACTTTCAGAAGGCTTTCGACAAGGACCCACATAAGAGATTAGTATACAAACTTAAAGCACACGGTATTGGGGGTTCAGTATTGATGTGGATAGAGAACTGGCTGGCAGACAGGAAGCAAAATGTAGGAGTAAACGGGTCCTTTTCACAATGGCAGGCAGTGACTAGTGGGGTACCGCAAGGCTCAGTGCTGGGACCCCAGCTATTTACGATATATATTAATGATTTGGACGAGGGAATTGAATGGAACATCTCCAAGTTTGCGGATAACACGAAGCTGGGGGGCAGTGTTAGCTGTGAGGAGGATGCTCGGAGGCTGCAAGGTGACTTGGATAGGCTGGGTGAGTGGGCAAATGCACGGCAGATGCAGTATAATGTGGATAAATGTGAGGTTATCCACTTTGGTGGCAAAAACAGGAAAGTAGACTATTATCTGAATGGTGGCCGATTAGGAAAAGGGAAGATGCTACGAGACCTGGGTGTCATGGTACACCAGTCATTAAAAGTAGGCATGCAGGTGCAGCAGGCAGTGAAGAAGGCGAATGGTATGTTAGCATTCATAGCAAAAGGATTTGAGTATAGGAGCAGGGAGGTTCTACTGCAGTTGTACAGGGTCTTGGTGAGACCACACCTGGAGTATTGCGTACAGTTTTGGTCTCCTAATCAGAGGAAAGACATTCTTGCCATAGAGGGAGTACAGAGAAGGTTCACCAGACTGATTCCTGGGATGTCAGGACTTTCGTATGAAGAAAGACTGGATAGACTCGGTTTGTACTCGCTAGAATTTAGAAGATTGAGGGGGGATCTTATAGAAATGTACAAAATTCTTAAGGGGTTGGACAGGCTAGATGCAGGAAGATTGTTCCCGATGTTGGGGAAGTCCAGAACAAGGGGTCACAGTTTAAGGACAAGGGGGAAATATTTTAGGACCGAGATGAGGAAAACATTTTTCACACAGAGAGTGGTGAATCTGTGGAATTCTCTGCCACATGAAGGTAGTTGAGGCCAGTTCATTGGCTATATTTAAGAGGGAGTTAGATGTGGCCCTTGTGGCTAAAGGGATCAGGGGGTATGGAGAGAAAGCAGGTACAGGATACTGAGTTGGATGATCAGCCATGATCATATTGAATGGCGGTGCAGGCTCGAAGGGCCGAATGGCCTACTCCTGCACCTATTTTCTATGTTTCTATGTTGCACCTCCCCTTTTCCTAATCTGACACCATCCTGAAGAAGGGCCTCGACCCGAAACATTGCTTATTTCCTTCGCTCCATAGATGCTGCCTCACCCACTGAGTTTCTCCAGCATTTTTGTCAAATTTTAAGATAATAATCTGCCTTCCTGTTCTTGCCACCAAAGTGGATAACCTCACATTTATCCACATTATACTGCATCTGCCATGCATCTGCTCACTAACCCAACCTATCCAAGTCACCCTGCAGCCTCATAGCATCCTCCTTGCAGCTCACTGCCACCCAGCTTCGTGTCATCTGCAAATTTGAAAATCTTTGTCACATGATGATAGTACGTTTCAAAAACAAATCTCACTTTTCATATTGAGTGTCAGATTTTTTAAGCAGCATTTCAATATTTTCCATCAAATTATGTGGTCATCAGATACAAAAAAACAACTTTTCCAATTACATCAATGTAAATTGGCTAGGTCAACAGAGCAAGATCTTGGATTGAAATTAGATGTAACTAATCGGAACAAACAGCAAACAAAAGTTGCATGTCTGCTTCCTTTCTACCTTTATAACTTTGGCTGCTCAAATGGGAACTGCAGCAAAGTCAAATAGAGTGATACAGTGTGGAAACAGTCCCTTCGGCCCAACTTGCCCACACCGGCCAACATGTCCTAGCTATACTACTCCCACCTGCCAGCATTTGGTCAATATCCCACCAGACCGTTCCTATCCATGTACCTGTCTACCTGCTTCATAAATGCTGGGATAGTCCCTGCCTCAACTACCTCCTCTGGCAACTTGTTCCATACAACCACCACCCTTTGTGTGAAAAAGTTACCCCTCAGATTCCTATTAAATCTAACCCCTTCACCTTAAATGGGAGAGCAATTGAACGCACAATAAAGGGATGGCATGTGGAACATTACCTATAATTCCATATGTTATTAATTGCTGCTAAGGAAAACAACCAAATTATTTTTTTTAACATTTTTTTTTACGAAGAGTAGAGAAGCTCATTTGAAAAACTGTTGGTTAAAACACATTTGACATTTTTTGGTGTATAACAATTAATGAACAAGGAGAAACAGCAGTGGTGGCATAAATGTCATAAGGTTATTGAATAGTTATCTACATAGATAAATTCATGTGTTAGAGCACCCTATTTATTTTTGACATCTCATATTTGATCATACATAGGAACATCAGATTTGAGAGACACAGGATCTACAAGTCACATAGCAGTTCTTGACTAACATGCAACTCTCAATTGCTACTGTTCAGTAAGATTTTCCAGTACATATTTCTAAATCAAGTGTGATGCAATGAATTCATAGATGCATCTTACCTCAGTGCATCTGCGCCATAGTTATTAACAATATTAATTGGATCTGGGTAATTCTTCTTGCGTTTGCTCATTTTCTGACCATCACTATGGATACAAACACAAATAGGATGCAAATAATTATATGTTTAAAATTATTAGCATTTTTGAAACTAAGTGTACTAATTAAATTATTTTATTTCATTAGGCAACTGGGTGGTGCCTCGCCAACAGTCTGTCTGTCCTTTCTTCTTTTTGTTATTTTTAGTATGTGTTAAAAAGTATGTTTTAGTGTTCCTTGGTTTGCTTTATGTGCAGGGTTGGGGGAAACCTTTTTTTCAGTCTCTTACCTCTACGGAGCTGCAATTTGTTCCCTTTCGTATCTCCTTTCCCACTGCAGCCTAACATCGTGGAGTTGGCGACCTTTCCTGGAGACCGACGGGAGCTCCAAGCCGCAGGAGTCTGCAGGACTTTAACATCGCGAAGCTTGCAATCCCTTTGCCAGGGATCGAGCCTCCAACCGCGGGGCCTGTGGACCTTAACATTGTGAAGCCCGCAGCCTCCGATAAGATGAGGCCGACTCGGGAGCTCCATGCCGCGGAGAGTTTCAACCGCCCCAACGCGGGGGTTTCGATTACCCCGAAGGAGGCTTTGATCATCAGCTGCGGGGGCTTTGATCTCCCCGACTGCAGATGGTTTGACTGCCCCGACCGCGGGAGAACAAGAGGAAGAAGATTGAACTTTATTGCCTTCCATCACAGTGATGGCTTTTATGTGGTTGTATGTCTTGTTGCTTTTCACTTAGTATGGCTGTATGGTAACTCAAATTTCACTGGACTTTAATTGGTACACATGACAATAAAATGACCTTGAGACCTTGAACTGAACCTTTCTGTTTCCATTTCTGATAAGATCATGTCATCCTTGAATTTAACTTCATGCGTCCTTCTCTATTAACATCTAACAGCCAATCTATTGTCATCTTTGGTAAAATTCCTCCCTTGGGTTTCAAAATGTATAGTGACGCCTTCAAGTCCAGTGAAGTCAAAAAGAAAATCAAAACGCTGTTTTAGAAATTAGTTCAAAAAGGCTAGCCTTTAAAGCTGCATTTAACTCCAATCCCCAAAATACTGAAAGGGAGCCAGTATGGCCAAAAACAAAACTGTGCCTATTCCTTGTGTTCATCTCATCAGACAACATTCCTGGACTTCTGAAAATATGACCCAATTTACTCCACAAAGGAGATAAATGCCTGGAATTTATTGGTACATGTGATGTAGCATCATTGAATTTGTTGTCTATCTCGTAGTGTGCTTGTCCTATGAATCTGATTGTGGCTTACGAATCTGATCGTCTTATGAATCTGATTGAGTTTTTTTGAAGAAGTAAACAGAAAGGTCGATGAGAGCAAAGCCGTAGACATGTGATAAGGTTCTGTTTGGTAGGCTGCACTGGAAGGTCAGATCGCAAGGGGTTCAAAGAGAGCAAGCTGACTGAACGGAAAATTGGCATTGCATCTTCTCATCCCTGCTGCTTTCCAGAGACCACTCCCTCTACAACTCCTTGCTTCACTCATCCCTTCCTACCCAAACCACCACCTGCGCAAGGTACTTCCACCTGCAACCGCAGGACATGTAACATGTAACTCCAGGCCCTGCACCTCCTCCCTCAAATTCATCCAGAGACCCCAGCAGTCCTTCCAGGTGAGATAGAGGTTCACATGTTCCTCCTCTAACCTCACTGCCTCCTTTACATCGATGAGACCAAGCGTAGACCTGGCCGAGACAACCATTTCGCCAAACATTTGCGCTTGCACAGAGCACAACCACTCCTCCCCCTCTTTTATCTCCCCTGGATGCACACTTTAGCCTTCCCCCATACTCTTCAACTGACATCCCTTTCTCTGGCTTCACAATTCACGTCATTTCTCTTCTTAACTCTCAGCTTTTCGTCTCCTTTTCATCTCTACCCTGTACACCCTGCCGCCAAAACAATCACTCTCAGCTGTATCCACCTATCACTTGACTGGCTTTGTTCCACCCCCACCTCTTTTCCAGTCTTCTCCCCCTACAACAATCAGTCTTAAGAAGGGCCCTGACCCAACACAACACCTATCCATTCTCCAGAGATGATGCCTTACCTGCTGAATTACTCCAGCACCTGATTCAAGATTCTCGCAAGTGCAGTACCTTGTGTCTATCTTTTGTGTCTCCTTTATTTAACCCTGCACAGGATCTATCCCTTCCTGTCATTGCGCTGGTTGGGCCGACGCAGTCTTCAGTTGACAGGGCGACTTTTGAACAACGGAGGGAGGGGTGGGAGGTGACGTCAGTCGCAGCGCGAGCATGATGCAGCCCGCGCAGACGGCAGGCAGATCCATTGTCACGTCATCAGCAAAAATCAGGCGTTTTGATTTCAAAGTTGGATCGGATTTGTGAACATTTTTATTAATAACTCAAGATATATAGCACACATTTTCCAGGTAAGCCGATTTCGGACTCCAGGTGGTAAATCTCTACCAGAATATGTAAACAGTTTCCTGTTCGCGCGTCGTTTTTTCGCGAAGATGTGAAAATACACAAACAAATAAATAAATACACACACACACATACATCCAAGATCAGGGTTTTATAGTTATAAGGATATGGATATGGATGGATTGATGTGCATTAGAAACACTTACCTTGCCAGTACAAGTCCATTTACTATCACATTCCTGAAAGGTGGTTTGCCAAATAGAGCTGTAGACAGTACCAAGAGGGTATAAAACCTATGAAAACAAGTTCATACACTTAGAGAACCACAGCAAATTTTCAATCAAATAGTCTCCTGAATGAGGTGCAACATATCCCTAATACAACACTTATTTAATTGTTATAAAATTTGAAAACACTGGAAATATTCAAAGGGTCACAAAATCTATGAACATTACAAATCAATGTATTTCAGTAAAAAAGTATATTTGTTATTGATTTCATGAATACATACTCTTCTCACCTATTCTTCCAGCCAGCAGTTAATAAAACAGCTTTGTGGTTACTTTATTTCCAATGCATGCTTGAAACTTTTCTGCCCCATTATCTTTTAAACACAATAAGATAAGATGCAGAAATGAGAACAGAAAAAGGGTGGAAAACAATTCTTTAAATACTGCTTCAGTTTTTTAACAACATTTCTTTCTTAATCGAGAGAAGATATCAAACTAGAGAAGTTACTCCAGCACTTTGTATCCCTTTGTATGTTAACCAGCATCTGCAGTTCTTTGTTTCTACAAAGATATCAAAAGGAATTATACAAATAATGTCAGTATGTGTGTATATAACTGTGTATGGACTTAGCATGAGGGGGTTATTTTCATTACAAAAAGGAACACTGAGGAAAAGCTAACATATCTTTAAAGTAATTATGAGGTTTGGTTCAGTTTCCCCTTTTGAAATCCAAAATTGCAGGACAAAAGTAAAAGATAGATAATAACTAATAAAATGAGTAAGGAATTGATAAAGGAAGCTTCTTAATGCACATCGTAGATTTCCTTACTGCCAATTAAAATAAGGATACTGCAAGAACAAGAAAAGGCGCTGTAGGTTCGGTTCAAGAGTTGTGTGTGTTCGTGCGCATGTGTGTGTGAATTTGTCCACTATAAACTTTGGTATAGATCAACTGAGCCAAATGTCTTGTCTTTGCTATCAATTCTAAGTGACTAACAGGTAGTCTGAAAACAGATACTAAGATAAATCTGGAGAAATCATACCAAACAGGAAAATGAATTTGTTCCTCTGCACATTTTGGTTAGTCTAGTTCTGAAGACTAAAGGATTGAAACAATTCAATTGCCGCAGTTACTAACTCTCCTGCCATAAACATATTATAGCACACCATTAGTGTGAAGATGTCACTTCAACTAAACAGATTTCTATCAGCAGCTTTCATTACAAATGTCCACACAATTTTAACTGGAGGAATGGGACCAGTTTGACTTCAGGAATGAATGACATCTGCATGTCTCTTTTCATTTATCTCCCTCCTAAACCTGTTTCACTTTCAACTCGACACTCAGCACTGACGATTAACTATTAGCACACAATTATATAAATGTACGACAGATGCATTTAAAACAGTTATTTTTTTGAAAATGTTCAAATATACTGCTGATGTGCAGTAAAAATTTAGTTGACTCAAGATTATAAATATGCATTTAATGACATGAAAGTGAACATCTTAATATGTTTCTTATCTTTTATAATAATTGTTGCAAATATGGGAACACATTTAACTCTGCATTAACCAGATTTTCATCATTAATGATCCAATATATTCAGATAGAAAAAACTTCCATGGGGAAATTAGTGAATTTGGTGAACATAATCTGTTCACCAAGACAGCAATCATAATTTCTAATTCAGAGTTTATTAATTTTTCTTTAATTAGAGAATCTTGAACTCAAAATGTTGTACTCAACTGTCAAACTCCCCCCCCCCCCCCCCCCCGGCAAATGGTGAAGAACTGAATTAAAAACAGAAATAATGGAAATGTCAGCAGTTCAAGTTAACTCTATTTCTCCATCGACAGATGTACCCAAACTGCTAAGTATTTCCAATATTTTGTGTTTTTATTTCAAAATATAATACTGTTCATTGATTTTCATGTTGAAGCGCAGCCTTCAATTACATGATTCAGCAACATTTGCTAAATGTTCTACACAGTCTTGAATTATTTCCCACTGGGTTTAAGTTCACAGCACTCAAACAACCCAGTTTCAAATTATATGGGTCATGTCAGAGACCGTCAAGTTAGCCAAAATGAGAAATTGAAATATTGTCTAGGTATAACAAGTATTGTTGTGTATTAGGGATGACGACTTGTTGTGGAGACTGTGCTTTGAGTTCTGACCCAAACTTCTCATAATCTAAAAAAATGTTTTGCAGAAACAAATCAAATGAAATATATTTCTATTTCTATAATAAAACACAATTCAACAGGGCATTACTTTCCAATTAGAATATCAGTTTTAGTGAATTATCCTTTGTTAAGCACTATGGATATTGTGAACTAATAAAGGACTAAAAGGATGAAATTGTTGCAATAGAAATGAAATCTTTACCATCCTCTTGTTTGGTCAATTCCTTCAGCAATGAAGTCTGCGGGGAAGCTGTCCTCAAATTCTCTTCGGTTTTCAAAGGGGTAGTGAACCTGAGCATACGGCATGCTTCCACTTTCAAACCAGCAATCAAAGACCTCAGAAACCCGTCGCAAAACACCTTTTCCACCACGCGATGGGATTGTGATGTGATCCACACTAGAAAATAATATGATCAATACATCTTTCAAGAAGTTGAAAAAGCCAAGCTTTACATTAATAATTATTAAACTCTGCAAGAAATACATTCTCAACCAAAGAAGCGTGCATTTTCTATGGTACAGCAGCGACTGCATTTCAAAAATAGTCCCATTGACAATAAACTATTTGGGGATATTCCAACATCATGAAAGACAATATACAACAGCTAGTTTCTTACACAAATAATTTTCTTGGTTTTTTTAGACAATGAAAGATGTTGAACAACAGTTTAACAACATCTTGGTGCCCTTCACCTTAGCAGCCATTCATTGTTCATGGACAGACGATGACCTCTTCATCACTATTTCTAATGAGTTAATAGCACAGAGATGATGCCGGCCTTGCTTCATGAATAAAGGCTCACTGAAATATTTCAGAAGAATCTAAGATAAAGCAATGGGGTAGATGTTGGCAGACTCTATTGTCAGGCTGCAGAGGTTACAGCAAAGAACAAACTGCTGAAGGAAGACAGTAGGTCAGGCAGTATCTGTGGAGGCAAAGGCACAGTCAACGATTCCGGCCGAGACCATGCATCAGGATAAACAATTATAGTGGAGAGATGCAGCATAAACGTTTAGAGAGAATGTAGGCAATAGATTGAACCGGGTGAGGTGGGGAGGGGCAATGGGCAGATGGCACAGGTAATGAAGGAAGAGGCATATAAAATGGATATGATTTCAGAAGTTGGCCATTTAGATATGGAATAGCGAGAAAATTATTCAGAGGTCTAAATCTTTGAAGGTTACTACAGCATTACTGTGTATACTGTAGATCATGAGTTATATTTTTCACCACTGGGAAATCAAGGAATGAGGATTTAGCAGGCACACAGAAATGGCATAAACTAGCTGGGTATGCACCAAGACCTCTCCTGTTACAATTTTTATTTTTATTACCCAAAACAGAAACACCTCACAAAATCTCAAAGATATAGTTGCAATATAAAACAAAAAATGGCATTGGATTTGGATGTCGTGGTAATAATAATAATAAATTTTATTTGTGGGCGCCTATACAAAAGTCTCAAGGACACCTTACAGAATTTAACAAAGAACATATAATCGGAGTAAAATAAGTTATAAAGACATCACCAATACACAAATTAAAGACAGAATTGGATCCAAAGACAAAAAAAAATCAGAACACAATGTGGAGAGCAGCGGCAGCTAAAACCGCACCAGCGTCCACTCTCCCTTCCGACCGCCATCTTGGACACAAACTAACGTAGACACCTACATACAAAAATCATCCCCCCACAATGGGACAACACTGTGGAGGAAGGCACAATGTCCAGTCCCCATCCCAGTTCTCCCAAAGTCAGGCCTTTTGAGGCCTCCGCTTGGCAGATCCAACCAAGGATCAACAGGATTATTTCTTCATCAGAATTGATGAAAGTGATTTAATTTTGAAGATCTGACATTTAAGCTGTTTGGATCACAATTCTATTTACTTAAAAAACATAATTGTCAGAGTAACATAGAAACAATAGAAAATAGGTGCAGGAGGGAGGCCATTCGGCCCTTCGAGCCAGCACCGCCATTCATTGGGATCATGGCTGATCGTCCCCAATCAATAACCCGTGCCTGCCTTCTCCCCATATCCCCTTGACTCCACTAGCCCCAGAGCTCTATCTAACTCTCTCTTAAATCCATCCAGTGATTTGGCCTCCACTGCCCTCTGTGGCAGGGAATTCCACAAATTCACAACTCTTGGGTGAAAAAGTTTTTCTCACTCAGTCTTTAAATGGCTCCCTTTATTCTAAGACTGTGGCCCCTGGTTCTGGACTCGCCCAACATTGGGAACATTTTTCCTGCATCTAGCATGTCCAGTCCTTTTATAATTTTATAAGTTTCTATAAGATCCCCCTCATCCTTCTAAACTCTAGTGAATAGCCTAGACTTTTCAATCTTTCCTCATATGAGTCCCGCCATCCCAGGGATCAATCTCGTGAACCTATGCTGCATTGCCTCAATCACAAGGATGTCCTTCCTAAGCCTGTACACTTTGTTAATTGGTATGTATTCGATATTTTAAAAGAAGGAACACACTGTTAATACTCAAGTTTTACACAGGTTGTACAGAGATGCAAGGTGATGTTTGTTGCCCCATTTACAACACCTGCAAAGACATATGCAATTAGTTAAGGTAGACAAAAAATGCTGGAGAACTCAGCGGGTGAGGCAGCATCTATGGAGAGAAGGAATAGGAACATTTATTTAAATGATATCTTGAAACACAGGGAAATTCAAAGTTCTTTTGAACCAAGTTGTTAATAAGCAGGCAAACATAGCAGCAAGTATGTCCAAACTAATATTTCAGCAGCAACAATTAAATAAGTGACAGGTAATTTGATTTTAGAATTAAATGCTGCTAGTTGAAGGACAAATATTGACCAGGACAACTCTCTGTTCTACTTAGTACCACACATTGCTTACATCCACCTTAGAAAGACACAGAAATTGCAGTGTGATGTCGTATGTAAAGACAGCTTAGAAAGTGCAGCATTTTCTCCACATTTGCACGAAAGTGTCAGCTTTGATTACGTGTTCAGGAGTGTGAATCTACAATCTTCTGCCTCAAAAGTAGAAGTGCTACCCCTGGACTCATTCTGGTTAAACAGCAGGTAGAAATGATCTCATGTCACCAAACTTCACCTCAATGGTTTATTGCTTATAAATGATAAACCTGGTAAGACCAACAACAAACATTCAGAAGAACAACCACAATGTTTGCATTCAAATATGATTCACCTCTCTCGATGAAGATCTTCATTTTGATTCCACTCAGATCTTCCAATTCTGCTACTGATCCCACACATACCACCTGTCAATAAAATAATGGCTATAATCACAACAACATTTCTGAACACAGAATCAACATCCATTCTCATGACATTAGTGAAGAATTCTAATAAAGTTTATGTGGAAAAACAACAGGCAATGAAACTCTGTGTAAACCAAGATGCCAACATTTTGTTTTAGAGGTGTACCAATGCAATATAAACGGCACAATAATTGAGACTGCAAATGTAGGATAATCATTAATTTAACCAATTAACAAAGCAAGGCTCCTCATTAGACTAACTTTGCAGAACACACCTCGTCTTAAATTGAGTAAGGAACACAGGAGAAGATTTGGCATAAAGGGAGATATAAAATGCTGGACTAACTCAGTGAGTTAGGCAGCATACCTGGAGAACATGAATAGGCGATGTTTCGGTTCGGAGCCTTGCTTTGGCATGTCGCAGACCACTCTTTTGAATGCCGACAGGTGTACAGGGGAGAGCAGACACAAGGAACTTCAGATGGCAGTATACAAAAAAACAATCCAGTAAGGCAGCATCTTCAGTCTGAAGAGGGTCGCAACAGAAATGTCACTTATCCATATTCTCCAGATATACTGCAGGCCGGATGATTTCGGGTTACGGGCCGCATTCGGCCCAGGGTCGTAGGTTGCCGACCCCTGGCCTTAAACCTATATCCTCTGGTTCTTGATTCACTTATTCTGGGTAAAAGACTCTGTGCATTCACCCTTTCTATTCCCCTCATGATTTTATACACCTCAACAAGATCAAGGCACTCTTTCCAAGGAATAAAGTCCTAGCCTGCCCAAACATTCCTTATAATTCAGGCGCTCAAGTCCTGGCAACATCCACGTAAATCTTCTCTGCACTCTTTCCAGCTAATTGCATCCTTCCTATAGCAGAGCAAAACTAAACACAGCACTCCCAGTGCAGCTACATCAATGCATTGTACAACTGTAACAGTATTTCCCAGAACGTAAATTTAACTTTCTATTTTGAAGTTTAATGCAGGTTAATTGTTTAATTTTATTTTTTTAAATCCAGACAATCGGGGTTATAAAATTTAACATCAGTGATAGCTTTAGCATAAGACCTGTTTTGCCCTGTGTGAAGGGACTGCATTCTGCTGCCCAAAGTACAGTTGGCATCTAGATCTTGTCCTTGAAATAGGCCCTCTGTATCTGGCCTAGTTACAGGCGACAATTCCTGAATATGGGTCTGTCTTTGCACAGTCTGGCCCACATCTCTTTGCTCAGTTGAAGTCTTGGATCAGGTCATGATCAGACTAGTGGTATTTACATGAAAGATAGATAACATTTATGGCGAGTGTGAAATATGGTGTGTATGGTTTGGTCCATTCAGCCAAGTGGCCTATTTGTGAGCTGAAAATTCTACTAATTCCTTTCTCATCAGTAAATGTCCTCTTCTCACTGATACATTTGGGCGGAAATGCCGAAGTCTTAGCCCCAATAACCCAGGTTCAGGAACAGTTATTCCAACAATCAACAGATTCTTAAACTCAATGGTCAATGGAGCTTTATTTGTCACAAATGCAACTGCACAGTGAAATTCTTTTAAATATTTACACGTGCGTGCAATGCCATGTTTTGATGCCATTTCCAAAGTCCGGTCTGCCCACACGCTCGGTCTAATGGAGCAGTTACCGATCCACGTACGCCCCAGGCTCCTGCAGGGGCTTCCTCCGTTGCTTTCGACGTCTCTCCTTGCCCAGCCATCTTTGTGTCCCGGGGATGCCTCCTGCCGCCGAACTGGAGGCAGTACCCGGTTCACCCTCCTACTGGTCCACTCCTTGCGTCGGAAGTCTCCAAAGGCTCCCTCTGGTACCGCCGTGCCTTTGGGTGGGTTCCGCCATCTGCCGAGACTTCGAGCAGGTTCTGCACAATCCTAATCCCACCTCAGCAAGGAACACTATCGTGGACTTAAAAAAAAAATTGTTTCGTACTAATGTGTCTTCCCTCTTGTAGAATTTGTGTGGAATTTGTGTTTTTGTGTGCAAGTTTTTGTTTTTAACCTGTACCTCACCGTACTTGTACATATAACAATAAACTCAACTTGACGTGCCAATTCTGTTGTACCAGCTTACTTTTTCATAACTTTCCTCATTAATCTTTCGACCAGATGGCTCTGTAAACATTGATATCATAACAATAACCCTAGGCTCACCAGGTTAAGAGATAATCCCTTTATCCTATCCATTCCCCATCCAAACCTTAAATTTACCTGTTGTCTCACCTAACCATTTCTAATGAAGTTTTATTTAAACCTTAATTATATCTCTTTCCAAAGATGCAATTTGATTTGCTGAATATTTACTTACATTTTTTTGTTTTTAATCTGTGCAAAAAGAGACGGTGCAAAAAATTTGATGTGTTAAGAATTATTCAATACAGGTAAATTAAATTTCAAGTTTTGTTTATCAATGCAACCGCATGCCATTTGTGATTCAAAGTACACAGGGCGTGAATATTTCAGTTTAAATTTTTCTGTTCGGGTATGTTCAATTTTAATAGCAACATTTCAGATAATTAAAAAAGTCAAGAGACTCAGCCCATTTTCAGGCACCCGAAAAGACAATTAAATTGAAATCTTAACAACATGTGCCAATCAAAATGATATTGATTTACATATATTATAACTGTGAGGTCATGCTACTGGCTGGTGTGCTCCACTAAAAAAAATCACTAGCATCTGTGCGTATTTTTACACACGGGGTGCAACGAAAAAATGTAGGCGATGCAATAAAATATGAATCATAAATTAATTATTGTAAGATTAACATTCAGAATTATGGACATTGCTGAAATTGTATGGATTTTGGGCGACACTGTATTCCCATGTACAGTTTTGTTTTCCTCGCCCAAGGTATGATTGACTGAACCTTGGAGCAATGCCACAATGTTTTTCTGGGAATGGGGAAAAAACATCTTAAAAGAGAGAATGGGAACCCGGGGAATGAAATTGGATATTTTGGCACTCAGAGGAGCAAAACTTTGACTTTCTTTCTAATGTTCTAGTTTGCTCAAACTAATCAAGACAGAGAACATGATTGTCAACCCAAACAGAATTAAGGGATACAAGGATTACGGGGATCAGAGATTTAACTGATTCTTATTTGATGATGGAACCAAGATGAAAAGAATGATCTATATCTTAAGTAAAACAAAGTTTACCACAACAGTCAACGACACACTCTTGTAAAAAAAAAAACAGGCTTTCAAAAAATCTGTAATACATGAAATCTTCTTAAAATACACTTCAACAGGAATGCTTCCAAAATATTCTCTGGCAACTGGAATGTCATTCAGTTTCCAGTCAACGGATGTTTAAATATATTTTAAAATGCCAACTGCGGGCAGGTCATTTTGAATCAGGGGTTACATTAATTTAGTTGTCAAAAAAAAATCGCATATCAATACATAAACAAGATCATTAAATCTGATAATCAAAGCCTATTTATTTCGAAATATTTTATCTGAGAACATGTTAAGATATTGAGGAATCTGAATTAGTTACTTTTTCAACTCACTACTCACCTCCTCAAAGTCTTCACTAACCCATAAAGGAATGGGTGTTCCCCAATATCTGTTCCGAGAAATGGCCCAATCGCGTGCATCCTTCAACCAATCCCAAACCTCTTTTCTCTGACAAATTCGGGTACCCTGTGCATGGGAATTGTGAATGCAATTGGATTAAAATAAATAATGCATTTCCTTTCATTCTTTTTACAGTCTAGCCTCTGAGTCAGGAGATAGTCAATTCAAATAGTTCTCAAGAGATTTGAACATATAATGGCATTGAATTCATTGTGATGGTTGGTGAATCCTGTGAATAGCAGATAAACTGAGATGTGGGTTATAAAGGTGGAAATGGATGGTGGCATGAAAATGGTCTGGCAGTCAAGTCTCTCACAGGGTTCTGTGGTTCTGTTGGATGTCACAGAAGTGGGATGGGCAGAACATGTTTGGATTTGAAAATAAGGTAAAAATGCAACGCCATTGTTTGTTCAAGGGGTTGTACACCACATCCACCAGGCAGATATTGGACAGTTCTAAGTTATGAGCTGAAATTCAAAATCAACTTTTTTCTTCCTTTCTTTTAACCTATACTTTGTCTGCTCATGTCAAACACATATGCAAGCAGGGAAGAAGGTTATCAGTAATAAATTTTCACAGGCAGAGCTCAATTTATTTGGAATGACCATTCATTCAGCATTCCACTGAGTCCATATTCCATTCAAGTGGATCAGAATGATAAATAGCACTGGGATTTTTACATTTAGCTGTCGTTTTTTTCAACCACAGAAAATGAAACTAATTATGAGTCTTATTGAAGTCAAACCAAAAAAATCACAATCTGTAAATTATTCAATTTCTGAAAAGGCTGAAGCATTAAAGATAACACCTTTCAAGGATATTAAGCAAAATATAAAGGACATGTGATCCATAGGACACAAAATTACATCCTTCTCTTATTGTTCTTTACCTCCTCGGCCCTTGACACTATCTATTATTTACATTTAGTTGCCTCAAATTGCACACATAAGGTTTCCTGAGTAATCACTACCCAACTTCTGCCAGTGCTGATCTAATTGATGGAGTTGATGCACCATACTAATGAATGACTGCAAGTAAAATGATTAATTATTTTGCATCCTTCATGCGCTGCATTTAGCAACCAGGACAAAATTGCGACATTGTTGTTTGGAAAAAAAAATTTGCAAAATATATTTCTGCTTCCAATTCTTAGTCTTTACTGAAAAAATGATTATGTTTGAAACCGGTGTTCATGTCTCACATACTTAGAGGAATTTGATGTTTAATCATATTTGACTACTCTTGCAACATTCAAGTTAGTTTCAACATCAGGCATTTCTTTCAGAAATATTTCACCTTACTCCTTAAATTTCAAATTCATATTTAATGCCAGAATTTGATGTGGCCATCCAAAATACTCAGAAACCCATCAGAAATATCTCATCTTATTCCTCAAATTTAAAATTAATATTTAATACAAGGGTTTGATTTGGCCACCCAAAAATAGTTAGAAACCCATTTCTATGAACATGAGTTTCCCAAACCAATGTACTAAAGACTCCACTAAAAAGTGATACAAGTTTTTTCTTTCTTTCTGAAGAATTAATTTAGCACACCAAGTCTAAAGCGTTTAAGAATAAACTAGTTATCTTGTATGCCCAGTAACATTGTACTTCATAATACTGTAGAGAGAATCTGAGTTTCATGACATATTTGCCTTTATAAATACATTGGAGATCAAGATTATCAGAAGTATTTGGAATTACCTGACATACATATTAGACTACCAGACATACAGTGCCCTCCGTAATGTTTGGGACAAAGACCCATCGTTTATTTATTTGCCTCTGTGCTCCACAATTTGAGATTTTAAATAGAAAAAAATCACATGCGGTTAAAGTGCACATTGTCAGATTTTATTAAAGGGTATTTTTATACATTTTGGTTTCACCATGTAGAAATTACAGCTGTATTCATACATAGTCCCCCCCCCCATTTCAGGGCACCATAATGTTTGAGACACGGCTTCACAGGCATTTGTAATTGCTCAGGTGTATTTAATTGCCTCCTTCATGCAGGTATAAGAGAGCTCTCAGCACCTAGTCTTTCCATCACCTTTGGAAACTTTTATTGCTATTTATCAACATGAGGACAAAAGTTGTGCCAATGAAAGTCAAATAAGCCATTATGAGACTGAGAAACAAGAATAAAACTGTCAGAGACATCAGGTAAACCTTAGGCTTACCAAAATTAACTGTTTGGAACATCATTCAGAAGAAAGAGAGCACTGGTGAGCTTACTAATCGCAAAGGGACTGGCAGACCAAGGAAGACCTTCACAGCTGATGATGGAAGAATTATCTCTATAATAAAGAAAAATCCCCAAACACCTGTCTGACAATACAGAGGCTGCACTGCAAGATGCAAACCACTGGTTAGCTGCAAAAATAGGATGGCCAGGTTACAGTTTGCCAACAAGTACTTAAAAGAGGAACCACAGTTCTGGAAAATCTGGACAGATGAGACAAAGATTAGCATATCAGAGTAATGGCAAGAATAAAGTATGGAGGATAGAAGGAACTGGCCAAGATCCAAAGCATACCACCTCATCTGTGAAACATGGTGGTGGGGGTGTTATGACCTGGGCATGTATGGTGACTGAAGGTACTGGCTCACTTATCTTCATTGATGATACAACTGCTGATGGTAGTAGCATAATGAATTCTGAAGTGTATAAACACATCCTATCTGCTCAAGTTCAAACAAATGCCTCAAAACCCAATGGCCGGTGGTTCATTCCATAGCAAGACATTGATCCCAAACAGACTGCAAAAGCAGCAAAGGAGTTTTTCAAAGCTAAAAAATGGTCAGTTCTTGAGGGGCCAAGTCAATCTCCCGATCTGAACCCAATTGAGCATGCCTTTTATATGCTGAAGAGAAAACTGAAGGGGACTAGCCCCCAAAACAAGAATAAGCTAAAGATGGCTGCAATACAGGCCTGGCAGAACATCACCAGAGAACTGGTGATGTCCATGAATCGCAGACTTCAAGCAGTCATTGCATGCAAAGGATATGCAACAAAATACTAAACATTACTAGTTGAATTTACATGACATTGCTGTGTCCCAATCATTATGGTGCCCTGAAATGGGGGGACTATGTATAAACACTGCTGTAATTTCTACATGGTGAAACCAAAATGTATAAAAATGACCTTTATTAAAATCTGACAACGTGCACTTTAACCACATGTGATTTATTCTATTACAAATCTCAAATTGTGGAGTACAGAGGCAAATAAATAAATGATGGGTCTTTGTCCATAACATTATGGAAGGCACTGTACCTTTCACTATGCCTTACCAAACTGGGATTGAAACATTATTAAACAGTTAGCACATACGACAAGAGACACAACATAATCAAGAAATATGTAGAAAAGAACTGCAGGTGCTGGTTTAAATCGAAGGTAGACACAAAATGCTGGATTAACTCAGCGGGACAGGCAGCATCTCTGGAGAAAAGGAATGGGTGACGTTTTGGGTCGAGACCCTTCTTCAGACTATTTCTTAATCATGAAATAGTTTTACAAAATTGCTTACAACTTAAAATGCTGGCATTTAATGTTCATTCCAAAATGACATGGGAACACATTGCTCAGTTACTACTACTGTAGTTTAATTTAGTTTAGAGATACAGCGTGGAAACAGGCCCTCCAGTCCACTGTGTCCACACCGACCACCGATCCCCATACATTAACACTATCCTACACACATTAGGGACAATTTACACTTATACCAAATCAATTAATTTACAAATCTGTACGTCTTTGGAGTGTAATATTACTGTAATATTGAAAATACTGCCATTGTGTTGTTTGATAGGAAGTCCCACAATAATGACCCAGCAAAGATGAAAGAATGACAACAGTAGCAAGAAGGTGAGATCCTATGCAGGTGAACCATGCCATTCTTCTTAATCAGCAACCGGCCAAAACCGAGTAGTCCCATTAGCCAGTGCTTCACTAAAATTATGATCCTCCAAATTAAAAATAAATGAACTGTGCACTTTCTGAAGATACTTTAGTATTACTGTTTTACATTATCACATACATTGGACCTATTATTAATGTTTTTTTCTCCAAAAAATAGATTTGAGCTAAGATGCGGAAATCAGTAAAAGGCAGTTTGAACAAAGCTAATAAATATATAAAGCTCGCTCAAAATTTCATTTGTCTTCTGCAAAAGCATTAAATGGCCCCACCTTGTGGTATAAATTCACATGACAATGAGTTAAAAGACCAATGTAAATTCAGACTATTGACAGACTGCATTCCAACAATGCATCCTGGTCAAGTGGGATTCATTGTACTGCCATACAAACATGGTTTTATTCCACTGAATTGTGAAGCTGTGGTTTCATTAATGTTTAATTTGTTTTAATCATAGCCAGCTTTTATTGTTCACACAAATAAATAACATCAACATTTAGTTGAGAAAAAGTCATGGCCTGTTATTTTTTCTGACCTATCATTTCATTGCAAAGTTGATTTTCGTCTACAGGTCACAATTGATTTATAATTGTTTGGTATAACACCACTGACTATTAAGATTACGTGTCCTTCTTGACAAAGCTTTTTTACTCTAACAAAAAACAAACCAATCACTGCCAATAATGTATATCATACTTTGTCCCAAGCCATTTTGTTGAGAATATCAAGTTCGCAGAATCCACTTACTTAAAGGGATTCAACACAGTTTTTTCTGCACATCTGAAAATTACTTTAAAATGCTCAGCAGTTAAACTCTGTACTGCCTACAAGAATTCAATGCAAGTTATAAGCTATAAAACTAAGCTGGATGCAATTAATAAATATGAAAACAGCAACAGCAAAGAATAGCCCAGGAAGTGCATCATGTGTTACGATGATACCAACAAAGCTACACCACCAAAACAATGTTTTCGACAATTACATGGGATCTTCATTACAGGGTGGTGAAGGGTTCCTTTTTCTGACTGTAAATCTCGAAGCAGTGGCACCACATGGATCAGAGTTTGGAGATTTGTAATTTGTTGGTAGTCTGATTAATGCATTTGAAGACCACATAAAAATTGGTGGAGTCGTAGATCGAGAGGAAGGTAGCCTAAGGCTACAGCAGGACATAGATCAGCTCAGAAGCTGGGCAGAGCAGTGGCAAATAGGAATTAATAGATAAATATGAGTTCATGTACTTTGGGAAGTCAAATTCTGGTAGGACCTGCAGAGTAAATGTCAGGACTATTGATGTACGGAGAGACATTGGGGTGCAAGTACACAGGTCTTGAAAATGGTGACAGAGCTTGATAGGGTAGTGAAGAAATAATATGATAAACATGGTGTCATAGGCCATGGCACTGAGTACAAGAGTAGGGATATCATTTGCAGCTATACAAAATATTGGTTGCACCACACTTGCAGGATGGTGCACATTTCTGGTTGCCACACTGCAGGAAGGATGCAGTGGCAATAAAGATGGTGCAGAAGAGATTATCCAGGATATCAGGAGAGATGTAGTTTTATAAAAAGACATTCAATAGGGCTGGATTTATTCTCACTGGAACATAGCAGGCTGAGGGATGACCTTACAGAGATTTCTAAAACTATAAGGGGCATGGATAGGATAGTTATTCAGGGTATTTTTCCCAGGGCAGGGGAATCCAGAACTGAAAGGCACAGATTTAAAGTGAGAGCAGAAAGAATTAAAGAAGATATGAGGGACTAGTTTTTCTGCACAAAGGGTGGTGGATATCTGAAATGAGCTGCCATCAGTGGCAATGGAGGCAGATATAAATACAATTAAATGGCATTTGGATTGGTACGTGCGGCAGGAAATAAATAAAAGGAAGCCAGCTAATGCATACAAATGTAATTAGCATATATTGGAGTCCTGGTCGGCCTGGAGGAGGTTGGCCAATGAGTACCGATTTCTGTGCTGTACAATTCTCTGGGAGATTAATCCACTCCTCAGAAACAAAGGATGTCATTTCAATAATTTGCTGAACCTAGGGGTCTAATTTTCTTTCAGGAACTGGTGGACTGAGTCAGGCAAGTGACCTTCCAGAGCATTTTTGGCTTTGTTAATGATGCATTTCCATCAGTCTCCTAAATCATCTGTGAACCACGCCAAAGGATTATCTGAACTTCAATTTCCTCACACCAGTCCAGTCAAAACTCTCCGTGATGCTGTCCTCCAATCTCTCCCTCTTTCTTCTGTGCTCTCCAGCTGTAGTTCATCACTATAACCCACTCCAACCTAAAGGTAACTCAACAACTTACATTTAAAAAGTACCTTTAATATGTTAAGAAACGGGTCCTTCAACTCATCCAAAGGTCAATCGTGATGTCTATGTTAATCCCATTTGGCTGCATTTGGAACATATCCCTCTACTCCTTCCCGATCCAATTGCTTATTGTAAACATTCCTAATCTAAGGAGTCTCTTCCTAATTCATATGTTTTATGAGAAAGGCGGCAATTCGGCACATCAAATCTATGACTGAACATTCCCCCATTCTCCCAATTCTGTGTGACCTATGCTCTCTCACATGTCTATTAACTGCCCCTTCCAGCTCCATTGCTCAGTTCTCCAGCCACATACCTACACTAACAATAATTTACCATAGCCAATTAACCCATCAACGTCTTTGGGATGTGGAGAAAAACAGAGCACCTGGGAAAAACCTACATGGTCATAGGGAGATAGTGCAAATTCCACACTGCATTGGCGGTTAGGATCAAAACTTCCAATTTGATCACTGGGGCTGCTTACCAGCAGTACTAACTGTTATTCCACCCAATTCAGATAGATACACATTGCTTCATGCTGAAGCTCAATGTTGTTTCATACAACTCACCTCCTCAGAAGGCGAGCGTGTACATGATAAAACGATTTATTCTACTGTGCAGGTTAATTGGTGTGAATGCAAATGTTAGTTGATTGAAGGAATGGCATTACTTTTGGAAACCTGGGACTAAGTTCAGTCAAAATAACTGGGATGTCTCCCTTCTTTGCAGACTGAAATGACAAGCTCCATTGAATATGTGCTCAAAGCTCTAAACTATTGATAACTGGTATCCCATTAACTTTATCATTGGGGAAAGCACAATGGGTGATGGAAAAAGATCACCAATTCTTCGACTGCTGCTCAAAAATAATCTCAATTCCACAACTTCCACCAACAAAGAATCCAATGTCAAATACATTTGCAAACCATCATCTCCAAATAATGCAGCAGGCCAAGTTGGACACAAAATCATTATTACTTCTTCACTGTCATTGGGTCAAAATTCTGGTACTTCCCACCTAACAGCACTGCAGTTGTATGTTCACCAAACGGATGCAGTTGTTTCTGAAATCACAGCTCAATAGTTCTTAGTTTATGATACTCTTCACAAAGTTGAATTAGTTGGTGCAGAGTCCAATGCATTTGTTTTACAAAATGCTTACATTTTAGATGCCTGTAAATGTTGGAAAAAGATTTGCAACTGTGTCATGTTTGACAAATGAAACTTAACCACAAGAACTAAAAAAGTGATACACGTATGGACAATAACAGAATCAAATGCCATTAAAAAAACAGCAACTCTTAAGTATTACTGTGCAGCAAAAACAGCTTCAGTATTAGATCGTACTGTATTCTGCGCAGCATATACGTATACGTATTTAAGAGGTAGTTAGATGTGGCCCTTGGGGCTAAAGGGATCAGGGGGTATGGAGAGAAGGCAGGTACAGGATACCGAGTTGGATGATCAGCCATGAACATATTGCAGGCTCGAAGGGCCGAATGGCCTACTCCTGCACCTATTTTCTATGTTTCTATGTTTCTATGTATCTACTTCAAAACCAGGAGTATTATGCAGTTTAAACTAAGCAGTATGATTAACGTACTATCGCAATTTTACAGCACAATTTAATATTTATGTTCAGTTAGATGATTCATTACCAGTAGCATTTGTCATTATTCTCCAGCAGTTTGTCCACCATGTGTTCCACTCGCACAAACCAACTTGGAACAGCTTTGTAAATAAGTGGGGTGTCTGACCTGTGAAAAGACAATAACCTATGACATTTCTGGAGGATCTTATTGGAGAAACAAACTCCATGGACGTAAAGGCCTGAAACATAAATAAGAACTAAGAAAATTATACAGCCACAAATAACATCATTGCAAACCCAATTCTAACCAAACAAAACAGGATGTTATAGCCCAGGCTACTCAAAAGCTAATCCAGCAGATAATAATTCCAGTGAGCTGCTGGTCGTGCTGGATTGTCAGTTTTCTTTGGACCTCTTTGGGTTACTTACATTGCATGTAACAACCTTTAGTCAGATTTCACAGATTAACTCAGGAAGCACTCGATCACTCCTGCCACAACAGGCCACATTATGTCGACAAAAATAAAATTATCTTTCAAGTTCCTCTGAAATGGGTGCATAAGGAACCCGTACATTTGAGCATGTTTGTGCAAGCTCTACTCAATTTCCAACCAATTCTGGAGATGAACCTTGAACACCAATTTTACTTGAATGAAATATCAGGATTGCCTGAATGTTACCAGAACAATTATAGTGTAACCTCACGTTAAAGCAATTCGGTAACCGCAATTTGTCCTTAAGGAATTAACAAATCATTGCCAAAATATTTAAGATACAGAATAAAAATTTGCTCTTTCAGAATTTATGAGAGAAAAAAAAAGAAGAAAAAAAAAGAATTGTCATTCTGTCAAGGGATTGCATGATGGAAAATGGTGATAGTTTTCTAGGAATGCAACCCCTCTTTGGCATGGGGTGCATTATACTGTATGTAGGATAAGTGTCTATTCTGAGGGTCATTGGGAAATGGGATATTGTTATTGAAACAGAACATTTTTGCCATTGGGTCATATCTAAAATTTGGTGAAGCAAACTTCAATGTCAATTGCTCTTCCACACCCACCTGGAATTTGACTCTGAGTGAGTAGCTTAGATGACTAACATTTCCTTACAATAATATGCAATGTTTGAGTAGACCATTAAATAGCAAACTCAAACAATTTACTGGGTGGTTATGTTCAAGATCAAGAACAAGTTAAGTTCAGAATTCTATGGTTAAAGTCATGCTGTTATTGATCCACTTAATATATGTAGATGAGATGCTATTTACTGCACCATTTCTGTGACCCTACAATCTCCTTTAAGCTTGTTGCAGCATTTTCAAATTATTTTACCAATAAATTATGGAACAAATTCACTGGCAAGTTTGCAGAAGAAAATCTAAATTCAATGCAAAAGTCATATATAACATCACATTCAAGTAATTATTTTTAGTTTATTCACTCTTCTGTTGGATTATGTGACATGTATGATGACTAAGAGCAGATGAACAGTGTAGGAACGTATCAGAGCTCGGTAATGTGCATTTAAAAAGTAATAAAACCTCTGTTTCACAATATGGTGCATAAAATAAGAATCTGAAGTTATCCCAAATTTCTGTGTCTCCCAAAATTCTGTTCCTATTTCATCTCAAAAATGCTTCCTTTAATTGGATTAACCGTTGTTTTGTCACTGTGTTTCAGCACTTGGACAAAATTACACTTAATTATCACGTCTCATCTTCATTTCTCCCCTAAATGCCAAATGTTTTAAATTTGAAGATTTACTGTGCTGATAGGTTAACATTCAAATGTATTAATAAACCCACTGGGAAGTAAATTTGATAGTTTAATATTTTTTCTTCTGGACTGTTTGCCCTCTGAGAATATGGGTAGAGCTTAGAAATAAGAAAGATCAAAGCACTCCAATGGGATTGTACTATAGGCCCCCCCAATAGCGAGCGGGAGATGGAGGAATGGATATGCGTACAGAAGACCGCAAGATGCCAAATTGACATCCCCAATATTGACTGCACAGTGCCAAAGGCTTAGACAGAGCAGAATTTGTGAGATGTATCCAGGATGTATCCAAGAGGGTTTCTTGAAACAGTATGTGGATAGTCCAACTCGAGAAGGGAACATACTGCACCTTGTGCTGGGAAATAAACTTGGCCAGGTGCCTGGTGTTTCAATGGCAGAGCACTGTGAGGATAGTGAGCACATTTCCCTCGATGGTTTTGATTAGGGAGAAGGCTGGACCTTGTGGAAAGGTACTAAATTGGAGTGAGGCAAACAACACTGTTATTAGGCAAAAGCTCGGTAGAGTACACTAGGATCGATTGTGATTGTGTAAGTCCACATCTGACATGTGGGTAGATAAAAATGCTGGAGAAACTCAGCGGGTGAGGCAGCATCTATGGAGCGAAGGAAAAGGTGACGTTTCGGGTCGAGACCCTTGGGTGCCTTCTCGAGCCCCCATTCGCTGTGATGGTATTTCAGTCACAGTCACAGAGGCCGACGTCAGAAAATCCTTCAGAGGGGTGAACCCTCGAAAAGCGCCTGGACCTGATGGTATACCCGGTCGTGTTCTAAAAACCTGTGCGGACCAACTAGCTGGAGTTTTTACGGACATTTAAAAACCTCTCACTTCTGAGGTCTGAGGTTCCCACCTGCTTTAAAAGGGCATCAATTATACCGGTGCCCAAGAAGAGCAATGTGACGTGCCTCAATGACTATCGACCTGTGGCACTAACGCCTGTGGTGATGAAGTGCTTTGAGAGGTTGATCATGGCGCAGATCAACTCCTACCTCGACAAAAACCTAGACCCACTGCAGTTCGCTTACTGCCACAACAGATCAACGGTGGATGCGATCGCGCTGGCCCTCCACTCCATTCTGGACCACTTGGACAACAAAAACTCATATGTCAGGCTGTTATTCATTGATTACAGCTCGGCATTTAATACAATCATCCCCTCCAAGCTGATTACCAAACTCGCAGAACTGGGTCTCTGCGCATCCCTCTGCAATTGGATCCTCGACTTCCTCATTCACAGACCAGTCAGTTCGTATTGGTGGAAATGTGTCAGCCTCAATAACAATCAGCACGGGAGCACCTCAAGGCTGCGTGCTCAGCCCCCTGCTGTAACTCTATACTCATGACTGCGTAGCCGGTCATAGTGCGAACTCCATCATCAAGTTCGCTGACGATACCACTGTTGTGGGACGTATCACTGATGGGGACGAGTCAGAGTATAGAAGTGAGATCGACCGACTGACCAAATGGTGCCAGCACAATAACCTGACCCTCAACACCAGCAAAACCAAGGAACTGATTGTGGACTTTGGAAGGAGTAGGATGGGGACAGGGGCGCAGCAGTGGAGTTGATGCCTTATGGGCCTGTCCCACTTAAGCGTCTTTTTAGGCAACTGCAGGAGACAATGCAGTCGCCACATGGTCCCACATGTTCGCGGGTGTTTGCCGAGGAGTCGCCTTCATGGTCGTGAGGAGTTCCCGCATTCTAGGAACTAGTCGCCATGGACAGTAGCGAGAATTCTCGTGCCGTAGGTGGGTCGCCAGGAGGTCCTAGTGGGTTGCCAGGAGGTCGAAGGTTCTCCTAGGTTCTAGCCGGTGCTGACCGGTGAATTTCATTGGCTCATTGGGAGAAAAAAACGTAAGCAGTAGTTTTCAGAACCAAGGATAACCGACCGGTAATGTTAAATGTCCGCCGACCTTCACAGCCGTGTATCTCTGGCTTCTTAAAAGTTGTCTCCACTCCTTCTCCAACCCCCCCCCCCCCCCTCTTTTAAAGGACTTACGTGACCCTTCCCGTACACTGTGCTTTGACCGTCTTAATTACAGTGCCAACCTTCCTGTTCATCGCGGTATGACCTTGGCTTTGCACTATGTGAATTTAACTCTGACAGTCGCTGTTCCAGTTGCCGGTTTTTCAGGCGACTGCTGGCAACTTGACAGTCGCATGAAAAATTGCCAAAGTGGGACAGGCCCATTACAGGTAATTGTCCCTTGTGTTTCGGGTAAAACAAGTGTACGGGCGAGTGCAGTCGGCGCGGTGGGCCGAAGGGCCTGTTTTCATGCTGTATCTCTAAACTAAAGAGAGGAGGTATAAGGTGAATAAATCCCCAGGACCTGATGGAATTTATCCCAGGACAAGAAATGAGATTGCGGGAGCGTTGACTAAGACCTTTAAGTCTTCTCTAGTCTTGGCGAGATCTGCAAGGACTGGAGAGTAGCTAATGTTATTCCTTTATTTAAGAAGGGAAGTAGGCAAAATCTGGGCAATTATAGACCAGTGAGCTGCACGTCAGTGGTAGGGAAGCAATTGGAGAGGATTCTTAGGGATAGGATTGATTCCCTTTTGGAGAGGAATGGGTTAATTAGGGAGTTAGCTATTGGCTTACCTTGCCGGAGATGCGATTAATTTTTGGATCGCATTCTCCGGTCGCTCTGCGGCCTGCCATCGATGGGGCTGGAGGCCTCCTCGGACTGACCTTGGGCCCCACCGCGGGGCGTGGACTTACATCGGAGTCGATCCCTTGCCTGGGATCGCTCCAACCACGGCCTGCGGACTTTACATCGGGAGCTCGCAGTCTTGGGAAAGGCCGTGGATGTTGGGAACTCCAACGTCGCGGAAGGTTCAATCAGCCCCGATGCGGGGTTCGATCGTCCGGCGCAGCGGAGCTGACATCTCCCCGATGCAGGAGCTGATCGTCTCGACGTGGAGGGCCCGCCGCCAGCTACAGGAGTCAAGATCATCCCGTCAGCGGAGGGCTCGAGGCCCACGACCGCGGGAGAGCAAAGGGAAGAGATTGAACTTTTTTTCGCCTTCCATCACAATGAGGAATGTGGAGGAGTCACTGTGGTGGATGTTTCTGTTAAAATGTGTTTTGTGTGTTCCGTTGCTTTTTATTTGTATGACTGACTTGGCAAATGACATTCCTCGTATGTTGCAAAACATACTTGGCTAATAAAGTATTATTGTGATTGTGATTGATTGTGATATGACAGGTCATGTCTTATTTGATCAAGTTTTTTTTTAGATGGTGACAAAGGTGATCGATGAGGTCATGGTGGTAGATCGTCTCTACATGGAATTTAGTAAGGTATTTCATCAAGTCCCCTATCGTAGGCTGATCGAGAAAAATAAGATGCATGGGATTAACAGTGATTTGTTCGTATGGATTCTGAACTGGCTTACTGATAGAAGACACAGGTTTGTGGTGAAAATACAAATTTCACGGTGGAGGTCCATGACCAGTGGAGGTCCGCAGGGATCTGTGCTGGGACCTCTGCCATTTGCGATATATTTAAATGAACTTGGACGTAAACGTTAGATAGGCACAGAATGCTGGAGTAACTCAGCGGGACAGGCAGCATCTCTGGGGAGAAGGAATGGGTGACGTTTCGGATCGAGACCATTCTTCAGACAGATTGGTTAGTATGTTTGTAGATTACATCAAGATGGCTGGGGTCGAGGACTATGGGGAAAGCTGTCAAAGTATACAACGGGTGTAGATCAGATACAGAAATTGGTGAAGAAATGGCAGATGGAGTTTAATGCGAGCAAGTATGAGGTGTTGCACTATGGGAGGTCAAATGTAAGGGGAAATTATATTAATTGTATAATTATTAGAATTAATGGCAAGACCTTTAACATTGATGATTAAAGAGATCTTGAAGTCCAAGTCCGAGTGGTGAAGAAAGCATATGATACGCTTGCTTTCATAGGTTAGGACATTGAATACAAGTCAGGAAAACATGATGAAGTTTTACAACATTTGGAGTACTGCGTACAGTTCTGGTCACCCCATTTTATAGGAAGGATGTGGAGCCTTTGGAAAGGGTGCCGAGACAATTTACCTGAATGATGTTTGGATTAGGGGGTATTAGCTACAGGGAGAGGTTGGACAGACTTGGAGTGTTTTCTCTCGAATGCTGGAGATGGCGGGAAGACATAATAGAAGTATATAAAATAATGAGAGGCATAGATAAGGTAGACCCTTTTACCCAGGATGGAAAAATTAAATACCAGAGAACATAGCTTTAAGGTGAAAGGGGCAAAGTTCAAAGGAGATGTGCAGAGCAATTTTTTTATACAAAGGGTGGTGAGTGCTTGGAAAGTGCAGCCAAGAGTGGTGGTTGAGGCAGATGTGATAGTGGCATTTAAAATACTTTTGGATAGGCATATGGATATGTAGGGAATGAAGGGATATGGATTATATGCAGGAAGACAAGAGATGGTTTATGATTATAATACAAGAGCAGAAGTAGGCCATTCGGCCCATCAAGTCTGCTCCACCATTCTATCATGGTTGATCTACTTTTCCCTCTCAACCCCATTTTCCTGCCATCTCCCCATAACCTTAGACTCCCTTACTAACATCCTTTTAATCTCCGCTTTAAAAATACCCATATCTTGGCATCATGTTTGGCACAGACATCGTGGGCTGAAGGGTCTGTTCTTGTGTTGTACTGTTCTGCTTTCAATGTTCTTAAAACATGCTTCTTTAACCAAATCCTGCTCATCTGGCCTAATATTGCCTCATTGGGACTAGATACAAAATATTGTTTGATAAAACCCCGAGCCTTCTTTTGACATTATATGAGAAGTGGGTAATGCATGAATAAATGAAAAGTTTGATTTTGATATTGTGGTTAACTGAAGTTGAAGTGCGAATGAACCGTGATTAACGGAAAGGTTGGAATGAGTTCAAGCAGCTTAACTGTCTATAAACACAATATTGCTTTATAGGTCATCTTCAGCTGAAATTATATTATGATGTTATGGGCAATTTCTTGGCATTAAAAAATGTAATGTATTTCTGGAAACAGCAAGAGAACTTCAGACAAATCATTATAACATTTCAAACATACTTGATATAATGAAGATGATTTTATGAGAAGTAAAATGAATATTTGCAGCTCAAATGCCTTTTCATGCAATTTATCCTAAAGTTCACTAATGTAACTAATGAATGGAGTTCTGATCATTATTTCTTTTCTTGGTTTCTGTCAATGGTCTTGATAAATTAAATTTAAAAATCCCAGAAAATTGTTTGCAGTGAATAATAATGTCACTTATACGATCCCTTATACCTCTTTAATACACAATCCCAATGTAATACATGCATTGTTACACCTCTATGAATGCCTGGTCACTTACATGAAAATCTGGACTACTTTATAAATGGCAAGATTATTTTTAAGATTAACCTCTGAACCTCCCAAGTGTATAGTGAGCATTTTGTTCGGTTTGGTTCTTTGATTAATTTAGTTAAGGCAGTGATGGAAATGATGCAACTGAATGCAATAGATTTTGATTTAAGATGGCAAATTCCTCACCCGATTCTGGAGGATACATTTAGAAGATGGGGGGGGGGGGGGGGAGGGGGTGGAGGGAGCCCTTTATATGAAAGGAATATTTCAGTCAAGCACACTATTGTGGGTCTACAGTAAACAAATTACCTTGGGAAAGTTTACTTCCCAGAGAGTGATTACATGAAATGGGTAAGACAATAAGGTGTTCAATAAGCTCATTTTTTTCTGATAATTGAGCAGCCTATTTTTGCACCGATAATTGTCCACAATCAGAAGCCTTGGTATGTCACTCAAATGGAAGCAAGAAAATTTTGAATTTCCTTATAGAATGATTGAAGGCTTCACACATTTATAACAGCTCTTACCTCCAGCAAAATGGATAATTGTGATTGAAGGTACTACAATGAACCAGTCGACCCTTATCTTTTAGATATTTAATGATGTTCTTGTCTGCATCCTAAAAGGAAATTAGACATGATTTAATTCCAAACGCTAAAGACTTTCAAGTTCAAACTCATATCTTGAAATAAATATTTTAAATATATATCTACATAATTCATGACAAAAACAAATTAATGCAGCAATCTTCTAAACTTTTATTTATTTAGAACTTTGAAGAAATAAATCTTAACTGTGAATCTTAACTTTTTTTACATGACTGAATGGACAATTAGTTACCATTTAATCCATCTGTTAATCTGCTCAGTCAACCAGAAATGTTGCACAATCAGAACATGAAACAAATACTGACCTTCACATATTGTCCAGCAAAGTCCTTCACTTCAGCTGTGAAACAACCAGAGGCATCCACAGGGCACACAGGGGATGAATCTTTCTGAATTATACCATAATCCACACAGACACGAAAATCATCCTGCAGATGAAATACTAAATTATGTTTTTTGTTCGGGTGGTAGAGTTCGGAAGAAGCATACAAAACAACTTAATCCTTTCAAGTGTTGATAGTAGTTTTGGGCATGGTAAATGATGATTAATTTACAATTTCTCCCTTATTTCTGAAACTGAGTCAATAAAGATCACTTCACTAATGCACAGGAAACTGATCAAAACTAGTGATTGTAACAAAAAGAAAGCCTGTCAATTAATGGGGAAAAACTCTGTAAAACAAATCAATTAAAAAGAGTCTTCACCATCCAAATGATCTCTTCCACCTTTTGGATCCCTGTATTCACTGCAAAATTAGCTGTGACACAAGATATTTTTTGATCACATTGCCCAGTCTCAAGATCTGTATCTCAGAGGCAATTAAATCAAAATCCATTCTCTGATGCATATTTTGGGATTTCTCCCTAAAATTAGATAATTCTTTCTCAGTTGTTTTCACATCCATCCAGTGCTTAGAGATTAGAGGTGGACACAGCAGAATTCAACTGGTAAACTGTATTCTACTATTAACTTAACTTGTTCATGAGAGAATCTTACTTCATGGGCCAGATCAACACTCCGATATAGATAGCACAACCATAATGACACAGGGTCACCTGACCTACAACTTTGCCTCATTAGAGACAGTAGCAAAACCCACAGGACTGCTGGAGAGGATGGGCTTCATACCACCCCCCCCCCCCCCCCCCCCCCCCATTATACTTTATGCCAGCATTGACTGGTGTACCAACAATGATCTCATTCCTTTGAATGTGATTGCTGAAAATAATTAATAAGGCAGGGTGATGTTAAGGTATTTTTTTTCTTTAAAATGTCTTAACTGCTTCAGTGACAATATATTTATCTTTAAAAATTTGTATTTTTAATTTAATTTAAACTGTTTTAAACGTGTGCAGACGTGGCGCCGACGGACGAGAAGCCGAAGCAAAGAAGTCAAAGCCAAAGAACCGAATGGAAACGAGGCCGAAACATCAAAAAAACGAAAGAGTATGAAGACAAAATGCCTACTAACCGAAAGGATGGAACTCCTAAATGCAAACTAACCGAAAGGGCGGGATGCCTAAAAGCCAACTAACCGAAAAGCTGCGTTGCTTAAAAGCAAACTCACCGAATGGCCGCTCTGTCGAAACGTTAACCTACCCGAAAGGCAGCGTCGCCTACAAGCCAACGAACCGACTGCTGCTCAACAGAAAAGTCCAATAACGGACATGACGTTGCCGGGAGCGATACTTGTCAGCGATTGGTCCAGACCCCGCATCCATCACATCACTGTGGAGGATGAACATTGTCCCACACCTCCGCTCCACCCGATCCACAGCCCGCGGAGGGTGGCCGTGGGAGAGTGGGGGTTGTCCTGAGGGATGCGCACCTTCGGCCGCTTTCAACTTGGTGCTTGGGTTCAGATTGCCCAGTCACCTATGGCTTGTGTGGAAAAATAACCCCCATGCTCCCGTCTCCCTCTTCTCTCTCCCCCTCTTCTCTTTCCCTTCCCTCCCCTCTCTCTCCCTTCTCTCTCCTTCTCTTTCTCCTCCTCTCTCTCATCCTCTCTCTCCCCTCTTCTCTCCCCCTTCTCTCTCTCCTTCTCTCTCTCCTTCTCTCTCTCCTCCTCTCCCCCTTCTCTCTTTCTCTCCCCTCTCTCTCCCCTTCTCTCTCTCTCTCTCTCTCTCTCTCTCCCCTCCCTCTCTCCCCCTTCTCTCTCTCCCTTCTCTCTCCCTCCCTTCTGTCTCCCTTCTCTCTCCCCTCCGTCGACACTGGCGGGAGTGTCCGCCCACCCAGAGTCACTGACCGCAATGCACCGCCATCGGACCCCAACCCCACACCAGGGTGATTTCACCCCCCCTTCCCCCTCCGACCCCTGGACCCTGACACCCACCAGGGTGATTCACCCCCACCCCGGCCGCGGGGACAGATGGCTCGGGGCAGAGTAAATCGCTTTGTAAACATGGGGGACACACACACACATTCCTGGCGGGTCGATGACAAGTCTGCATGACAACGGACAATTTTATCTCCTCCCACTTCCCTCCCCCCACCCCCCTTGACAACAAGAAGCACGTTTTATTTATTACCGTCTCGTTGCTTGCGAAACGCACACAAGCTCTCACGCACAAAACAGGCAGCATCTCTGGAGAGAAGGAATGGGTGGCGTTTCGGGTCGAGACTCTTCAGACTCAGTCTTCAGGTTTGAAGAATGGTCTCGGCACGAAACGTCATCCATTCCTTCTCTCCAGAGATGCTGCCTGTTCAGCTGAGTTACTCCAGCTTTTTGTGTCCATCTTCGGTTAAAAGAGTTTATCTGGTGTTTTGTGCCTGAGAGCTTGTGTGCGTTCCGCAAGCAACAAGATGGTGATGAATAAAACGTGCTTCTTGTTGTCAAGGGGGGTGGGGGAGGAAAGTGGGAGGAGATAAAATTGTCCGTTGTCATGCAGACTTGTCATCGACCCGCCAGGAATGTGTGTGTGTGTCCCCCATGTTTACAAAGCGATTTACTCTGCCCCGAGCCGTCTATCGCTGCGGCCGGGGTGGGGGTGAATCACCCTGGTGTGGGGGTTGGGGTCCGATGGCGGTGCATGGCGGTCAGTGACTCTGGGTGGGTGGACACTCCCACCGGTGGAGAGGGGGAGAGAAAGAGAGAAGGGGAGAGAGAGAAGGGAGACAGAGAGAGAGAAGGGGAGAGAGAGAGGGGAGAGAGAGAGAGAGGAGGGAGAGGAGGAGAAGGAGGAGAGAGAGAAGGGAGAGAGAAAGAGAGAGGGGAGAGAAAGAGAGAAGGGGGAGAGAGAGAAGGGAGAGGAGAGGGAGGAGGGGAAGAGAGGTGGGGAAGAGAGAGGAGGGGAAGAGAGAGGAGGGGAAGAGAGAGGAGGGGAAGAGTGAGGAGGGGGGGAGAGAGAAGGGAGAGAGAGAGAGAGAGAGAGAAGGGAGAGAGAGGAGAGAGAAAGGGCGGAGAGAGAGAGGGAGAGAGAGAGAGGGGGGGAGAGAGAAGGGAGAGAGAGAGAGAAGAGAGAAGAGGGGAGAGAGAAGAGGAGAGAGAGAAGAGTGGAGAGAGAGGAGGAGAGAGAGAAGAGGGGAGAGAGAGGAGGAGAAAGAGAAGGGGGAGAGAGAGAAGGGAGAGAGAGAGAAGGGAGAGAGAGGGGGAGAGTGAGAAGAGGGGAGACGGGAGCGTGGGGTTCATTTCCCCACACAAGCCATAGGTGACTGGGCAATCTGAACCCAAGCACCAAGTTGAAAGCGGCCGAAAGTGCGCATCCCTCGGGACAGCCCCCACTCTCCCAAAGCCACCCTCCGCGGGCTGTGGGTCGGGTGGAGCGGAGGTGTGGGACAATGTTCATCCCTCCACAGTGATGTGATGGACGTGGGGGTCTGGACCAATTGCTGACAAGTCCCGCCCCCCCCAGGCAACATCATGTCCGTTATTGGACTTTTCTGTTGAGCAGCAGTCGGTCCTTTGGCTTGTAGGCGACGCTGCCTTTCGGATAGGTGGCGTTTCGACAGAGCAGCCATTCGGTGAGTTTGCTTTTAGGCGACGCAGCTTTTCGGTTAGTTGGCTTTTAGGCATCCCGCCCTTTCGGTTAGTTTTGCATTTAGGTGTCCCATCCTTTCGCTTAGTTGGCGTTTTGTCTTCGTACTCTTTGGTTTTTTGCGTTTCGGGCTTGTTTCCATTCGGTTCTTTGGCTTTGACTTCTTTGCTTCGGCTTCTTGTCCGTTGGCGCCACGTCCGGGTACCGTTTTTAAATGTCCCTAAATATGAGACCTTTTAAAAAAAAAAGGAAAATGCCTTTAAAAGCAGTGAACTATGAAAGGCAACATGGTGGTGGTCAAGTGGTGGGGTCACTGGTTCTTCAAGTCACGAATGCCACCTGTAGCCCACTGCCATCAAGAGAGGCAGCAGAATGGAGAGCCCAAGCTCAGCCCATCCTGCGGGTACAGCAGTTAAGAATCCGTGCAGAATTACCAAGGAGGCCTAACAAAGGTATCACGTTAGATTTAGCACGAATAATCATTTCAAATGGCTACGATCAGAAGCTTAACCAAACTGCCATGTGCATTGTTTATACCTGTTCGAAACCATATGTTTTAAGCCACTACATAGCCACAAACAACTCAGAACTTTAATGTGATACCAATGACGATGTGGTTTTCCCACTGATGTTAAATCTGTGTGGTACTTATTTTTTTATTAAAGCTGATGATATTGCCACTGAAAATTATTCCCTGGTGTGTTCATGAAATGGATAACAAAACTGAGTGAAATTTATCAGGGCCACAAGATGGGAGTGGATTTTTAAAATTTAGTGGCATTCCGTTTCATACTTGAGAAACAGAATCTACGTAACTGAAAACAATTGTAAAATACACGTCAAGGTATTTCAATCATCCACTTTGTCTCTTCAGAAAACCATAACATTGTACGGAGGTAAACATACTTTATCATCACCAATGCGAAGATTTAGTAATTCCACTGAAAACTTCACACACAAAGAAACATGGACTGGATTAATATGTTCATTGAAAAGCATACAGGATGCAAATCCTACAAATGCCACCCTGGTCCCAATTGTTACATTTTCAGTTCACTGCTAATAATAACATTCTGAAGAATTCCAGGCACTGCAATGGTCCCCATCAATCATTCAAATCAAAAGAGCATCAGCAAGTCTATTCTTTTTTCCTTCTCCAGAGTT
>CM075980.1:48056426-48134993 GCA_038087875.1 Malacoraja senta
ACAATTATCAGTTCTAGCTAAATTATGATATATTTAGCCACACTCCAACTGTCCATTTATTTCTACCTACAGAAACATCTTTATTGGGAAAGGGAAATAAAATGAGATACAAAGCATGTATTAACATTAAGGATACAAACACTAACAGTGAAACTGTAAAAAATCATTGATTTCTAATTCTATCAAATATTTCAAAAGCAGATTATAAACTCAAAATGACTTGAATGAAATGACCGCCATATAAGGAATAGTTGTGAACATGTGACTTTCAGGAAGTGAACATGTGACTTTCAAACAGGAAGGCGATGAATGCCCAATCAATCTATTAGCCCCTGTTTTTCTGGTATTCATTGCTGCAGTAAGGATGGCAACATCATTTAATCTCCTCGCCTACTATCATAGGATCTTTGATATCATTCTGAAACATCACAGGCAAACTATATTTTGTTGCATCTTCATGTGAAGGACTAAAGCAGCATCTTGTTGATTTCATCCCACCAGAGACATCATCCATTCCCACCATCCAGGACCTTCCAAAAATCTTTCAGGTCTAGCAGCAATTTACACAAGCTTCTTTCAATTCTGTATACAGCTTACAATTCTCTGCATTGCAGAAAACACAGCACAGATTGAATGACTGATTTAAAGAATATCTCATTTAGCCTGCAATAATGACTCCAACCCTTCATTTCTCTCTGACACCAATTCTCCACTCTTACCTTCTGATCTTTAGCTTCCCTCCCTGTTCAAACAAAGCTCAATGCAAATTTAAGAATACTTCATCCTCCAAAAATAATATTTTGAACATAAATGAATTCAATGATTTAAAATAATCAGCCATTCCAGCATTGTATCTCACATTTCTCAAATTCATTTTCTTCCCTTTATGCAAATTTGATGTTTCATTTAGCTACAATTAAAATATAGACATGATTTCAAATGATTTACCAACCTCTTTCACAAAGCGTCCCCACCACTTGTCAGTCATCTATTTCCCCTCAACTCTAACATTCCCCTTTGTTCTCTACACCTCTCCACAGTATCTCTATAATTTAGCCTTCTTTTGGAATCTAGCTTTTTCCAGTTGTGATGAAAGATCATGAACCTGAAAACTTAATTAACTTCCCTTCAGATATTGCCTGGTGTGCTTCGTCCTCTCAGTATTTCCTGCTTCTATTTTAAAATGCTACATTCAAAATGAACTATCCATGAAATATTGCACCTCTTCATGTTTTACTCAGAACCACTTTTACTCCCAAAAAATAACTACCATAACCCTGAAGAATAAGTATAGTACAGTATATTAAATTTCGCTTTTTGGTCAAAGCTTCAGAAAGTTAGATGAAACATTTTTGTTTTGTAAATCATAAGCATTAAAATATTCACTTGGATGGTTTCAGTGTGCTTTGAAGTCAAGCAATCTCCTGACTCCTGAGCTCTCTTACCACTTTGCATCAATGATTTATAGCAATGTGCATCTAAATAACTTCCACACTACAGTATTAACATTAATGCAATGGCAATCTAATTGTCAAAAAAAACAAATCACACTGATGAAGTAAAATTATGCATTACTGATTTAGATGGATCATACATATGGAAATGTTAGTTATTTGAAGAATGCATGCAACATTTCAATACAATTCTCTGGGTTCTTTAAGCAATCCAAATCTGACAATGCAAATTAATGTCCTTTTTGCAAGATGCATCGGGCCATTTATAGTCAGTAATAATTTTAATTGCTTTCCAGACTGTTCATTATTAAATATATATATTTAGCGCAAGTCACAATGGCAGAAGTTTAAATCTTCACAGCATCTATCCATTTCAACTGACTATTTTTAAAGCCATCAGAGCACTGTTGATGACCCAGTGAGAAGAAGGAATTAGTCTCTATTCAAATATGTGAATAAATTATCCAAAATTATGTTTCAGTATTATTATTGTCTCAACCTCTTGCATTGAATGAATCAAGAAGGGACAATAAGAATTGAAATTCTTAAGAGGAAACCGGAAATCCTGGAGAAATCCACGCAGGTCAAGGGAAGATCGTACAAACTCCGTACAGACAAGCACCTGTAGTCAGGATCGAACCCGGGTCTCCGGCGCTGTACGACAGCAACTCTACAATTGCGCCACCCTAGGTGGAATGAACTCAGGAAATAGCAGACAATGATCTAATTTGCCTGAGAGTTATAGACTGTTGAAAATCTAGATTTGTTCATTGAACCTTTTACAGCTATCAACGTACTGAAGTTGTTTTACTTTACCCTGATCAATATTTATGCCAACACATCATAATCTTATTCATACTTGCTCATATTTATTTATAACTGTCTGGGCAGATTTACAGTAATTGCATAGCTTCAATAACCTGGTTCATTCAAGATCATAGCTGATGTCTTGATAGAATTTGCACATTCTCCCTGTGACACATGGGTTTCGTTTGGTGCTCTATGCCACAAAGTTGACTAGTAACTGTAAAGTACCCTTTTCTGCAGGTACTTGCAAAATAAATAAAAAGAGAAATGAACAGCATGTGGGAAAGAATAGGTTACAAGGAAGTAAATAAGTGAAAGCGACCAATGGATTTTGTCAATGGACCAATAAATCCCCCTTCGAGTTCTTTTAAAAATCTGATAAAAAATACTCAAGTATGAGCGGTAACAATTGTTAAACTCCTCAGAAATAACATCCGGTTTCACAATGACAGCCCTGTACCATGACTTCTTAGTTGGGAGACATCAATTTTTGTGACACAACTCAAGGGTCTTGGAACCTGGAGCTGTCCTCAAATTTTGAGTGTGGCTGCGACAGGTTGAATGCAATAGATTGGGAATTAGCAAAGTAAATAACATATAGTCCAACGAAGCAGTCCGGGGTCGTCTAATCGCCGGCGCAAGGGAGCTGACATCCCCCTGATGCGGAGGGCCCAAACACCGCCGGCTACCGGAGTCACGATCGTCCCCTCAACGGAGGGCTCGAGGCCCCCGACTGCGGGAGAGCAAAGAAGGGAAGAGATTTTAACTTTTTTTCACCTTCCATCATAGTGAGGAATGTGGAGCAGTCACTGTGGTGGATGTTTATGTTAAAATGTGTTTTGTGTGTTCCGTTGCTTTTAATTTGCATGACTGACTTGGTAAATGAAATTCCTCGTATGTTGCAAAACATACTTGGCTAATAAAGTATTATTGTGATTATGATTGTGATAGTTTCATTTTAGTATAAAAATACAGCACGGAAACAGGCACTTCAGCCCAACAAGTCCAAGACATTGATCGTCCGTTCACACTAATTCTCAATTATCCCACCTTCTCATCAACTCTCCACACGCTCGAGACAATTTTACAGAGGCTAATTAAACTACATCTTTGGGATGTTGGAGGAAACCCACAGCCACAGGGACAACATACAAACTCCAAACAATCCTGCTCATGTCTGCACCCAAAGTCATGATCGAACCATCATGTGCTCTCTGGCGGCTGTGCGGGAGCAGCTCTATCAGCGGCATCACTGTGCCGCTCTATTGCTTTAAACATTGATAGCAGGTAAGAAAACTATTAAATAGATATAAAAGCAAAGGGAAAACTGGCAGAGGAGAGAAGAAATGAGGAAGTGACCAAGAAAAATGAAAGTAAAAATCATAGAACACAACATATCAGCCGTTGACCCGCACAAAACTCTATTGCAGCTTTCAAAGAGCATGTGCTTAACTGTACAAATCCATTTTTGAATTACTAATGCAATCAGCTTAATATTAACCCCCCCCCCCCCCCGTAAAAATATTCCTAATCTTTCCTTTAAATAGTATACCTATAAATTTAAATCTATGAATTCTAGTTCCTGCTCATCTCATAAGTGGGAATAATTTTTCACTATCAAAACTTCAATCAATTTGAAACCCTCTCTAAGCAACATCTCACAATCTTCTTCAATCCAAGAACAGTGATATTAACTTTTCCAAATTATTCGACCTAACTATAACCTCTCAATCATGGTCATTTTCTTTCCAGGTTTTTGCTTTGGAACAGAAAATAGACATTTAACCATTCATGCCTGTTAAGCCAACATCACAATGTCCAATCCAAGACAATGTTCTTCTTAAAAATATAGCGTTTACATATCAATCATTAACAAATGATCATGAATAAGATCTTCCCAACTGTTTCCCCTCTCTGTGATAAATGTCACCTCCAAGAAGCCACCCTAACCCATTCTTTTGTATCCTGTATAAAAATACAAAATTTCTGGATGGGAATATTCAATACCATTTCTAAAACACTCCAAATTCAATTGGAGTCAGATTCAAAATTAATAATATTAGGAATGTCAGAGGGCTGCCCTAAGTTAATGATATTCCAAAGACGTTTCCTTGACGTTTAATAACTGCGAAAAAACTTATACTTAAATTCTGGAAAAAGATAACAGTTCCCACAGTGAAGATGTGGACACAGAAATGACCGAGACACTACATTTAGAAAAAAATAAGGCTTGTTTTGTCTGACAAATCAGACCAATTTTCCAAAATATGGTCTCCTTTCATTGAATTTCTTCAACAACATAATGGTTGAACACAAATTCAAAACCGACGCTAGGGTCGGGTGAGCGGGTGTAGGGAAGGGTAGTGGGATATATCTCTGCTTTTTTTTTTTTTTCACTTCTTTGTTAGTTCAGGGGTTCTTGCATCTTTCTTTTTCGTATCTTTCTTCTTCCTCTTCATTCTTTCCTTTTTACTTTTTCCGATTCACTTATCAGTTTAGAAAATGTTAAAACTGAAGCTGTACGAAAATTGTATAATTGTTATGTCGATTACTTTCTCCTTGTACAATTGCTTCTAATAAAATAAATATATATATATATATTTTTTTTTAACAAAAAAACAAATGATCAACTCCTCCACTGTTATTTGCATGTGGTGCAATTCCTCACAACACTTGGAGAAGGACGCTAACTTTTCCCTAATTAATTCAATGTTTACATTGATAAAAGATTTTAGGTTTCAAAATAAAATTGTTCTTTAAAAAAAAAAACAGCTTCCCATTTTAACTTTCAATATACTGGTTATGAAGCAAACCTTTGCATGGCTTAAACCTGCTTTTATCATTTTAGTTTTAATGAGTTCACTTGTCAGGTTTAGTTTATTGTCATATACATCAGTGTGCAATGAAATTCCTTGTTCACGTGAAGCTCATAGAGTAAGCTAGCTGTGTGTGTATGGTATATATAGTTATGCAGGTTCAATATCTTTCCATGCTCTCACATCTCTCTACAATCAAACATGCTCAGATTGAAACTGAACTCCTCTTCCTTGAATACCTGAACCAGGTATTTAATTGTTCTGGCCCTGGTGCATTAGACAGTTAAACACCCTTGACCCTTCAGTACATCATTGCCAGAAGCAGAATAAACTTTACGGCGAGTGAAAGAGAAGGGGAAAAGTACCTTTCTGAGAAGGGTCCTTGGCAAAAACATTATGTTATTTCTATTCCACAGATGCTGTCTGACTTGCTGAGTGTTTGCAGCATTTTGTTTTTGTAGACAAGAGTAGGAGACAAATATTGAAGTCCATTTGCATTGTCATGAACTGACTGGTAAATAGTACTTTTGTAATATTCAATTTGCTATTTTACAAAAAAATACAGCAGTGAATCACTCAATTTCTGAACGTGTTTTACGGAATAGAACAAGTGCTTCAAACAGTCAATACACCATCACATGATAAGCATGAGATCCTGCACTAACCTTTCGAGGATGTTATATTCAGTGTCAGATTTAAAGAGTGCTACCAGTCTGGCTTCCATTATTATGTAGATGTTTCCAGAAGAGAGCTCTGTTATAAAAAAAATGACATGGCATCAGTTGAGTTTGACAACCCTACAAGAAATAAATTGCTACCAGGTTATTTATTTTAAAGACAGGATCTCAGCATCAATCAGAAGGCAGGATATGTTTTTATGCAACAGGGTCTCAAATCAGAAAACTATTTGTCAGTCTCTTGCTAAGATACTACCTTTTGATTTTTGCTGGGATGTTAAAATCACTAGTTTGCCTACCTTTTAATACCCAAACCATGCATCTTTCATGAGAGATGTCTTTGTGATGAAGTTATTCCTACCGGGCTCGTAAGCAAGGAATTCCAGAATTTAGATTGAGATGCAGTGAAATATTATCAATTTCCATGTGAAAAGCCAGCAAGAAAATTTGGAGATCATCGTCGCTTGTCACTATTTATCTAAATGGTACAAGCTGCAGATTAGGGGGAATACTGTTAAAGAAACATTGACAAGTTGCTGAAGTGCACTTTACAGCTATCACAGTGCCTCAAGTGACTGAGGGAAGTGGATTCTCATGGAGGTAATTGGGATGACAATTGAATAGGTTGCTTTGTGCTGGATTCTGCATTTATTCTTTCAAATCAAATGATAAGTATTCCATTGCAATCCTTGCTTATGGGCAAACATTTGGGGAGTCAGGAGGCAAATCACTTAGCTCAGTATACATGACCCCTTACTCACTCTGATAGCATTTTATGCATTTTCTTGCGAGTGCAAAGTTTATAAATTTTAATAAATTACAGATAAAGAGCATATTTTTTTAGCCAAATTTTCTTTCAATTTACACCATGCAAAATATTGTTCTTAACTGACTACAGTTCCACTATTCTGTGTTGTGCTGACAAAAATAAATATAAACGCAAGGTTATTTGGTCCCTTGAACTTGCTCTGATTCAAGACCATGGCTGATCTTTCGGATCATGTCACATTCCTGCATTAACACCATATCTCAAAATAATAAATGTTTTGTGCACAACTTCTGAAATATCCCAATTAAAATATGATTTTACAGACATTTGCTCGGTTACTTTATCATCATCAAATTTAGTTGAAAAACACAGCAAAGGTAACCAGTTTAGCACAGCAAGAATAGCACATGAAATGATTCTTAACTGCTCAAAAGTGTGTTGCTTTACACTGGCTGACATGAAACACACAAAGGGAAACCTGGAATCTGAGAATGTTGTGATCTTTATATTTGCTTACCATGGTTAGCCATAGGACTACTAAAGAGATAAAAAGCTTTCATTTCAAACCAACTCCAACTGCAGTTCTTGGGACATCATTAAAAATCAGCTTCTGGAGGCATGAAGTTCACCTCTATCATATCAAATGAGCAATATAACCAGTTGAAAATTAACAAGATCTATATTACAGGATTCCAGTTTGGGTACATCATGACTGTGGAGATTTCAACACATTTTTATCCACAGCCTAGTCAGCTATCCAGCTAATGTACAATAACTGAATGAGTTTGAACCCCAGCGGTATGAACATTGACCTCTAATTTCAGGTAGTCCCTGCTTTCTCCTCCCCTTCTCAGCTCTCCCTGTCCACTGTCTCCGCCTCTTCCTTTCTTCTTCCCCGCCCCCCCCCCCCCCACCCTCACATCAGTCTGAAGAAGGGTCTCGACCCTAAACGTTGCCTATTTCCTTCGCTCCATAGATGCTGCCTCACCCGCTGAGTTTCTGCAGCATTTTTGTCGACCCAAATGTTGTAATAATTAGTGGGAAAACACTCACCTTCAAGCAATTTATATCCCTTCTTTTACTATTTCATAAATCAGAACTCTTTTTTTTTTTTGCTGTAGAGTGCTTGAATGGTGGGAGACTTTTGACATTATACCCAGGTACCTGTGCTCCTAGTACCACATCTCACAACACATGCTTTCAGAAGGCTTTCGACAAGGTACCACATAAGAGATTAGGATACAAACTTAAATCACACGGTATTGGGGGTTCAGTATTGATGTGGATAGAGAACTGGCTGGCAAACAGGAAGCAAAGAGTAGGAGTAAACGGGTCCTTTTCACAATGGCAGGCAGTGACTAGTGGGGTACCGCAAGGCTCAGTGCTGGGACCCCAGCTATTTACAATTTATATTAATGATCTGGACGAGGGAATTGAAAGCAACATCTCCAAGTTTGCGGATGACACTAAGCTGGGGGGCAGTGTTAGCTGTGAGGAGGATGCTAGGAGACTGCAAGGTGACTTGGATAGGCTGGGTGAGTGGGCAAATGTTTGGCAGATGCAGTATAATGTGGATAAATGTGAGGTTATCCACTTTGGTGGCAAAAACGGGAAGGCAGACTATTATCTAAATGGTGGCCGATTAGGAAATGGGGAGGTGCAGCGAGACCTGGGTGTCATGGTACACCAGTCATTGAAAGTAGGCATGCAGGTGCAGCAGGCAGTGAAGAAAGCGAATGGTATGTTGGCCTTCATAGCAAGAGGATTTGAGTATAGGAGCAGGGAGGTTCTACTGCCGTTGTACAGGGTCTTGGTGAGACCACACCTGGAGTATTGCGTACAGTTTTGGTCTCCAAATCTGAGGAAGGACATTATAGCCATAGAGGGAGTGCAGAGAAGGTTCACCAGACTGATTCCTGGGATGTCAGGACTTTCATATGAAGAAAGACTGGATAGACTTGGCTTATACTCGCTAGAATTTAGGAGATTGAGAGGGGATCTTATAGAAACGTACAAAATTCTTATGGGGTTGGACAGGCTAGATGCAGGAAGATTGTTCCCGATGTTGGGGAAGTCCAGGACAAGGGGTCACAGCTTAAGGATAAGGGGGAAATCCTTTAAGACCGAGATGAGGAAAAACTTTTTTCACACAGAGAGTGGTGAATCTCTGGAACTCTCTGCCACAGAGGGTAGTTGAGGCCAGTTCATTGGCTATATTTAAGAGGGAGTTAGATGTGGCCCTTGTGGCTAAAGGGATCAGGGGGTATGGAGAGAAGGCAGGTACAGGATACTGAGTTGGATGATCAGCCATGATCATATTGAATGGCGGTGCAGGCTCGAAGGGCCGAATGGCCTACTCCTGCACCTATTTTCTATGTATCTATGTATCTATGGCCAAATCCATTTAGCACCGCAATCAGAAATAGTTATGAGAGGGGTAAATGGGCCATGTAGCAGGTAGAATATCTAATCCAACCAACAACATCACCCACTGTCATCTCTGATATGATGCTATTCCCGGCACGCAGGGCTGACTCGCCCGCGCTCAAGCTTGGGTCGGGCCAAGGATAGTTGGATCGGACCCTTGAGCTTGGGTCGGAGCCTCGATGTCGTGACGGGCCAAGGTCGAGGTTGGGCCGAGGTGCATGGGCCACACCGCTGAGAACAAAAGGGTCCCTGCGTGGGGGGTGGGGCGGAGGCGCTGAGAACTAAGCGGGACCCGGGGGGGGGGCGAAGAAGGGAGGAGTACTTTTTGTGACTTTGTCGGTGCCTTTGTGGCGACTCTTTTGTGTGCTTTGTATGCAAAAACAAAGAATTGTGCTGCATCTAGCTAGGCACAAGTGACAATAAATTATCATCACCATCATCATCCCACCACATCATTAGCGCACACACTTCTGAAACCTTATTCATTCCTTTGTAAGAACTTGATATTTCACAGTCATGCTTCTATCCTTGCACCAAAGCCAAAATAACTAAATCACTCTTGAATATCTACTAAACAAATTGAACAGGAGGATCTATGCTCAGAAAGAAAAATAAAGAGATTCTGTGCAACTGAATTGTCAGCAACCTTTGACACAGATAAATCGTTCTATTCATCCAACTTCATACGGCTTGCCATTAGCATCGACCTTCGCTATTCATTCACAGCCAGACATGCATTCATTATAAAATCTCCCATTTTTGCATGGCTACCCCTGCTATCCTCAAGGATCTATCTGTAGCACCTATATCTAATTTATACACTGTCCTTCCACTGTACTAGCCCACAACAAACTGGCAGTTTCACATGTTCACCAACTGTACCAATTCTGCCTCACTACTACTTCTCTTGGCCCCTCTACCATTTCAGAAGTATTAGTGAGCTTCACTGACTTCCAGGATTCAACAAGCAGAAATTTGCCAAGTAAAATATTGCAAATGACCAAAATCACAATTTGGAATGCTGGAACAAATCTTTTTTCTGAGCTAACAACACTATTCCTTTTCCAAGCAAATGTCTGAAGTAGCAAAAGACAAGCTTACAACTTGACAGAGGACACATTGGACAGGATGGTTTTATTCACACTGGATCGCAAGAGGTTGAAACTTTCTGGAGGTTTAAAAAATTGTAAGGGGCATAGATAGTCAGAATCTATTTCCCAGGGAAGGGGAATCTCGAATTTGAGGGCATCGATCAAGTGTGAGAGGGTAGAAATTTACAGGAGATCTGAGGGGCCGGCTTTTCACACAGAGGGTGGTGAATATCTGGAACCAGCTGCCAGAGGAGGTGGTGGGTGCAGATACAACTACAACATTTAAAAAGTACTTGGGCAATGGCTTGGACAGAAAAAAAATCTAGTGCGAATAGGCCGATTGGAGGAAAATGGGATTGGTATAAACAGGCATCATAGTTGGCATAGACAAAATGGTCTGAAAGGGGCTTTTTCTATGTGGGAAGACTAACGAGTTCAACCTTGATATTATTAATTACTTCAGCTCATCTGCGACTAAAATCCTCAATTATATCTATGTTACACACAGACTTATTGTGGCATTGCTGGCCACTTTCAACCCTACAAACCTATCCATAACTTTTGTGTCTTAACACTTACTAAATGCCAATCCACACATTAACATGTGCTCGCTGACCTCCATATTGACTGATGCTTCTTAAAACCTCTCTCTTCAGCCAGGCTTCTGGATATGTGGCCCAATAGCTCCTCATGATAGGCTGACAAATTTCATTTGATAAGGATCCTTTGAAGCCTCTTCAGTACTTTCCAACATCAAAAACATACAAATACAGGTTTTTGCTGTTAACATGCATCGAATATTCCTCAGCTGTCCTGGTAGGTCTCTAATTTTGCATCCTTGATCCATTAAAAGCATTATCCCAACACTTACTACTCCATTCACTGCACTCACTGATCATTATTGGTTCCCTGCCTAGCAATGGTCTCATCCATTATGGTCCCTGCATCTCCTCTAATCATCAAAACATCCACAGAACCTTAATTCCAACAAGGGTTTCCTGTCCATCCCGATTTCATCTTTGCAGGTGTCTTCAGCTTTCCACACCCTCTGAAATAACTCACTGAACCAGGCAATACAATGATGCAGTCAGTAGAGCTACCTTGCATGCCAACATCTGGTACTGACCACGGGTTCCCTCCATGCTCTGGTTTCCCCCCACATAACAAATATGCGTAGATTGATAGGTTAATTGCCCCCTGCAAATTGCTTCTGGTTTAATTTGTGTGTGTGTGTTTGTGTGTGCGAAATTGATGAGAATGCAGGATATTAAAAAAATAGGATTGATATAGGATTGATGCAAATGGGTTGTTAATGGTAGGCTGTGACTTGATCGGCCAAAGGCCTATTTCAATGCTTTATCTCTCTATGACACTGTCTCTGTTCCACCCTTTTTTTTTAAATCTAACTCTTTAACCATCTTCTGTCTTCTTTTGTGATTCAATGACAATTTTTTCATAAAAACCTCTCATGAAGTACCTTACACTTCCTTATAAATGCGTACTTTTGTTGTTGAGTGAAGAGGATGGGGAACAACACTGTTCTATCTGGGTCAAAGACATCAAAAATTGTTACTGGTTGGTGAGCAAAACATAAGTAACAGAAATAATTCTACAATTAAATATAGGCATAGCTACGCTGATAAGTATGTGTCATACAGGATTCAACGTCTGAAAAAGAAAGTACCTGCAATACGGGCTACTTGTCGGACATTGTTACCATGGTAACGTAGGTGTTGAAGGACAGTGAAGGACAAAACAAAATCAGAGGCTGCATAGACTTTCAAAATAAAGGGACTGCACAGCGAACAAGGGTATTTTCTTCTGATCAATTTCATTTATTTTCTCCCCTGAAAGCATTAAGTTCTTGCTTAAGTGCATATTCATCAGCATCTGCTAGCCTCTATACATTGCTCAAGTGTCCATTATTAATATGTGAGTCTTAACACAAAGGATTTGGAGGCTTTTGAATTATAGATGCATTGCAGGCAAACCCAATCCCAAAAGTGCTGACACATATAGCAGTACACCCGAATGGCTTTAAAAAAAATGAAACCAGAAAATGCCGGTAACACCAGTCAAATATATTTGAACAGGTACATGGATAGGAGAGAATTATACGGGTCAAACATGAGCAAATGGGATTAGTATAAATGGGCACCTTAGCTGGCATAGATGAGTTGGCCGAAGGGCCTGTTTCCATGACTGTATAATTCTCTGACTAAACAGATCAGACAGCATCAGCAGAAAGAGAAAGGGAATTAATATTTTCAACTCCGAGACCCTTTGTTAGAACCTGAAATGATAACTCTGTTTCTCTTTTCAAGATGCTACCTTGTTTATTATTTCATGCTCCCAGCAACTGCAGATTTTACTTTTGTTTGAGTACTCTGTCAAATTTACTCAAAAGCAACTGACTCAGTGCAAAGAGTCTTCCTGGACTGTTTTCAGCAGCTAAGAGATCAGAGAACCCTGTGGGGAGGCACTTGGGGTGCCACGTTTTTGCAGAGTAAGTAAGTAAGTTTATTGGCCAAGTATTCACATACAAGGAATTTGCCTTGGTGCTCCGCCCACAAGTAACAACATGACATAGTGACAGTACGAATGACTCAGAGAACACTAAACATTAATAATAATAAAACATTAATGATAAACACCATTGATCAAGCATGTGAACCAACAAAATACCAGATCAAAGGGAGGCTACAGGTTTTTTGGCTGTTAAGTAGAGCAACTACTCATGGATAAAAATTGTTTTGGCTGTGGCAGCTTTGACAGTCCGGAGTCGTCTTCCAGAGGGAAGTGATTCAAAGAGTTTGTGGCCAGGATGAGAGGGGTCAGAGATGATCTTGCCCGCTCGCTTCCTGGCCCTTGCAGTGTACAGTTCATCAATGGAGGGAAGGGTTGCAGCCAATAACCTTCTCAGCTGATTCGACGATTCACTTTAGCCTCCAGATGCTGCTTGGTGGCTGAGCCAAACCAGACCATAATGGAGAAGGTGAGAACAGACTCTACGATGGCCGCGTAGAATTGGACATCATTGCCCGAGGAGGCTAGGAATTTATCCCACTCTTGTCAATCACATTAACAACAAGATGAAAATAATATATACATTTTTCATATGTTGTTCAGATATGCTCCAACAGTAAACTTGTATATTGCCACAATATGATCTCCGCTAATAAAATGCACATTTCAACTGTGGAAAGCATTACAGTGACAAGCATACACTGTACCACTCCGTAGCACCACAGAATAGGAACAGAACATCAATCTAGCTTCTTTTAATTTGACAATGCACTACCTCTGAAAACTACTTGAAACCAAAATCTACTTGAAAGCAAACCTTACTTGAAAGCAAGTGTGAGAGCTATCACATTCAGATGAAAAGGTTCACCAAAGTGGGAATTCTATTTATCTACAGCAAACGAAGGCTACTAATTTACAGAATATGCCAGAACTACAACCTCGTTACCCAACCTGAATCCAAAGGCACCTGACCACATGTGAACATATGATCAGTTAGGTAAAATAATAATTCTACGTCCTCTGCCTCAATTAAGGTTGATTTTTTTGTTAATTACTCCCTTATTGCGATTTAAGCATCAATGTAAAAGGCAGCATTTATTGTCTATCCCTCATTATCCATGAAGTGAATGCCTTGTGAAGCCATTCAAGTGTCATCTGTATTTTATGGGTCAGAAGCCACATTTCAGCCAGATCAGGATAGGACAGCAGATATCCTCCCGTCTGAAATGTTTGTAATAATCTTTACAGTTTCCAGAATACTGAGTGAATTGAAATACCATATCCCAGTTGTCTGGATTACTGTCTTACTAACCTAACCACCATTATATTGATCATGGTCAGATCAGGATCTGGAAAGAGCAAATTCAAAAAATGTAAGTGGAATAATCTTTTTGTGTAAAATATTCCCAGTGTACATAATAAAACCATGATTACCATTTTTCTGAGACAATTTATTTAATAGAATAGGCATATTTTCTAATTTTATATATTTATTTGCCTTCTCCACCCCCCCCCCCCCCCCACCGTGGGCAGCACATTGGCACAGCTGGTGAAGCCACTGCCTCACAGTGCCAGAGATCCAGGTTCAATCCTGGCCTCGGGTGCTGCCTGTGTGGAGATTGCACATTCTCCCCATGATCGCGTGAGTTTCCTTCGGGTGCTCTGGCTTCCTCGCACATCCCAAAGACTTGCGGCTTTGTCGGCTGATTGGCCTCTGTAAATTTCTCCCTAACGTGTAGGAAAGTGGGATAACATAGAACTAGTGTGAACTGGTTGATGTGGAATCGATGGGCCAAAGGGTCTGTTTCCATGCTATATCTCTCAACTAAACTCGTTTCTCATTATTTGGTAATGCCTTCCCGCTTGGCTGCATTGCCCATTTATATTTAACTTCTCCTGCTCTCCACTCAATGACAGACTTCCATTTTATTCTCTCCTCCCCACTTTGTCTACACCTTAAAATTTGTGTCGCCGTTAATTTTTCTTAGAGTTGATGAAAAGATGTCAATCCAAAGATTAACCATTCCTATCTCTGCCAATGAGCACAGAACACAAGGCGATCCTAATGAGAACCACACTTGTGACCTGCATCAATTCACATGGACTCAGAACAAACTATTTGATTAATTTGTGCAAGTGATGGATGGCATCTGGGGCTCAGGTGGAAATGACTTACATTTCTGGATTACTTTAACTCCTCTTACAAATGCCTTGGGCACCTTTCCAGTACACATGTCCACGCTTCCTCTTAATAACCAGCTATTGTCTCATTAGTAAACTACATCATAAAAGATTTGCTAACATTAACTGGATTATACAGTGGAATGGAAAGCTGTTTTTATCTTCCAAGCTTTAGAAACGTATGCACATATGTTCAGAACAAGTACCTTTGATTTTCACATATTGATATTCAGGGCTGACGCAAACGGCAAGATTGCTGGGCAAGGTCCATGGTGTTGTTGTCCAAGCTACCAATGAAATATTTTCATCCTCCTCCAGTGGAAAAGTCACAATCACAGAAGGATCTTGAACATCCTACAAGCATTAAATCAAATTATACATCTTTCCACAGTCGAAGAATTAACATTAAAGTGCAATTTATTTGCACATTTCAATTGACATATAGGAAGAGATCATATCCAAAACTATATTTTTAACAATTACCATGCCTTTTGAATAATTATTAAAAATGAACTATGCTCCAAATGGCTATTGATTTCAAGATGTTTCAGGACAAGAGTAATAAAGAAAGCAAATGGTATGCTTGCTTCCGTTGGGACACTGAGTATAAGAGTCAGGAAGTCATGTGTAATTTAGTTTTGAGATTCAACTTGGAAATAGGCCCTTCGGCCCACCGAGCACCAATCATCAATCACCCATTCACAACAGTTCTATGTTAACCCACTTTTGTATCCACTCTCTAAACACTGCGGTGAAGAGGTTCATGTATTGTATAAACACTCAGTTTAACATATAAACAATACAGCTTAACAATGAGTACAAACGGGCAAGGTGTGTGTGTTAACGTGTTGACTGTCAAGTGAAGACGAGCTCCGTCGTCCGCTGCACACACCTTCAGCTGTTCACACAGGTTGATTGGTCGGCCCAGATCACGCCAGGTCCACACGAGTGTTCGAGCTTATCGAACGGCGGTTCGAGACCAAAGTGGCTCAGCCCGCCACAGCAGGCTAGTTTATAGAGGCCAAATAACCTACAAACCTGCAAGTCTGGGTTGTGAGAGGAAACCCATGTGGTCACAGGGAGAATATGCAAACTCCATGCAGACAGCACCGAGGACAGGTTAGAACCCAGATATTTGGATGATGTGAGGCAGCAGCTCTACTACTGTGCTGAGAGCTTTACAGGATATTGATTAGGCCACATTTGGAGCATTGTGTGCATTTCTGGTCACCTCATTACAGGAAGAACGTGGAGGCTTTGGAGAGGGTGCAGAAGAGGTTTACCAGAATGCTGTCTGGATTACAGCGTATTGCCTATTAAGTGAGATTGGATAAATTTGGATCGTTTTCTCTGGAGCCTCAGCAGATGAATGGAAACCTGATAGGAATATATAAAATTATGATACATAGAAAGGATTGGCAGTCAGAACCGTTTTGCCAGAGTAGAAATGTCAGAGGCTAGAGGGAATAGCTTTAACTTCAGAGGGGAACATTTTAAGAAAATGTGCGGGACAAGTTTTGTTTTACAGAGAGTGGTGGGTACCTGGAATGCATTGCGAACAGTGGTGGAGGCAAATACAATCGTGGCATTTACAATTTCATTTGATAATAAACCAGATTACAAAACTCAGAAATAAAATCCATAATGTGTCCAATATCACTGGAAATGTGGCACAAAGACTGAATAAATAGAAAGGAAATTAAAACCTCCGTTTCAGTTCCATGACTGCTTACAAAACTTGCATCTTAAACAATCATCCCAAATGATTCTTTTACCCTTAAGAAATATTAACTGGTTCTCAAAAATGTCAATCCCTCATCTTCAAAATAAAAACGAATAAGATTTATCACATCTAGATCTGCTGCATTTCACACTACAAAAGTAATATAATCTTTAAAAGCCAGGGCACCTCAGCTTGCAGCTTCGCAATGACCACTACTTTCTGATCTAACCCTACTAAACTCAACACATGAAGGCAACTGCGTCGCCTCTGAACAAAAGTATTATATCCCATCAGGAGGTCAAAAAGGACAACTTTCTTCAAATAAATCTTTCTCTTGGGGGAAAATTTATGAAAAGTACCCATTCACCCAATGATGATAACGCAAAGATCGAAAGGCATTACCAGCAAGCAACTTTACATAATGTTTATTATCATTGCAGCAAATTTCCTCGTAAATTTGATCAAATCAGTTTCACAACTAGGGCTGAGAAGATAGATATACCAACAAAATTCGAGTTTCACTGTACCTTAATTAATAATAATAATAATAATAATAGATTTTATTTATATAGCGCTTTCAGGACTCAAAGACAATAAACTTACCTTTGAAAATTGTTTTTACCACTGATAAATGGTACCACTGACAAATAAGGCTTGTAATTTTCATTTATTATTGAGGGAAAAAGCATTCCAATGCACCATTCTTCATAATGGGCAGAAATAAATGCTTTTAGAGATTAATTGCAAATCACCAAGCTTTTCACCCGATAGTTAGTCAGAGTCAATCAGCATGGAAACAGACCTTTCGTCCTTTGCATTAAGAACCATTTCCTATTGATTTATATTTCTTCCAGAATTATAATCAATTAAAATCACAAAACACCTAGTCTTGGAATGCAAAATTCCGAGGAGCTTGAAGTAGACTACCCTAGTGCCATAACTAGAACCACACTAGTACAACTATTGTAATTACAAGTTTGTTTGTCACCTTATAATTCTGATTTGCTTCAAAGTTGGAAAGAGGAGTGTTGCATGCGGTGGAAAAAGGCATAACTTTTACACCTCTGTAGACAAGTCCTTTATCGTATAGTTGCTTAAAAACCCACCTGAAAGGAAAACAGATGTAAAGATGTACATTATAGCAACATTTGCATTTCAAAGTCAGATTATTGTCCATTTAAGTTTATTCTGTCACAATTGTTTACATGAAGTTCATAGCTCTCTCAATGACACAAGGGGAAATTTGTCTGCTGATTTTTCGTTTCCTTGTTTCCACTCAACCAGGCAGGAACTTTGTTGATGTACTCCACAATTCAGTATAGTAAAGCCCACACACTAGGCTGGTCTGGAAGGTTAGTTCACATGAGATCTAAGGTTAGCTATCCAATATTAGCTTAGTGAAAGGAGTCAGAGGGCAGTAGTAGTGGTGGACTATTTTTCAGATTGATGGCATGTGACCAGTGTTGTGCTGCAGGGATCAATGCTGAGTCCCCTGTTGTTTGTCATACATATTAACTATTTGGATGGGAATGTAAGGTAGCATGATTAGTTTGTGAATTGGTGCGATGGACAGTGATAAAGGTTGTCTGTGGGTACAACAGGATGTCGATTAACTAGGAAAGTGGGGAAAGGAACGGCAGATGGAAATACCCTCAGACAAGAGCATTTTGGGAGGTTGATCCAGGATCGGACGTACACATTTAATGTCAGAGACCTGAAGAGTATTGTAGAACAACCTAGGGGTACAAGTACATAATTCCATGGAAATAGCAACACAGACAGAGCAGTGAAGATGGCTTTTGGCACCCTTGCCTTCATTGGTCAAGGTATCGAGTTCAGGAGTTGAGACATCATTGCAATTGTACAAGACGTTGGCGAGCCCACGCTTGGAGTACTGTGTGGATTTCTGGTCGCCCAGCTATAGGAAGGATGTCAGTAAGCTGCGAAGGGTGCAAAAACAATTCACATGGATGTTACCAGGACTGGGCTTGTGTTATAAGGAGAGGCTGGGGCTTTTTTCATTTGAGCTTGAGAGGTTAAGGGATAACTTTATAGAGGTTTATGAAATTATGAAGGGAATCGAAAGTCACAGTCTTTTTCCCAGGGTAGGGACGTCTAACACAGCCATGAACATTGAGCTGAAAAACTTGTAAAGTTCTGAAACAAATTTATTAGTTTATAGCAATCCACCTAAATGCTAAAGATGACTTCAGACCATGACAATTATTCCACCAATCCAATCCAATCCACCAGCTTTGCTTCAATTGACTTTAAAGTTTACTCCAATTCGTTGATGGCATGCTCAGTGAAATGCTGACCTGCTATCAAGGGCTGTTACAGGGCTCGGAATTAGCGGTTGCCCGGGTGCCCCTGACCACTCAAAGCGCCGCCGGGCAACCTAAACGCCAAGTCATTTTGCCCGGCTTGGCAACCAGATACTGGTTTGTACCGAAGATAGACACAAAAAACTGGAGTAACTCCGCGTGTCAGGCAGCATCTCTGGAGAAAACGTGACGTGTTGTGTCAGTGACGCCTGATGCGGGGCAAATATACTAGGTGCGGGGTGAGGAAGGGTCGGAGCGAATGACGGGCCCCGAACAGCGGCAGCAGCGGCCCGTCATTCGCTCCGACCCTTCTCAAGCAGCTGCACCAAAGATCCTATGGCTATAGGATCTCTGAGCTGCACCGCTCGGCCCCGCACCTTGCTGTTGGCTGGCGGTGGAGGAAGGCGGTGGCAAGGAGCGTTTATCAATAAAAAAATTTTAATCTGGTGCTTACAAACTGTGTATCTTCATTGCTGTTCGCAACACGTACATTTAATCTGAATGTCCGGTAATGTGGCGTCTTGACACCTTTAAATATATTACCAAAAGAACATTTGCTGCAGTTATGTCCTTTGGCCATCTCTTGTCAGCTAGTGTATTGTTTAACCTGTCAGATGGGTATAGTTGGTTTTAACAGCTATTATCATAAAATGCCTGTAGAAATGTCCTTGCAACCTGTATATTTTGTTGTGGATAAATTATGTGGGAAGCGAGAGTGTTTCTGTACCAATAGCAATAACGACCCATGCTATGGCCATGTTATGGTAATTTTCGGTCCTTCACAGAAAACATGCTTGCATCAATCAATCTGTAGTGTGCATGGTTAAGCATATATGCTACCATGGTCCAGGATTTATTGACACAGGTTGATCATATGCTGAATAATCCAACCACATTGTTGTTTGGAAGTGGAAAGAACTAATAGAAATAGAAATTAATTGCAATGTGTAAAAAGAGTTGAGATACTGTCTTATAATTTTGCTGCATGTCATTGTGGGATATATCATGTCTTGATTGGTGAATATGTTTAGTTTGTGACTTTATTTGAAGCAGAAATAATATGTGAATGCTTCATTGAGTATAATTCCGACTGGTAATTACGCACTTTGTCCGAGCACATTATCGCACGCGTCATGCAAGCCATCTTAAATGACCACCTAAACTGTCAGTTGGCAACCTAAAAAGCTGCCAAGGTTGCCCTGCTGGCAACAGGGAAAAAAAGTTAAGCGAGATCCCTGTGTTACTATCGACGATAGATTGAAGGAGTGTTTGCAGCTGATTTCAACAAGATTTAGGTGAATGCGGGGTGATTTTGTTGAACACACAAAATTCTTATAGGGCTTGATGTGGTGGATAGACCTGCACTGCTTATAATCTCAATATAAAGGGTTGGATAATCAGGATTGAGATCAGTAAAAATCTTCAAGAGGGTCGTAAAACTTTGGATTTATCTACTTAAGAGGCCTGTGGAAGGAACCTCAATGACTTGGTGTATTCAAGACAGAGATTTCTGGACTTCTGGATATTAAGTCAATCATGACATACAGGGTGAGTGGAGTAAAGTGGTGCTGGAGAAAAAAGATTTGCCATGATGTTACTGAAGGACAAGGTAGGCACATAGGCTGAATGGCTTACTTCTGCTTCCATTTCTTATATTCTTATGTTAAGTCTATTTGTGCATCTAGTAGTTTCTAGAATCAAAGGGTGAACCAAATTGGTCAGTGACTGGCTTGTGCAATGATGGGGCCCTCAGTATTAGATTTAAATTTAATTGGTAGAAATGCAAAAAAATCAGAGGTAGACTGTGGTCCACACAAATCCTCCACAAAAACTCGTAATCAGTGGTATCGACGGACAGATTATTGTAATCTAACTAGCAATGGGCAAATTAAACTACATTAATCAAACAATCCCAGTCAGGTCTTTACTACCTAGAAGTGCAGACTCCCAACAGCATTGCTGATCTTAAAAGCATCTGAACAAGCAGCGAAAACAGGGGCAATTAGTATGGGCAATAAATGCTGAATTTCCAGCAATTTCCACAATCCCCAATGAAAAATGCTGCTCCCAGAAACATTAAAAAAAATCAAAATGTAGCAGTCAGCTTTACAGGATCCATAGTACCATCTCCTGGAAATGTTATGAAAGTACAGTTCCCCACAGGTTTGTGGATCTACCAAAGATTTATATTTTGCACACTCACTTTGACCAAACATATTATTTGATTTACAAATAAATTAATCAAATACATTTTTTTAAAGTGGTTGACAATTATTTTCGATGTTAAGAACATGGTGGAAAGATATTTTCCTTTATTTCTCATTCCCAAAGTGATCATTGCCTTGTTCAACTAAGTATCGTCACATAACCTCTCCTAGTACCAATTATTTGCAGAAAATAAGAAAATCATGAATATTGCTGGCCATCTGATAATAGCAATGTTATAAAACCAGTTAGCAACATCTGCGGGACAGGAATCAAACTGTATCTGATTAATTTCCCTTCTACTAACCCTTCTAGCATTTTTGTATTTATAATTGTATTTATTTTTTCAGAATCTGGGCATTGCTGACATCTGGGCATAGCATTTATTGCCCATCTAATTGCCCTTGGGAATGTGTGGCAGTTCATCTTCTCAAATTACTACAGTCCAGATGAAGAATGCTGTTGGGGAGGGGATTCCAACTGGTGTAGTTACTGTCAGAATACCTGGGCATTTAATTACAGTAAACTGTGTAGAATGAACACACTGCAGCCATTGAGAATTGGTAGTGAAGGGAATGTTTAGGGTGCTTGACAGAATGCCAATCAGTTTGCTTTGTCCAAGAATGTGTCAAGCTTTAGAATGGCCAGAGGTACACATATCCAGGAAAGTGGGGAGTATTTTGTCATGTTTCTGTGGCTTGAGTATCAGGACATGGATCACTCACCACTGGATACCGGATCTTTCACCTGCTTTCTGAGGTTGATTTGGTTGAGTTTCTGCCCCCGAGATGTTAATGGTGGGGGAAATTGGCCACAGTAATACCAAGGGTAAGCAATAGATTTTCCTCTTGTTGGAGAAGGTATTAGTATTGGTTTAATTATTGTCACGTGTACCAAGATACAGTGAAAAACTTTATTGCGAATGCTACCAACGCAAATCATACCATACGCAAGTACATTAGGGTGTGCAAGAGAGAAACAGACTGCAGAATATTGTATTGCAGCTACAGAGAAAATACAGTTTAAAAAATGCACGAGTCGCAATGGGTGATTAAGAGTACATCCTTAGTATATGAGAGTTCTGTTTAAGAGTTTGATAACAGCTGGAAGAAGCTGTTCTTGAATCTGGTGTAAGTGCTTTCATGCTTTTATATTTTCTACCCTATGACAGGAGAGTAGGAACAAAATGACCAGGTTGTGAGTGGCCCTTGATTATATCGACGTCCATCTGAAGGGTGTGTGGTGTAGATGGAGTTGATGGGGGGGTGAGAGGATGGTTTGCATGACGTAGTGGGATGTATGCACAACTCTTTGCAATTTCTTCTGGTCATGGGCAAAGCAGTTTCCACACCAAGCTGTGATGTATGATGTATCCCCATCTTTCTATGGGGCATTTATAGAAATTGGTAAGAATCATTGGAGACATGCCGAATTTCCTCAGTCTTCTAAGCAAGCAGAACATCAGCAAGCTTATAGCCCCAATGTGATTGGACCAGGACAAATTATTGGTGATATTTACACATTGGAACTTGAAACTCTCGACCATTTCCACTTCAGCACCTCTGATACACATTGGATTGTGCACTACACCATGCATTCTTAAGTTGATGACTTACTCCTTTGTTTTGCTCACATTGAGGGTGAACTTATTGTTTTGATACTATGCTACCAATGTCTCTTATTTCCTTCCTGATAGTCTCATCATTGTTTGAGATCTGACCAATCCAAGGAAGATCTAAGATTCAAATCCAAAGATCAAAATCAAAGGATGAGGCATATAAATTGGCCAGAGGAAACAGAAAACCGGAGGACTGGGAGAAATTTAGAATCCAACAGAGGAAGACAAAGGGGGGGAGGGGGGGGGGGGGGAGAGCATGAAAGAAAGCGTGCAGGGAATATAAAAACTGACTGTTAAAGCTTCTTTAGATTTGTACAAAGGAAAAGATTAGCAAAGACAAATGCAGGTCCCTTGCAGTCAGAGACGGGTGAATTTATAATGGGAAACAAGGAAATGGCAGACCACTTAAACTTTGGTTCTGTCTTCACAAAGGAAGGGAGGAACTGAAGGGAATCCACATTAGTCAGGAATTGGTGTTAGGCAAACTGTTGGGACTGAAGGCAGATAAATCCCCAGGGCTTGATGGTCTGCATCCCAGAGTACTCAAGGAGGTGGCCCTAGAAATCGTAGATGCATTAATGATAATTTTCCAATGTTCTATAGACTCGGGATCAGTTCCTGTGAACTGGAGGGTAGCCAATGTAACCCCACTTTTTAAAAAAGGAGGGAGAGAAAAAACAGGGAATTATAGACCAGTTAGCCTTACATTGGTAGTGGGGAAGATGCTCGAGTCAATTATTAAACATGTAATAGCAGCGTAATTGGAAAGCAGTGACAGGATCAGTCAATAGACAATAGGTGCAGGAGTAGGCCATTCGGCCCTTCGAGCCAGCACCACCATTCAATATGATCATGGCTGATCATCCCCAATCAGTACCCCGTTCCTGCTTTCTCCCCATATCCCCTGACTCCGCTATTTTTAAGAGCCCTATCTAGCTCTCTCTTGAAAGCATCCAGAGAACCTGCCTCCATCCCGGGAATTAACCTTGTAAACCTACGCTGCACCCCCTCAATAGCAAGAATGTCCTTCCTCAAATTAGGGGATCAAAACTGCACACAATACTCCAGGTGGTCTCACTAGGGCTCTGTACAACTGCAGAAGGACCTCTTTGCTCCTACATGCGATTCCTCTTGTTATAAAGGCCAACATGCCATTCGCTTTCTTCACTGCCTGCTGTACCTGCATGCTTACTATCATAGACTGATGAACAAGGACCCCCAGATCCCGTTGTACTTCCCCTTTTCCCAACTTGACGCCATTTAGATAGTAATCTGCCTTCCTGTTTTTGCTACCAAAGTGGATAACTTCACATTTATCCGCATTAAACTTCATCTGCCATGCATCTGCCCACTCCCCCAACCTGTCCAAGTCACCCTGCATTCTCATAGCATCCTCCTCACAGTTCACTCTGCCACCCAGCTTTGTGTCATCTGCAAATTTGTAATGTTACTTTGAATCCGTTCATCCAAATCATTGATGTATATTGTAAATAGCTGCGGTCCCAGCACCGAGCCTCACGGTACCCCATTAGTCACTGCCTGCCATTCTGAAAAGGACCCATTTACTCCTACTCTTTGCTTCCTGTCTGCCAGCCAGTTCTCTATCCACATCAATACTAAACCCCCAATACCGTGTGCTTTACGTTTGCATACTAATCTCTTATGTGGGACCTTGTCGAAAGACTTCTGAAAGTCCAGATATAACACATCCACTGGTTCTCCCTTATCCATTCTACTAGTTACATCCTCGAAAAATTCTATAAGAGTCGTCAGACATGATTTACCTTTCATAAATCCATGTTGACTTTGTCCAATGATTTCACCACTTTCCAAATGTGCTGCTATCCCATCTTTAATAACTGACTCTAGCATTTTCCCCACTACCGATGTTAGACTAACTAGACTAGGTCTGTAATTCCCCGTTTTCTCTCTCCCTCCCTTTTTAAAAAGTGGGGTTACATTAGCTCCCCTCCAATCCTCAGGAACTAATCCAGAATCTAAAGAGTTTTGAAAAATTATCACTAATGCATCCACTATTTCTGGGGCTACTTAAGTACTCTGGGATGCAGCCTATCTGGCCCTGGGGATTTATCGGCCTTTAATCCATTTAATTTACCTAACACCACTTCCCGACTAACCTGGATTTCACTCAGTTCCTCCATCTCATTTGACCCCCGGTCCCCTGCTATTTCCGGCAGATTATTTATGTCTTCCTTACCTTTCTTTAAGTTCAGAACCCTTGTTTCTGAATTAACAATGTCACTCTCCATCCTAATGAAGAACTCAACCATATTATGGTCACTCTTGCCCAAGGGGCCACGCACAACAAGACTGCTAACTAACCATTCCTCGTTACTCAATACCCAGTCTAGAATAGCCTGCTCTCTCGTTGGTTCCTCTACATGTTAGTTTAGAAAACTATCCTGCATACATTCCAAGAAATCCTCTTCCTCAGCACCCCTGCCAATTTGATTCACCCAATCTATATGTAGATTGAAGTCACCCATTATAACTGTTTTACCTTTGTTGCACGCATTTCTAATTTCCTGTTTGATGCCATCCCCAACTCCACTACTACTCTTAGGTGGCCTGTAATAATAATAATAATACATTTTATTTATATAGCGCTTTTCAGGACTCAAAGTCGCTTTACATTGAGAGTCAAGAATAAACAAAACAAAATAGAGCAGTAAGACAGAGATGCAAAGGGGAGGGGAACATGGGACTAAGGGTATGCAGCCTGTACACAACTCCCACTAGCGTTTTCTGCCCTAGTGTTTCGCAGCTCTACCCATATCGATTCCACATCCTCCAAGCTAATGTCCTTCCTTTCTATTGCGTTAATCTCCTCTCTAACCAGCAACGCTACCCCACCTCCTTTTCCTTTCTGTCTATCCCTCCTGAATATTGAATATCCCTGGATGTTCAGCTCCCAGCCTTGGTCACCCTGGAGCCGTGATCCCAACTATATCATATTCATTAATAACTATCTGCACATTCAACTCATCCACCTTATTACGAATGCTCCTTGCATTGAGACACAAAGCCTTCAGGCTCTTACCCCTTCTACAATTATGTTGAAAAATGGCCCTTTTTGATTTTTGCCCTGGATTTGTCTGCCTGCCACTTTTACTTTTCACCTTGCTACCTATTGCTTCTACCCTCATTTTACACCCCTCTGTCTCTCTGCTCATGCTCCCATCACCCTGCCACATTAGTTTAAATCCTCCCCGACAGCACTAGCAAAGACTATCTTAGTGATGGACACGGAAATTCGTCCAGGTGTTGCTCAATACAAAGGACCACTGATTTATCAGCTAAGGGAAGACAGTAGCTGGCGAACAGGATGAAGCTATCTTGTCCACATTTGAACTATTGCCATATGACTTTGCAGTGTCTGCAGAGTGTTGGGGACTTCAAGAGCCAATTCCTTCACCTGCATACTATGATGCCACCACTTTTGGTGGAATTGAACAGCTTTCAGGAAAGGGCCTTCCCACCGCTTATGAATCTCACCTATTGGTGGTGCGATTCTGTGAAAGCAATCAAGTCAGATTGCTGTCCAACTCATCTGTGGTACAGCTTTCCAAATTTGTACACCAGTCCCTGGCAAAGAGGACTTTGCACAGCGACAGGGCTGGGAATAACTTTGGTGCCTAGGTCAATGCTAACTTCATCAAGTTTTATCTTGTTTAAATGCAGTACCAATGATGGAACTGAGTGGTTTGCTAAGGCATTTAAGAATCAACCACAAGGCATGGGTCTATATGCACATAGAGTCCATGGCAGTTAAGAACAGCAGGTATCCTTAACAGCATTATAGGCCCCCGGGCAAAGCAGTGCACTGGGGCCCCTACACTTCCAGTTTCTTTATGCCGAATCAAATATGCCGTCATGCACTTGCGATGTTCTTCTCTGTTTTCATGTTCTACAATAACATTCTACAAATAGATTAGCGTGGGGCCCCTATGCTTGTGGGGCCCCGGGCAACTGCCCAGCATGCCCATGCGTTAAGATGGCCCTATATCCTCCCCCAAAGACATAGCAAACTAGATAGTTTTTGGCAACAATCCAGTAATTATTTGTGCTTATTGTTACTAAAACCAGATTTTATTTCCAAATTCAGATTATTAATTGAATTTAAATTCCATAGCTGTCCTGGTGGATTTGAAATCTAAGGATTGTTATTCCAAATCACTGGATTATTAATCTGGGGATTTTACCACTATATCACCACCGTATCCCAATTAGGATTGGGCATTAAACCTGGTTTAATTGCTCATTAATTTGTGATTTATGATTGTGCAAGAATAAACTTTTGAATAGAATGATGTGCTCATTGAATGAATGATGATGTGCCTGATGAATTTGACGAAACAAGGAATTAAACTGACGCAAAGCACTGATGCAAAAACAGTGAAGAATTAGAAGCAATGAAGGCTGTGGGAGGAAATGATTTTACAGAGACGTCAAGACAAAATCTATGGCAGCCAAGAGTCCAGGTTTTGCATGTGATTACTGACAGATTCAACATTTACCCACAAATAGTGGGCGTTTCAATCTTGCCGCTAAACTCCAATTTCCAGTTTGCACTCTGCCACTGGACTTCATGTAGAAACCAACTAGGTAGAAAAGCTCAGCAAGACATTTAAGCATTCGGGCTTCAGGGAAGAATGGCTAGGATAAAGTATAAATTTTAATTGTCTATTTTTAAATATTTAACAGTGTTTTAATTGATTTTTAAATATTTAAGTGTTTTAATTGATTTTTTTTAAATGTTAGTAAATTTTATAATCTCATTCTTAATTAATTCTTCAAGAGCAATGACAAACTGGCAGCATTGAAACTTGACACACAGAGGATATAGATTTGTCATTTGTCATTCCAGAGAAGCTTTGCAGGTGCGACCTTTTCTAGTGAGACACATTTCTACCTTCTGGGATCTGCTGCTCATCTCAGCAAGCTAATTCAGCCCTACTGATCCACAGAAGGTAAATTTTGAACTCTGGGGAACAGGAAAGGTGATTGTAAGCAGAAAATTACACCAAAGAAAATCCAGGCCTAGGAGCTCTTTGATCATATGAAGTTGATTGACAAAAGTGGTCTTTCAGTCCTTTGGAAACAAATAAATACATACTACATTGTATGTAAATGTCAACAAATGTTTCACATTTATTAAAACGTGAAACCGAACTAGTCTTATAAACATTATAGGACAATTGCAGTAGTAAGACAATTTCCAAAAATATTTTCAACAAATTGCAGTTAAACTATAAAAGCCTGGAAGCAAAGAAGTCAATTTTCAATGATTAGAACATCATCCAAACTTTCCTAATTATATATCCATCAGGATGTCCCCTGGTACTGAAGATTAGTAGCCAGTATAATGGATTTCCAATAACGATGCCAACCCCATCCTCGAAAGACTTGACACTCAGCATGACCCCCTTGCCAGATTTACGAACTATCAAGGCTCTCTGGCAGTTTATTATTGACACCTGCCACTCTATCTTTCCATACTTCACCGTACTCAAATCTGGAATCTATCTTCAGGCTAATCTTATCATGGCAAATAGCCAAATATTAATATTTTTAGATTACTCACACTTTCAAAGCATCAACAGCCACCTGCAGCTCACCATAATATTAGTTTGTATTTCAGCCAGCAGTTGGTCCAAAATAATTTCACACCTTTTTGCGCATTTAAGATCAATAAAGGGGCCATTCTGAAGAAGGATCCCAACCAGAAAAGTCACCCATTCCTTCTCTCAGAGATGCTGCCTGTCCCGCTGAGTTACTCCAGCTTTTTGGGTCTATCTTATTATATTATAGAGATTAGCTTTGTAAATGTATACAAACATGACATGAACTCATTGTGAGATCTGTCTTCCATTAGACTTCGTGTTCTACAGTAGAATAAAGCTACTTATTAAATGAAGCCAATGAAGCGTTAACTCAGTTTGCCTTCACAGAGATTTTTTAAAAGCTGTGTGCAGGGATCTAGTGAATATCAGCAGCAGATACGGATAGGTGAGTAAAGACAACTAAATCACATAAAAGAATAATTTACATTAATGAACTCATAAAATGTCACTTACTTGTCTATAGTAGGAATAATACAACATTCAACACAAACAATGGCTTTCACATCCTGGTCTTGTTTCTCAAGATTGGCATGCAGTGAATCAGAAGGTCAACACTTCAGTTTTGGTGTATTGTGAAGCCAGAGAATAAGCTTATGCAGGTAAAAGCTAATAAATGCCAGCTGTTATGAGAGTATTTGTAGTTGGCAAATTGGAAATCCACCACCAAAATTTAGTCACTCAGTAGAGATCTGCAATGTTAAATATGGCTCTCTTATCTATGACTCTTAATGTGGCCAGTCTGACATTGGACTTGCAACCATCTTCCTGCCTGTTCCACATGCATCTTTACATCCATACACTGCAAACATCATTGTATGTCTGTCACAAATATGTTCAATGCTTCAGTCTCATTTTCTTTTGGTGAAACATTCCAAAAATGCATAAACCTCAAGAATTCTTCATCTCAATCTTAAATGGGCTTCTTCGTTTTTATTTGTCTTCAATGATGATTCAATTCAATGATTCAATACTTTATTAAATGGGTGAATAAGAGTAATCAGTCATCAAATATATATATATTTTTTAATTATCATCAAAAAAAAATCTGTTTATTTTATGACTTACCAGACAGATTCCATGAAGGATGGGTACAGGGTCTTATAATCATTCTTAAAATCAATCCAGCGTCCCAACCTAGTGATAGCAGTCTGATGGAGAAGAATAACATTCATAAACATTTTTAATTCAGCTTTATCATAAACAGCAGAAGCTAAATAATGAACCAGTTTTTTGCTGTCTTGTAATATTGATAATGAAAAAATAATAATTTCACAAAATTTAACATAATAGGAATTTAAACTTGACCCGATCTGTTAATGTATTACATCATGTTATGTAGCCAAACCAGCCAAAGAGATCCTATTTTTGAAACGAGTTCTTATACATTTTTTGAGGACTTCCCAAATCATACACACCAATATGGGAGGGCTTATGCTATATTCAATAATTAGCCAAAAAAAAATTAAGATTACTTTATAGCATGCAATCTTCAGTATTAAATTCTGGGGACGAAATTCAAGGAACAGCAGCTTGTCTCTCAACTAAACACATCACAGCCATCGAGACTCAATGCATTCACATCACCAGCCTTTTTTAGTTAATTTCAGACTGGATAGTTCCAGCCAAAGGTCATCAACTCTGACCCCAGGCGCATGTGGCAAAGAATCAAATCCCTTGCCGATTACCAGAAAGTTAACACCCCTCCCCCAGACAACGCCACCCTTCCTGACGAACTAAACCATTTCTATGCTCGCTTTGACCGGGATAACAAAACCCCAGCCATCAAAGTTGCTCCACCCCCAAATGAACAACCCCTCAGTCTCTCCACCTCTGCTGTACAAGATGCACTGAGCAAGGTGAATGAGCGCAAAGCTGCCGGCCCCAATGGCATCCCTGGCCGGGTGCTTAGGGCATGTGCTGGACAACTATCCCCAGTCTTTACCGACATTTTCAATCTCTCACTGGCCCAGGGTGTTGTCCCCACTTGCCTCAAGACATCAACCATCGTGCCAGTGCCCAAACAGTCAGCCACAGGGAGCCTCAACGATTTCCGCCCAGTGGCACTCACCCCTGTCATTGCAAAGTGCTTTGAGCGGCTGATCTTGGCTCACCTCAAAGCCAGCCTCCCCCCCACACTGGACCCCCATCAGTTTGCCTACCGGGCCAACAGGTCTACAGAGGACGCCATATCGGCGGCCCTACACTCTGCCCTGACCCACCTGGACAACAACAACTCCTACATCAGGTTGCTGTTCATTGATTTCAGCTCCGCTTTTAACACTGTCATCCCCGCTAGCTTGATCACCAAACTCAGCGGGCTTGGCATCTCCACCTCCCTCTGCAACTGGACACTGGATTTCCTCACCAACAGACCACAGTCTGTTAGGATCAACAACCTCACCTCCTCCACTATAACACTGAACACCGGCGTGCCACAGGGCTGTGTGCTCAGCCCTCTCCTCTACTCCCTCTTCACCCACGACTGCATCCCTAAGTACGGATCCAACGCCATCATTAAGTTTGCTGACGACACCACGGTGGTAGGACTGATCAGTGACAACGATGAGTCAGCCTACAGAGAGGAGGTCCAGCACCTGACAACCTGGTGTGCCAACAATAACCTCGTCCTCAACTCCAAGAAGACGAAGGAAATTATTGTCGACTTCAGGAAGGTCAGAGGGGGCAGACATACCCCCATCCATATAAACGGGACTGAGGTGGAGCGCGTCTCCAGCTACAAATTCCTCGGAGTACACATCTCGGAGGATTTGTCCTGGTCCCTCAACACCTCCAAGCTGATCAAAAAGGCACAGCAGCGCCTTTACTTCCTGAGGAGGCTCAAGAAAGCCCACCTGTCCCCCCAGATCCTGACCAACTTCTACCGGTGTACCATCGAGAGCATCCTGACCACCTGCTTCACGGTATGGTACAGCAGCTGCACTGTTGCGGACAGGAAGGCACTACAACGGGTGGTGAAAACCGCGCAGCACATCATTGGTGCCCCGCTCCCTGCCATGGATGCCCTCCACCGAAAACGGTGTCTGAAACGGGCTGGGAAGATCATTAAAGACCCCTCCCACCCCAACCATGGACTGTTTGCCCTCATCCCATCAGGGAGGCGGTACAGGAGCCTCAGGTCTCGTACCAGTAGGATGAGGAACAGCTTCTACAATTATACCGTCGCATTGCTGAACTCGGAGTCCTGCCGATAGACTCCTCCGGTCCCTCCGTCCCCATTGTTAATTATTCTGTATTTTTGATTATTCTGTATCCTCTTTTAAAAAAAAATTCTATATTGCACTACTACTACGGACTGACGCAAAACTGCATTTCGTTGTACCCATACTCAGTATTTGTGCAATGACATTAAAGTTGAATTGAATTGAATTGAATTGAATTGAATCAAGCAATAGCATCAACAACTTTATTGTCTCTGCACAACTGCTGCCTGACACACTGAGTACTTTTAGCTTTCTCTTTTACAGCTGATTTTAGAAAGCGCAGTTTTGTTCCTCACAATTCCAGTATTATTTTTATCCCCTCTCCATTCTCATTCATCTTCTGTTATCTGACAGAACAGCAGCAATTAATAAGTGTTCACCAACTTTTCTCAGCTGGCACTCAGTCCCTTCACCTTTGTTTTCTCCAATCCTCTTCCAACTTAAAACATGTTTGATTTCTACGCTTTCTGTTGTTCATTCTATTGAAAGATCACATATATATATTTTTTAAATTTTAGATTTCCAGTTTCTGCTGTCAGCAGTACTTACCTCCCATTCTCCCGAATATCTCATCACTATACTTCGACAATGTCTGTTGTATTCAGCTATTCCCATTTTTGCTACATCCTCAGGTCCTTTTATACCCAGCGTCTTGTCGATTTCATATTCCTGCACACAAAATTAAAATTTGTTTTGTTCATACATGAAAAACTGTCAGGGCTCAAATTTTAATTTGACCTGCATTTCAAGTTCTTTCCTCAAACATTCAAAACACAGCAAGATTTTTAAAACTTAATAAAGCAATGGTATTTTAAGCAAAATGGGAATGCTGCACAATTCCTTTCAGACATGAATAACAAGCATTGAAACAATCAGACAAACTGCAATCAACCTCTGTTAAATCTTCAGTTTCAAAAATTGCTAAGATGATGAGGGGAGTAAGTAGTTAAAAATGAATAAATGCAAAAGTGCAGATATATTTATACACAATAAAGTTCTTATTCCATAATAGAATAACAATCTGGTGAAATAACATCAATTCCAGCAACCTACCACAGGCAAGCCATGGCAATCCCATCCAAATCTTCTTTCCACACTGAATCCACTCTGATGAGCAAATCTGGTCACTATGTCCTTTATTGTCCCAGCAAGAATATGGCCATAGTGTGGAAGGCCAGTGGCAAAAGGTGGACCATCATAAAAAGTATACCTGTCAAATCCAACATTGATAATAAATAATGCACAATTTAATTCAAATCAGTAAATCTGGCACATATTCAATTATCAACAAAGTCAATACTAAAAATAAATATAATGATATAGTTATACAGGAATACTTTGGCATGTTTTCTGCCTGCTAAGAAAAGAAAACAAACATCAAAAGTAATAAAGTAAAAGGACAAAGGGTGCAAAAGATGACTGACAGTTTGTTTAAAGAGAACAAATCGTATTTTAGAAAAACATTTCGAAAAAAGAAAAAAGTTGGAAGGTGCATGAGGTTAAACAACCGAGTGTGAAAATGCACCTCCAACAAAGCTGAAAGATTTGCCAACATTAACGTAGACTGGCAGAGGTAGAGTAGGTGGGTGTTCTAGAAAATAAGAACGATTTGATGGAACAAAGTTAGACTGGAGACTGAGAACCTTACAGATAGTGGAGTTGAATCATGATTGATGACACAATTTAATAAGGAGGATGAAGGTTTTTAATTAATGTACCTGGAGACAAATTCAGGATGGCAGATTAGACTGATGTACAGCCATGAATATGACAAGGACAATATTAAAAAAAATTGAGTTTATGGAGATCAAAATGACGTCAAGTCAATCATTTAAAACTAGACAGTGGTGAGAAAAATATGAAGTCTCACAGATATTGAGAATCAAGGAGAGGCAAATATAAATATTGGTGTGATAGTGGAGTGTAACATGTGTGCTCTTTCATGGCTGCTGTTCACAAGAAATTAAACTTCTCATCACCTGGAGGCATGGCTGTTTTAATGAGTTCAAGCTCAACACATTAGCAAATGGAAAATAAACTAATGAAACTGTATAGTAAAATAAATGTTACCAGAAAGTGTCATACAATTTCACTCAGCAACTAAGGCAATAATATACTTTTTGCCGGTATTAGCCTGCATTATGGTGGGGTGGGGTGAGGGCTGAAAGGTTTGGGAGATATGGGGCAGATGAGCTACATCATATCATGATTTCCACAACGCAAATTCACATCATCTGGGTGAGTGTCATGAAATAAATAAATGTGTTTATGTGTTTCACATATATTCTGACTGAATGCAGTTTTATTCCATACCTCAGATTTTCTGATCATGAGTTGTATGGGGCAAATTTCCATCACCCAAACTTCCCTAAAGCAGGGGTCACCTGTACCTTTTTCGTATAATGAAGAAAGACTGGAGAAAATCTCACCAAAATGTCAATAGCTCACTCTTAATTACTGGGCAAAACCATGAGAAATATTACCTTGGTTTGTTTTTAGATTGTTTCAGACATTGCTGAAAACAGTCCAACTCCTTCCAGATCTTCAGTATCTGCTCTTCCTCGGCAGGGAAGTTGATGGTTTCAGCCACGGGTTGAACCATTCTTTACATCTAATTTGTGAGAAAGAAATAATCTTTTGAATATAGAGAACAAAGTGATGTTACAAATTCAGCAAATTCATAAACTCAGTGGATCAACAATTATGATCATGTCTTAGCCTGCAATAGATATCAGAAACACTGGACCCCATTTTGCCAAGCTGTTAATACTAATATCACATTCAAGTAATTGAAAGATTTAAGTCAAACAAGTAACAAGAAATTATGACTAGGGAAACAATCCCTGCAAAGAGGTTCAAGTGGTGATAAGTAAAAAATTAGCCTGATTTGGAAATCAGGGGCATTATGGGCAGCACATTAGCCTTGCTCGTTGAGATGCTGCCGCACAGTGCTGGAGATCGATTTGATCCAAGCATCGGGGGCTGTCTGTGTGAAGTTTTCACATTTTCCCAGTTTCCTCGTGGGCTTCCTCCGGGTGCTCCAGTTTCCTCGTGGGGTTCCTAGTGGTGCTCCAGTTTCCGCCCACATCCCAAAGGTATACAGGTTGATAAACTAATTGACCTCTGTAAATCCCCTAATTCCCCTCCCCCTGAAAGTTGTGTCGGGACAGGTTGCAAAAGTGGGATAACATAGAACTAGTGTGACAGGTAATCATTACTCAGCGTGGACTTGGTGGGCCGAAGGGCCTTTTCCATGCTGTATCTTTCAATCGATCAAAAACTCACTGTAGATTAAAGATCTAACAATCTCTGTGCATGGATTTGATATTTGCTCAAGCCAATCTGTACCAGTAGGGACCTGCAGTTGCAGTCATCAAGCAGGAGGACCATTCAACGTGCTAAAAAATTCTCAGACAATAAAGCAGGACGTAAAAGCACAATTTTAATATAATAATTTAAACATTTTATGTATCCTGATATGAAAATTGGAACGAGTTCTACAGGAAGGAGTACAAAACATAAGGAACAATGGGCTAAAACTATGAAAACATAATGGAAGAGGCTCTACCTGAAATACAAACATCAGTTCAGACCAATTATGATATCATATAGGGTTCTGAAAGAGGTGGCACTAGGGATTGTGAATGCATTAGTAGTGATCTTTCAAGAATCGCTACAGTCACGAGTGGTTCCAGATGATTGGAAAATTTCAAATATTACTCCCTGTTCAAGAAGGGAGCAAAGCTGAAGAGTGGAAACAATAGGCCATTTGACTGACTTCAGTGGTTGGTAAGATTTTAATAAGAGTCCATTATAAAGGATGAGGTTTCGGAGTACTGAGAAGCACATGATAAAATTGGCCAAAGTGAGCATGGTTTTCTGAAAGAGAGATCTTGCCTGACGAACCTGTGGGAATTCTTTAAGTAAATACATGATACACAAAGGAGAGTCAATGGATAGTTATAAAAAGCTGGACAGCAGCATCTCTGGAGAGAAGGAATGGGTGACTTTTTGGGACCAGACCCGTCTGAAGAAGGGTCTCGACCTGAAATTTAAGTTGAAGAAGGTTCTTGACCCGAAACGTCACCCATTCCTTTTCTCCAGAGATGCTGCCTGTCTTCCTGAGTTATTCCAGCTGTTTGTGTCTATCATTGGTTTAAACCAGAATCTGCAGTCCCTTCTTACACACACAGAGGCAGTGGATGTTGTTTACCTGGATTTTCAGAAGGCCTTTAATAATAATAATAATAGATTTTATTTTAAGGGCGCCTAATACCGAGGTCTCTAGGACACCTTACAATTTAAGAAACATATCAACATATAATCAGAGTAAAACAAGTTATAAAGACATCACAAATACACAAATTAAAAACAGAAATTCGATCCAAAAAAAGACAACAACAAAATTCAGAAAACACAACATGAAGGGAGAGCAGCGGCAGCCAAACCGCGCCAGCGTACACTCTCCCTTCCGCCCGCCATGTTGGACATAGACTAACACAGACTAACACAGACACTTAACACTACACACAAAATCATCCCCCCACAATGGTTACCACTGTGGGGGAAGGCACAATGTCCAGTCCCCAACCCAGTTCTCCCCAGAGTCAGGCCCATCGAGGCCGCCACAGTTGCCTCTACGGAGGCCCGATGTTCCTGGCCGTCGGGAGAGTCCTCGCAGCGGCTGGAACGGCCCGTTTCCCAGGGGGGGTCCATGGCACCTGAAGCCGACAGGGCCGCGCCGAGTTGGAGCCACGAGGCTCCCGATGTTAAAGTCGGCGCCTTTGATAAGGTGCTGCAAGTAATGCTGCTGAAGATGATAGCCCAAGGCATCAGAGGGAATGTATCAGCATAGATAGCAGGTTGGCTGGGTGGCAGAAGGCAGAGAGAGGCAATAAAGGGGGCTTTTTCTGGTTGGCTGCCACAGATGCTGTGTTCTGCAGGGGTCGGTGCTGGGGTTGCCACTCTTCACGTTGTATATCAATGATTTGGATGAGGAAATTGAAGGCTTTGTGGCCAGGTTTACAGATGATACGAAGATCGGTGGAAGGGAAGGTAGTGTAGAGAAAGCAGGGACTCTGCAGAAGGCCTTGGACAGGTTAGGAGTGGGTGAAGTGGTAGCAGATGGAATATGTATTTTGGTGGAGGGAATAAAGGTATAGACTATTTTCTAATTGGGGACAGAATTCAAAAATTGGAGGTGCAAAGGGACTTTAGTGCTAGTGCAGGATTCCCAAAACGTTAAATTTGAAATTTGAATGTAGTAATCAAGGCAAATGCAATGCTCGCATTTATTTCAAGAGGACTGGAATATAAAAACAAGGATGTAATGCTGAAGCTTTATAAGGCACTGATCAGCCAGCACCACCATTCAATCTGATCATGGCTGATCATCCACAGTCAGTACCCCGTTCATGCCTTCTCCCCATATCCCCTGACTCCGCTATCTTTAAGAGCCCTATCTAGATCTCTCTTGAAAGTATCCAGAGAACCGGCTTCCACCGCCCTCTGAGGCAGAGAATTCCAGACTCACAACCCTTTGTGTGAAAAAGTGTTTCCTCATTTCCAAATGGCTTACCCCTTATTCTTAAACTGTTGCCCCTAGTTCTGGACTCCCCCAACATCGGAAACATGTTTCCTGCCTCCAGCGTGTCCAAACCCTTAATAAACTTTACGTTTCAATAAGATCCCCCCTCATCCTTTTAAATTCCAGAGTACACAAGCCCAGCTGCTCCATTCTCTCAGCATATGACAGTCCCGCCATCCCGGGAATTAACCTTGTGAACCTACGCTGCACTCCCTCACTTCGCCCCTTCCTCGCGGCCTACCATCGAAACTGGAGCGGCCTTTCCTGTCGGGACCGGCCGGGACTACAGCTTCGGCAGCGGCACAGCGCTGGGATACCAACACGGAGCAGGCGATGGCTTACCAGGTCGCCATGCGGTATGCTCCGGAGTGCGGTGATCGCCGACTCCAACATCGAGGAGCTGTGGCTGCGGAGCGTCCAGCCGCGGGCGGCGCTGGATTTGGAACACCACGGAGCCTGGGATCCGAGATCGCCAGAGTCGGAGCTCCAGCCAACGCGGCCTGAGGACTTTGGGTGCCGCAGTCTCCGGGGAGGAAGCGGCCGCTCCAGACATTTTCCAAGCCGCTGAGGAGTGTTTACCCGACACCGGAGTTCCAGCTTTCCGGAAAAGTGGGCCTGAAAACATCGGACTGGCTGCGGAGGCCACAAATAGGCCCCGACCTCGGGTGTTTCACAGAGGAAGAGGACTTAACTTTTTGATGCCTTTCCCCATAGTGGAAAATGTTGATTCTGTTGTGGGGGGGCGTTCTTGATGAATTCTATAACGTGTTATGTCATTTTTCTGATTTTAAATTTTTCTATGGATGTACAGAAACTTTATTATTTATTTTATTATTTCTTTTATGTAAAGCACTTTGGTTTCAACTCGAGTTGATTTAAACGTGCTATATAAATATAAAAATTTACTTACTTACTCAAAAGCAAGAATGTCCTTCCTCAAATTTGGAGACCAAAACTGCACACAATACTCCAGGTGTGGTCTCACTAGGGCCCTGTACAACTGCAGAAGGATCTCTTTGCTCCTATACTCAACTACTCTTGCTATGAAGGCCAACATGCCATTCGCTTTCTTCACTGCCTGCTGTACCTGCATGCTTACTTTCATTGACTGATGAACAAGGGCCCCCAGATCCCGTTGTACTTCCCCTTTCCTCCCAACTTGACACCATTTAGATAATAATCTCCCTTCCTGTTTTTGCTAACAAAGTGGATAACCTCACATTTATCTACATTTAACTGCATCTGCCATGCATCTGCCCACTCACCCAACCTGTCCAAGTCACCCTGCATTCTCATAGCATCCTCCTCACCGTTCACACTGCCACCAAGCTTTGTGTCATCTGCAAATTTGCTAATGTTACACAATCCCTTCATCTAAATCATTAATATATATTGTAAATAGCTGCGGTCCCAGCACCGAGCCTTGCGGTACCCCACTAGTCACTGCCTGCATTCTAAAAAGGATCTGTTCATCCCTACTCTGTTTCCTGTCTGCCAACCAATTTTCTATCCATGTCAGCACTCTACCTCCAATACCATGTGCCCTAATTTTGCCCACAAATCTCCTATGTGGGACCTTATCAAATGCTTTGTGAAAGTCCAGGTACACTACATCCACTGGCTCTCCCTTGTCCATTTTCCTAGTTATATCCTCAAAAAATTCCAGAAGATTAATCATCTTTTTCATCTATTTCATCTTTTATGATTGACTCCAGCATCGTCACCACCGATGTCAGGCTATCTGGCCTATAATTCCCTGTTTTCTCTCTCCCGCCTTCCTTAAAAAGTGGGATAACATTAGCTACCCTCCAATCCCCAGGAACTGATCCTGAATCTATAGAATATTGGAAAATGATCACCAATGCGGCCACAATTTCTAGAGCCACTTCCTTAAGTACCCTGGAATGGAGACCATCAGTCCCTGGGGATTTATCCGCCTTCAGTCCCATCAGTCTACCCAACACCATTTCCTGCCTAATGTGGATTTCCTTCAGTTCCTCCGTCACCCCAGATCCTCTAGCCACTAGTAAATCAGGAAGATTGTTTGTGTCCTCCTTAGTGAAGACGGATCCAAAGTACCTGTTCAACTCATCTGCCATTTCCTTGTTCCCCATAATAAATTCACCCTTTTCAGTCTTCAAGGGTCCAACTTTGGTCTTAACTAATTTTTTCCTCTTCACATACGTAAAGAAGCTTTTACTATCCTCCTTTATATTCTTGGCTAGCTTACCTTCGTACCTCATCTTTTCTCCCCGTATTGCCTTTTTAATTATCTTCTGTTGCTCTTTAAACGTCACCCTATCCTCTGGCTTCCCGCTCATTTTTGCTATGTTGTACTTCTTCTCTTTTATTTTTATACTGTCCCTGACTTCCTTTGTCAGCCACGGTCGCCCCTTACTCCCCTTGGAATCTTTCTTCCTCTTTGGAATGAACTGATCCTGCACCTTCTGTATTATTCCCAGAAATTCCTGCCATTGTTATTCCACTGTCATCCCTGCTGGGGTATCTTTCCAGTCAACTTTGGCCAGCTCCTCCCCGATGGCTCCATTGTCCCCTTTGTTCAATGCAAGTAAATAGGACTATCTTAGGTAGGTATCTTGGTTGGTTTAGATAAATTGGGTCGATGGGCCTGTTTACGTGCTTTATAACCCAATGATTATTGTGATAACGTGTGCAGCCACCCCAAATAGGGTAAACGTCTTCCCTACATATACTCTGCAAAGCTCTGTACAAACATTCTCAGCTCTCATAAAAAACATAATTTGTTTAACTCTAGAGATTATAAATCCAGACTGTGTAAGAAGGAACTGCAGATAGACATAAAATGCTGGAATAACTCAGCGGGTAAGGCTGCATCTCAGTAGAGAAGAAATGGATGATGTTTCGGGTCGAGACCCTTTCCAGACTGCCTCATCTCATTTCACAGAACAAATCAACTACTAAATCTCTGGAGTCATTCTTCCAAAGATTCTGCTGCAATCTATGCAAAGTAAATATTTTCCCTGGGGCTTGAAAAACTGAACTGCAGACAAAATTGAGGATGTGATCGCATCAGGATCATTTTTTTAAATTAATTCATTTTTCACAATCTGACCATAGGTGGGAAGCATCTATTGGTATACCTGCACATTAACTTCCAGTGATTCAAGCACAAGAACAACCTAGTCTCTTTCAATGTTAACACCTTTCAATTTCTCACCATTTAAAATAACACTGTAGACACAAAATGCTGGAGTAACTCAGCGGGACAGGCAGCATCTGTCCATCTTCGGTGTAAACCAGCATCTGCATTTCATTCCTATAATTAAATAACACTTTGCTCTGCTATCCTGTACAGATAACAGGGACCCATTTTCTGTCAATGAGAACGCTGAGAGAACGATACTGACAATAGTGCAAAAATTGAATTTCAGTGGGGGCTACGGAAGAGCCTGATCAAATGCCATAAATTACAAAAAAGGATGCCAAAAGGAAAAATAAATAGAAAGATGGCCACTGGGAAAACAAGGCAAAAGCATGGGTTGAAGATGTAAGTTGTGACAAGGATGGAACAGAAATAGAGCAAAAAAATTAGCTGGAATTTGAGAAGAAAATGAATAGGACATGCCAATTTAATTTGAGAAGTAAACCAATTTAACTAGATTGTAATCTAGAACAAGAACAAAGGACAAACAAAGAACAAGAACAAACATACAGGATGAAAAACTCCAGATTAAATTATGAGGTGAGAAATGTATCTGACAAAACAGAAACTGTGGGCTAAATTAACTCCCTATCAAGTATGAATTGGGAATAGGAGTGATGGTGTCACAGGAAAAATATCTGCAGGAGAATGGCAATTTGGCTCAGAGATCCCATCTATTCAGATTGGGAAAGTAATTTTGTAGTATTTTATGTGATATTGACGAATTGTTTGACTCTTTTTAGTCGAAACAGATCATTTTCAGTTGTTTCATATAAAATTTACCAGTTGTGACATATGAAAACACAAACAAACATCATCTTTATTGTAAAGTTTCAAGCAGCTTTAAAGAGAACCAACAATGGTTTTAGGATTTCATTTGTTTTCCTTCAACATGAGACAAGGGAAATTTGGAATACTGACAGTAGGGCAAAGGAATGATGAGATGTTTAAGGGACTGTCCCACTTATGCGATTTCTCAGCGGACTGGCCGCGACTGTCAAGTTTGCGGCACTCCCCAGAAAAGCCAAGAAATGGAACGGCGATTTTCAGAGTGGAAGAGACACACACACAGACACACACACACACACACACACAGACACATACACACACATGCACGTTGAAAAAATTGCGGCAACCATACTGAGGCCACAACTAGTTCCCAGAATGCAGGAAATCCTCGCGACCATGAAGGAGACTCACCAGAGACCACCAGCGAACATGTGGCGACCATGTGGTGATCATGAGGCGAGCGCAGAGTCTCCTGCACACGCCTAAAAAGTCACCTAAGTGGGACAGGCCCTTTAGAGTAGACAACAGCAAGCAACACCCAAAGATGCTTTGCAGGTAAAACAAAGAATATTGATATTAGGATTAGAAAAGGTAACAAAGGAATGGTCTAATTGATTTTGAGGAAATTATGCTTTAAAAATGACATGGTTTAGAAAGGAGGTTTGAGCAGTTGCTGCTAAAAAATAAGCTCACTATCAGAGACCCACAAATAGTGGATTTTATTTTCACTTCTACAGTTAGCTCTCAACCAAGGATGTAACCTTGATCTTATATTTATGCCATCTTGCCTCCATGACATAATTCATCCCTTCAGTGATGTCTTTCAAACATGAGGACAAATTCCATTGGTACACCGACCAACTCTGAATGAAGACAATACTTTTTCAATACAGGCATCCAAATCCTAACCATCAAAACCAAAATCCTCAGAAATTCAAATCCTCAAATTTGAATTTAAACCCAGAGAAAGAAATATCAAAATACAACAAGCAAATTTGGAAGCCTGGAAAAGAGTTAGATAATAATCAGACAACAAAAGTTGATGTCAATATGCAAAATAAAATGAATTATCCAGGAAAACAGCCAAAAAGAACAAATAGAGTAAAGAACTTTACTGAAACCCATGTCATTCCATAGAAATCAGAAGCACTGAGTACATGCAAGTGTAACATGAATAAAAATCAGTGCCGTGTTGGCGTATGGTACTCGGCATAGAACAGAGTGGTATACACAAATTCACATCATCCTGGGGCATTTGACTACAACCAGCAATCAACGTTTGTGTACAACATCCTTCTCCTCCCTCACTGCAGAGGAACCATTATGGAATTTGTGTGGGAAACTAAAAAAAAGTGAACTGAACAGAGTTCAGTTGTTGCAGAGTTCAGTCATATGTTGTCTTGTGAGGTGTCAGCTAGGCAAGGGTATCAGGGACCATTAGTACTTATATCACTGAAAAACAAAACATTTATTTCAGGATTCTTAGCTAGTGTATTCCAAAAATAATCTGACAGTACTGTTCGTTCATCATTGCTGAATGCCTTCTTTTCTTTTAGTGTTTATCTGGTCTCCATTTGAAAAACATAGTATTCAATTTCACTGAATAGTCAATCAATTAAGTGCTGGAGTAACTTGTCGGGTCAGGCGGCATCTCCAGAGAACATGGATAGGCAACGTTTCAGGTTGGGATCATTCTTCAGACTGTTTGTAGTGGGGGGGGGGGGGGGGTAAGAGTGCTTGAAAAGATGGGCTGGGACAAAGTCTGGCAGGTGATAGGTGGTTGTCGGTGAGAGTTTTTTTTTTTTTAATTTGCAGATGGTTGGACAAGAGCCAGTGATGAACAGAATAAAAGAGGCGTGAAATCTGTGGAAGGGTACTGGGGAAGGTGAAGAAGAGAGGGGGTAGAGGAAGAAGAGGGGGGAGGGGGGGAAGGAGGAGAGGGGGGGAAGGAGGAGAGGGGGGGAAGGAGGAGGGGGGGGAAGGAGGAGAGGGGGGAAGGAGGAGAGGGGGGAAGGAGGAGAGGGGGGAAGGAGAAGTGGGGGAAGGAGAAGGGGGGGGGTGATTTGATGTTACCTAAAATTAGCAAATTAAATGTTCATACCATTGAGTTGTAAGCTACCCAAACTGAATGTGAGATGCTATTTCACCAGTTTTGCAATGTGCCCTTACTCTGGCAATGGAGAGGCCCAGGACAGATAGATCAATATAAGAATGGGAAAGGGAGTTAACATGGTGATCAACAAAGAGATCCAGCAGGCCTTGGTGGACCAAATGCAAGTATTCTGTGAAACGATCGCCTAGTCTACACTTGATCTTGCCTATGTAAAGGCCATATTAGGAGCTCCGTATGCAGATGATGTTAGAGAAGGTGCATGCAAACCTATGTCTCACCTGGATGGACTGCTGGATATATATGATGGAAGAGCCATAGAGAGAGGAGTTATATCACCAGTGGTTTCAGGTGACTTGGGTGGGAAGGGATGAGTGAGCCAAGGAGATACAGAGGAAGCAGTCTCTGCAGAAAGAGGAAACAGATAGGGATGGGAAGATGTACTAGTGGTGGGATCATGTTTGGATGGTGGAAATGTTAGAGAATGATGTATTGGATGTGGAGGCTGATGGGGTGAAAATGAAGATCAGTGTAACTTTACCTTGTTCCATCTGAGAAGAGAGGGAACAAGAGCTGAACTGTGGGGCACAGAGGTGATGTGGGTGAGGGGTCCATCTATGACAGCAGGGCTAAGATCACACTTACTAAAGAAATAGCACATGTCCATGACACAGCAATTGAGAGTAGTGGATTGCTTCTTTGCAAGAGGTAGGGTGGGAGGAAATATAGTCCAGATTTCTATGGGAGACAAGGTGAGTTTATAATTGACATCAGTCGATAGCCTGTCCCCTGTGATGGGATGGAGAGATCAAGAAATGGGAGAGAGATGTCAGAGATAATCCAAGTGAATTTGAGGGCAGGGTGGATGTTAGTGCTAAAGTTAATGAAATCAAGAGGTTCTGCACAGGTGCAGGAGGCAGCCCCAATGTAATTATTGATATAGCACAGAAAGAGTTGGGGGATGGTGCCAGTGTACGTTTGGAACAAGGACCATTTTTACATCTGGTCATTTCTACAACCATTACGCAAATATTCATTAAATTGTGAATCAATAAAATTCATCTACTGCAACATGCCCGCAGGAATTTCTACTAACACATCAGAGCTATTTATAAAGATTACCTCATTATAGCTAAGTGGTAATATTCTCACTTGGGTGATCAAAGTTTAGCATTAAGCATAGTCAGAATTACCAGAAAATGCTAAACTTATGTGAATGAATCAGTGGACACTGTTGGGGTGGGGGATTGCAACCTTCATGTGGTCCACCCTGTTTCGACGAATGCAATCAACCTGGTGTGCACAATCATATAAGATCAAATAGAACAAGTTGTCCTACAACTTTAGGCTGTGCACGCCATAGGCAAGAAGTGGACACTGTCATTAAAGCAGGCACAAAAAGTACCATCCTAATTTTGAGAACAAACAATTCTCCTAAAGTAGATTGCACTTGTTAGTGCTCATCTACAAACAGTTTTCAAATAATCTATTATCAAAGTAATCAATTATGAATGAATAATGGTCTTGGTAAATTACAGATGTTGTTTAAGTGCATTGGTAACATCAATATATAGTGTTTAGATAAAATCCCCACCCCTTCATCGATTTAACGATATTTTTAAATAAACACTTGTGGTCAGGGACACAACTTAAAATCAGACAGGTAAACAGCACAATCTTCAATCAAGTGGTTTGTGAAAAGAGAAACAAAATGCTGCTGCTCAAAATGATACGCCACAATATCACATGTTCTTTCCGAAATCATTCGCACTTACAACGACAAGCTACGAAAATATGCAAAACTAATGCAGAGTTAAACAATGACCGCCAAAACATATAATTTTAGGTGAAAATACATTTTATTTCATAATGTGTTTTTATTTAGCATGGGCAATTACAAAAAGTTGATAATTCATAAATTATCTAATCACTTCACAGTAGTCTTTCTGCCTTTTCCAGTTCTAAAACAAGTTCATCGCACGATCACTGCAGGCTGATGCAATATTTAGCAAATGGTCGCAAGATCTACTTTATAATCGATTTTTTAAAACTAGAAAATAAATCATATGTTTGAAATACGATGTAAATGTTTCAGCAAATGAAAATTTAGAGTTTTGACGAGGGATCTACGCTCTAAACAAAATAAAAATCTTTTCAGGCAACAAGCCGGCTTCCCCATGTATCGGAATGACACGCGAATCGAGAGTAAAGCGAAAGTGGGCACTTGCTTCTTGCATGGTATCTACAGAAAAGAGCCCCTAGATCGGCAATTCCGTGGGGTGCCAAGCTAATGCAGAGGTCTGGGCATTTGACACAGGGAAGGGGTGAGGAAGGGAAGGGCCTGGCTGCGAAGAGCCGGCCGGCTGTCATGCTTGTCTCCCTCAATCGGCTCCAAACATCCAACAGCGCTGCCTTTCTCGGTCAGATTCAGTGCCACGCCACACGGGAGTGTTCTCCGCGACTAAAGGCTCTAAAGATGGAGGGTGAAAGACACAAACCGGCTCCGCATTGCTCGCAGCCACATGGCCGCCACACTCACCGGCTTCTCGCATCCACAGCAGCGCCGAGCTGGTGCCCCACCCACCCCCGGCCTAACAGCAACGCCGCTGCCCATTGGCTCCCCATAACTAAGGGCGGGACCTCCCAATGTACTCGCCTCCCGTTGGTCGACAGGTGGGGGTCATCGTCGCCTGGCAACCGGTCAACAGACCCTTCGGCCCGAAGACTGACACCAAATGTTGGAGAAACTCAACTGGTCAGGTAGCGCCGAGGACAGACATGAAGTGTTGGAGTAACTCAGCGGGTCAGGTAGTACTGAAGATAATGTACACACAAAGTGCTGGAGTATCTCAACTGTGAAATGCTGGAGAAACTCAACGGGTGAGGCAGCATCTATGGAGCGAAGGAAATTGACAACGTTTCGGGTCGAAACCTTTCTTCAGGCTGGAGTAACTCAACTGGTCAGGTAGCGCCGAGGACAGACATGAAGTGTTGGATCAACTCAGCGGGTCAGGTAGTAGGAATGTTACAAAATTTTGAGATTTTATTAATCAAGCCTGTAATTTATCCCATCAGATAAAGCATAAAAAAGAACTCTAATTTGATACCTAATAGTAATTCTTCATATCTTCAATATTTAAAAAAGTTATGGTCATTTTCATACTCGGAAATTAGCATCTTGTTCCCTATTGCGTTTCCATTGACTTAACGCAAAAGCTGTGATCGAGGACAGTCAATTGACATAAAAGCCCATAACTTTCTTAACAATTAAGAGCTGAATGAAATGTTCAGTTATTATAGATTGAAGCATTCTGAAACAAATATGAAACATCTTACTTGGATGACCTGAAATTAAAGCATATAATTAGTTAGTTACCTAATTGTAGCTAATTACAAAATTGACCATTGTGACAGAAATAGTAATAAACACCCAGATTGCCTTGAAATTTAAAAAATGTGATATTCTCAAGATCAGAACTTTAATATTATTGTATTATATGCAGTAAGTCCATAACAGACAGGTAAAGAAATTACAATTTCTAGCAAAAGACCAAGTCTTTATGGAGAAGATCAGTTGCTAGCTGGTACATTGGCATATCATAATCAGTAGCATCATCATACTCCTCAGATTGTAACCAATAAGTAACTCTGTACACCATGTTTTTCCTCAACTTTTCAATTTTGGCATTGTAAACTACAAGTTTTTGCTCTTGAAACCATGCATGACATGCCTTTCTGCCCACTACTTTCCCATTAAGAATGTCCTGTAGATCATCACATTTGGAGTAGTCCAAATTCGGATAATCTCTGCGAATCAGTCTAAATCAGTCTCTTTTGCTGGGCATTTGGATTGACAATTTTTCATTTCTTCTTCGGAGACATCTGTTTAAAATGTAAAGAACAAAAAACACTGAACAGCATTAACAGAAATTAGTTATTATTTGCAGTTTTAGAAAAAAAGATAGAAATTATAAAGTTAAACGCTAAAACAAATAGTAAATACCCCCAAAAAATCAGTTTCATCAGTTTCATCAAATCAATTTAATTCATCTAATCAATTAAATTCATCAAAATTCAATTACTAGATCTAAACATCTATTCATTTCTTAAGAAAAGACTAAAAATTTTAAATAGCCTAAGTATCCAAATAACTAGAGCCAGGATGTTTAGGCGCTAAAAATCTCTGAAATAGGCAGGCAAAACGGCATAATAAAATTACAAAAAAGGCACGAAAAGGCATTTATTTCCGCCACCAAAATATGGTTAAAAATGATAATATAAAGGTATACAACATTAAATGACCAAAGTTGCCTGGTTGCACATAATTACTAGCATTTATTTCAAATTATCTGGTGTTAAACTATGCCGTCTGTCAGACAGAATATGCTTCAGTTGTGAAAAACTTCTTTCTACCCCAGCTGAGGTCACTGGTGCATACCTGAAACAAGCTACAAACACTATATTCATGTAGATATCTTGTGCATTATAGCTACCTTTGAGAACTTTAGCTATGTTGTGTATTTCTTCAAGATCTTTGTTAGCTAAAATCCCCCTCTCACGTTTTCCTTGTATGTCTTTACCTACATCGCCAGGAACTTTAAGTACAAAGTACAGCAAGTGAAGATGTAAACAACTAAGCAATAGTTGAGCTCTTTGACTTCTCCAATATTTCCAATGTCAAGAAATACTCCTTTGATGGTTGACCTGCCTCTAGTGTACGGGTGACCACATTGGCAACATATCTCCCCACAGCATCAGTTGTCTCATCTATTGAGATCCATATTTTATTGCACGCAACTTCATCTCTAATTTTCTGCACAACAATGTTGAAGTTGCTGACAACATAATTTTTCCGTAATGATGACTCGCTTGGTATATGTTCCTCTGTGTATTTCCCTAAAAAACCTCTGAGAGATTTGTTTTATGACAATGAATGCGTTGCACAGATCACTCAAACTCAGATTTGCGACGGGAGGCAGCAGTAGCTGTTGTGAGGAGACAAGCTTGTGTATTTCCTACCTTCAGTTTCTCTGCCGCCGACTTGTGTTTAGCTGTCTGTACATGCTGGGAAACAAAATATTTCTTCTCATGGTTCACTGCTTTCTCCCATGTTTGCAAAACAGCACACAGTTGTCTGTAGAGAATATATCACTCCCGTACACTCTCACCAAATCGTTCAGTTTTTTACAAGGCGTTGACTTGACTTTAGCCATTTTGCCGAGTGCAGGGGTGGATCCTACAGGAGCGGGGAAGCAGACCTCTACAGGCATGCCAAGTACAAGCTGAGAAAAGGAATCAGAGCTGCCAAGGAATGGTACTCTGAGAAGTTGAGGAGCAAGTTCTCAGCAAATGACTCGTCTTCAGTGTGGAAGGGCTTGCAAGAAATCACAATCTACAAGAGGAAAACCCCCCTCTCCTTGGACAATTGTCAGCTGACCAACGACCTGAAAGAGTTCTACTGCAGGTTCGATAAACAGAAACTTAACCCTGGTACCCCCACACCCCATCCACAACCAACACTTCACTCCTACTCACAGCTTGACTCCAGTTTCAAAAGACTGGACCCTTCCCCATCTACTCCTCCAATCACCACTTCACATCTACTTAAAGCATGACTCCAGTCTGCAAAGACTGGACCCATTCCCACGCACCCCTCTCCAATCACCACTTAACACCCACTTACAGCTGGGTTTCGCCCCGGTGGTGTAAATTTTCTTGTAAGTTACGTTAAAATGGCAAAAATACACTCAATCGTAAAAAAGACATTATCTTCCTGAAATCATCAAATAAGGCATGAAAAGGCACATGGAATTTATGGCAAAATCCTGGCTCTACAAATAACAAATAACAAACTGATCCCAATCACACAAGAATTCACAATATAACATGATTTTTAAATCTCACTTTGTCATGAATTTATATGCCAAATGGAAGGAATTTAATGTTTAATTCCCATAAATTAATCCAGAAACATCCACTCTCAAGATAATCCAAATCATTATTTTTTGCACAATACATCTGACTAAAACTATGCTGTGGATATTTAGTATGAAAATATTGATCATGGATAGACACAAAATATAGATGAATTAGATGTTCTTATGACATGATTGTGCAAAAAAAAAAGAATTTGATTATCTTGAGAGTGGATGTTTCTGGAATGTGATCGATTGGAATGTTGCCGTTGCCATAAATTTTAAGCCCATATCGGCAGGCAAGACATGGCCGATTCGTATGGGTGCCTAAATAACATTTTTCGCATCATAAGATTAAAATGAAGCCACACCAAAAAGCAAGATAATATGTTAAATAAACGACATACCTTTTGTTTTGTCCTGCACTTGGGATCCGTGATGTTGAAGGAGTTGAAGGCGTTTTTAGACGTGTTTAACTTCAATCAAGCGATGCAATCGTCCAGCAATTATTTTTTTTAACGGGAACGGAAGCGCGAACGATTTTTCTTCATCAGCTAGCAGCCCGAGGAAATCCCTCTCCAACAATCAATACAAACCTACATTTTAATCCCGCCTCCCTCCCAAAAGCCTCCGGAATCGCACGCACAGGCAGCAGGCAGCTCTGGAGCGCCATTGATGGTAGGTTTTGTAACAACGCTACAGGTAGCACTCAAGATACACATAAAGTGCTGGAGTAACTCAGCAGGGCAGGTAGTAGAGAAGACAAACATGAAATATGGAGTAACGCCGTGGGTCAGGTAGCACCGAGTACGGACGCAAAATGTTGGAGTAACTCAACGGGTCAGGCACCATCTCTGGAGACAAGGAATGGGTGACATTACGGGTCATGGCCTTCTTCTGACTGATAGTCAGAGGAGAGGGAGACGAGAGATATGGAAGGATAAGGTGTGAAAATGAAAGATCAAAGTAGACGTTAGTCTAGGAAATGTAGAATGGTTCATTGTTGGCTGTGGGGAAGGTGACAACGAGACTTGCAAACAGTAAAATTAATCAGGAGGACAGTGAAACTAGTCGGAGAACTAGGGTGGGGGAGGGACGGAGAGAGAGGGAATGCTAGGGTTACTTGAAGTTAGTGAAATCAATCCCATATTCATGCTGACGCTCAATCACTCACTTTTACTAATCCCATCTATCAGCAATTGGTGCGTAATCTGCTTTGTTTCGATGATTCAAATACTCTTTGTCTCGATGATTCTAATACTCTTCGGGATACTTTTTAAATGTTGTGAGAGTGGAAATATAATTTAAATCTTGTGATACACCAGTTATTCTGAAGAAAGGTCCGACCCGAAAAATCACCTACCAATTTTCTCCAGAGGTGCTGCCTGACCTGCTAAGTTACTCCAGCATTTTGTGACTATCTTTGGTTTCAACCAGCACCTGAAGTTCCTTGATATTACACCAGTTATTGGTCCTGGTGTGTATCAATTTATGTCAAAGGCCTGGAGAAGGGGGTAAAATGTGAGACATCCAATAGATGGAAGGGCATGTTCTGATGAGGATATTGTGACGCTACAACAGGATATAGATAGATAAACACAAGGAACTGCAGATGCTCGTTCACAAAAAAGGACATGACGGGTCAGCCGCAGAGTGACTCCAGCACTTTGTGTCTTTTTCTAAATACAGATAGTCTGCTTCAACACGAATTGGATGTAATGTTTTTAATTTGGGAACACTTTTTGAATTACACCGACTGAATTGATAGGGTCTGATAGAAACACGATTTCTATCAGAAAGTAGAGAACCACTCAAGAGTTACTCTAAATTGACAAGCTGAAAAGAAAGCTGTCTTGGAAAAAAAGAGTTGAGGGAAAAAAAAAACATTTCCATCTAACAACATCCCTGCCACTTGTCCCCACAATAATCAGACACCATTGTCTCTTAAGAACACAGTTAATTTCACTGCAAATGAGCATTGAAATTGACAACAATTTGCTTCCATTGATATTTAAGAAGGAACTGCAGATGCTGGAAAATCGAAGGTAGACAAAAATGCTGGAGAAACTCAGCGGGTGAGACAGCATCTATGGAACGATGGAAATAGGCAACATTTCGGGTCGAACCCCTTCTTCAGACCTGTCTTTCAGTCTTTCTTTCAGTCTGAAGAAAGGTTTTGACCCAAAACGCTGCCTATTTCCTTCGCTCCATTGATGCTGCCTCACCCGCTGAATTTCTCCAGCATTTTTGTCTACCTGCTTCCATTGATACTTGTCTAAGATACTCTATTAAACAATATAATATTACAAGGATGTTGCCAGGACTGAGCTATAGGGAGAGGTTGAGCAGGCTGGGACTATTTTCTGTAGCACACGAGGATGAGGGGTGATCTTATCGAGTTGTATAAAATCATGAGAGGAATAGATTGGGGGGAGGCACAGAGTCTCTTGCCCAGAGTGGGGGAATCGAGAACCAGAGGGCATAGGTTTAAGGTGAATGGGGAAAGATGTTATAGGAATCTGATTGGCTGATTGCCCCCCGCGTCCATCACATGGCGGGGGAGACGGGAGGGTGGGGGGGGATTTTTAATTTTCCTTCGCCGCTTTTGGACTGCCAAAGGTCATAGAGCGTAATTATTTTTGTAAGCGTCTGAAGAAGGGTCTCGACCCGAAACGTCATCTATTCCTTCGCTCCATAGATGCTGCCTCACCCTCTGAGTTTCTCCAGCATTTTTATCTACCGTAGGAATCTGAGGGGTAACTTTTTTAGGTAAGGGGTGGTGGGTGTGTGGAACAAGCAGCCGGAGGAGGTAGTTGAGGCAGGGACTATCACAATGTTTAACAAGCAATTAGATAGGTACATGGATAGAACAGGTTTAGAGGGATATTGGCCAAATAACCGAACGGACGCGATGCCGAAAAGCCAAGATACCGAATGGAAACAACGCTGAATAGCCAAATAACCGAACGGACGCGATGCCATAAAGCCAAATAACCATACGGAAACGACGCGGAAAAGCAAAATCACCGGACGGAAACTACGCCGAAAAGCCAAATAACCGAACGGACATGACGCCTAAAAGCCAAAAAACCGAACAGCCGAACATGATGTCGAAAAGCCAAGTAACTCTGTATAATTATGTAATTATGTATAATTTAAGTTTTCGTGTGTTGTCTATGTGTGCCTGCGATGCTGCTGCAAGCAAGTTTTTCATTGTTCCTGCACGTCAATACACTTGCGCATCCGAAAATAAACTAGACTTGAGAACTCGAGACTGTAGAGTTTAAGTGCTTGTCAAAAGAAACAGGGAACATTTGCCTGTGTTTGGTCCCTGTCCTTCTAAATCTTTCATGTCAACGGACCTGTCATTTAAATGTTGTTATTGTATCTGCCTCAACTATTTCCTCTGGCAGATTGTTCCTATACCCACCACCCTCTTTGTGAAAAAGTTACCCCTCAGGTTCCTATTAAATCTTTTTCCTCTCACCTTAAACCCATGTCCTCTAGTTTTTGATTCCTCTACCCTGGAGAAACATTATAACCATTCATCTTATGGCTGGAGCGGCGTTCCTGCTGGGACCACGCTTCGGCGGTACAGCGCTGGGACACCAACACGGAGCAGGCGATGCCTTGCCGGGTCGCCGCTCCGGAGTGCTGTGACCGCCGACCACCAACATCGAGCAGCGGTTTGCGGTTTGTGGTCTGCGGTCTGCGGTCTGAGGGCGTCCCGCCGCGGGCGGGCGGCGCTGGATCGAAAACACCGTGGAGTCAGAGTCGAAGCTCCAACCGGCACGGCCTGAAGACTACGGGCGTCGCAGTCTCTGGGAGGGAGCGGCCGCTCCAGACACTTCCAAGCCGCTGAGGACTTTCCACCCGATGCCGGTGTTCCAGCTTCCCGGCGGGTGGGCCTATAATCATCGGGCTGCCGTTGCGGCGACTGGCTGCGGAGCCCTCAAACTGGCCCCGGCCTCGGGTGGACTAGGAGGAGGACTGGACATTTTGGTGCCTTTCCCTCACAGTGGAGAGTGTCGACTCTGCTGTGGGGGGATGTTCATGTTGAATTTCTAATAGTGTGTCGTGTCTTTTTTATTCTACCTTTTTTACTTTTTTATTTGAAGCTCAGAGGAGACCGTGCCTTTGCTGTGTCGGCACCCAAATTATGGAACGATCTGCCTCTCCACATTAAACAGGCCTCTTCTCTGTCTGTTTTAAATCACTTCTTAAAACCCATCTCTCTCTGTGGCCTTTGATATCCAGTAAGATGTCGACTTTATTTACTTGATTTAATTTCTAATTTCTATTTTGATTGCTTTTATTGCGTGGCTATTATTTGTACTCATGTTTATGTCTTTTAATTTATTGTTGTATTTCATATGTAATTTTTGCGCCTCATGTGAGCTGTTATGTTATGTTCTGTTATGTTGTCTGTTTATGATGTCTTGTTTATTCTTCTGTACAGCACTTTGGCCAACATTGGTTGTTTTAAAGCTTAACAAATAAAGTTGGATTGGATTGGATTGGATTCATAGCGTGCAAACCTCCTTGTAAATCGTCTCTGCACTCTTTTAAAACTTAATTAAATCTTTCCTATAGTAGGGTGACCAAAACTGAATAAAATACTCCAAGTGTGGCCTCCCCTGGGTTTTGTACAACTGTAACATAATGTCCCAACTTCTATATTCAATTCCCTGATTAATGAAGGTCAATGTGCCAAAAGCCTTCTACAGCACCCATCTACCTGTGATACCACTTTCAAGGAATTATGTACTTGTATTCCCGAATCCCTCTGCGTTACAACACTCCCCAAGGCACTACAGTTCACGCTAAAGATCCTGCTCTGGCCTGACTTCCCAAAATGCAACCCTTCATAGTTATCTGAATTAAATTCCATTAAACATCCTCTGCGCACTTGTCCAGTTGATCAAGATCCTGCTATAGTTCTTAATAACCATCTTCACTGTCTACAATACCATCCATTTTAGAGTCATCTGCAAACTTACTAATCATGCCTTGTACACTCTCATCCACATTGTTGATACAGATAACAAACAGCAATGGGCCCTACTCCAATATCTGAGGCACACCGCTCGTCACAAGCAAACAAGCTTCCACCATCACACTGTGCTTCCAACCATCAAGCCAATTATGTATCCAATTTGCTAGTTCCCCCTGGATTCCATGCGATCTATCCTTCCAGACCAGCAGAACCTTATCAAAGGCCTTGCTACCGTTCATAAAGACAAGGTCTGCAGCCCTGGCCTCATCAACCTTGTTGGTTACTTCTTCAAAAAACTCAAGCAAATTCGTAAGAGAAAATCTCCCACGCACAAAGCAATGCTGAGTGTCCCTAATGAGCCTTTTAAATCCATGCATATTTTATCCTTCAGTATGCTCTCCTGTACCTTTCCTACCACTGATGTGATCAGGGACGGATTTAGATGAAGAGAGGCCCTAAGCTGTTCCACTTGTGAGGCCCCTCCTAATCCCCCACCCCCATGACTAGAGGAAGATGGTCCACCAGATTGACACCGATTTGCAGCCGAGCGTGGTCAATGAGATAAGGGCTGGAAAGCAGCGCTTTTTATTTATTTATTTATTGCCAGTGCTAGGATCGAGTTGTTGGCTTAAAACACTTATTCTGAAATGGAGGGCAAAGAAAATTACTGAAGGGTTGTTTAGAGCAGGGGCGGAAAACCCGGGGGGGCCAGAGGGGACACGTCCCCCCCCCCATGTTTAGAGAGGTGGGGGACATCACCCCAAGTTTTTGTGATCTGGATTTTAAAATCTCCGCTTTCCCCGAGACAGTGGGGGTGGACTAAAGATCGAGAGAGACGTCGGTAAGCAGGCAATGGGGGCGGGACATGATAATTCAGCGCGATGATTGGAGGAGGGAGGAGTGGGGGGCTGGGCCTGAGGATAGAGTGCGGTGATTGGAGGAGGGAGACGTGGCACAGACCTGCGCTATTCACCAATCAAGACATGATATATAACACAATGACATGCAGCAAAATTATAATAATATCTCAACTCTTTTTACACATTGCAATTAATGCAATTTCTATTATTTCCACTTCCAAACAAAAATGTGGTTGGATTATTCAGCGTATGATCAACCTCGGTGAGACCAAGTGCAGGCTTGGCGATCGCTTCGCACAACACCTCCACTCAGTTCGCAATAACCAACCTGATATCCCAGTGGCTCAACACTTCAACTCCCCTTCCCATTCCGAATCCAACCTTTCTGTCCAGCGCCTCCTCCATGGCCAGAGTGAGGCCCACCGCATATTGGAGGAGCAGCACCTCATATTTGCTTGGGTAGTTTACACCCCAGCGGTATGAACATTGACTTCTCTAATTTCAGGTAGTCCTTGCTTTCTCCCTCCTTCCCCTCCCATTCCCAGCTCTCCCACAGCCTACTGTCTCCACCTCTTCCTTTCTTTTTAGTGTCCCCCCCTGACATCAATCTGAAGAAGAGTCTCGACCCGAAACATCGCCTATTCCTTCGCTCCATAGGTGCTGCCTTACCCGCTGATTTTCTCCAGCTTTTTTGTCTACCAATGGGATCCCACCACTGGCCACATCTTCCCATCTCCTCCCCTGTTGGCTTTCCGCAGAGATCGCTCCCTCCGTAACTCCCTGGTCAATTCGTCCCTTCCCACCCAAACCACCCCCTTTCCTGGCACTTTCCCTTGCAACTGGAAATGCTACACTTGTCGCTTTACCTCCCCCCTTGACTCCATTCAAGGACCCAAGCAGACTTTCCAGGTGCGGCAGAGGTTCACCTGCACCTCCTCCAACCTCATCTATTGCATCCGCTGCTCTAGGTGTCAGCTGCTCTACATCGGTGAGACCAAGAGTAGGCTTGGCGATTGCTTCGCCCAACACCTCCGCTCGGTGCGCAATAACCAACCTGATCTCCCGGTGGCTCAGCACTTCAAACTCGCCCTCCCATTCCGAATCCGACCTTTCTGTCCTGGGCCTCTTCCATGGCCAGAGTGAGGCCCACCGTAAATTGGAGGTGCAGCACCTCATATTTCGCTTGGGCAGTTTACACCCCAGCGGTATGAACATTGACTTCTTCAATTTCAGGTAGTCCCTGCATTCTCCTCCCCTTCCCTGCTCTCCCTCAGCCCACTGTCTCCGCCTCTTCCTTTCTTCTTCCCGTCCCCCCCACCCTCACATCAGTCAGAAGAAGGGTCTCGACCTGAAACGTCGCCTATTTCCTTTGCTGCATAGATGCTGCCTCACCCGCTGAGTTTCTCCAGCATTTTTGTCTACCCATTCACACATTCTATCCCACTTTCCTCACCCACTCCCTACACATTAAGGGCAATTTTACAGAGACAAGTTAACCTACAAAGCCAATGCGTCTTTGGGATGTGGGAGGAAACCCACACGCCTGCAGGGAGAATGTGCAAATTCAACACAGACAGTGCCCGAGGACAGGATCGAACCCAGATCTCTGGCGTGTGAGGCAGCAAGTCTACCAGCTGTGCCACTATATTTTGTTTTCCAACACACAAAAAATTATACGTTGATAACTTTGGTTACTAAAAAAATGAAAATATCCATTTTCAGTTTTAAATCTCCAAGTGATGCAAGTGAAAAGCAACGCAGAATCACTCCCTGACCCTGGATCTGGAGTAACTCCTGGATTAACTCTTGCTTCTGGTTTCCTGGTCCTCCATAAATATTCTAAATGGAATTTAAACTGGAGGTGGTGGAGGGCTGAACAATAACTGCCTATTGCATTTTATCTGTTTATTTATTGTGTATATATATGGTCTATGGTATATAAACACACTGAACTTTTATCTCCTATTCTGTATTATGTTTACATATTCTGTTGTGCTGCAGCAAGCAAGAATTTCATTGCCCTATCTGGGACACATGACAATAAACTCTCTTGACTCTTGACTTGGACTTAAGCAAAAAAAGGGTTCTTGGGGAAAAAAGAGGTACCTTAAATTTAGTTGCATCTGGTTGGGTAACTATGGTAGGGTGAAGACTATTCCATGCTTTAATTGTGCGGGGGAACTCCATGGAGCAGCCAGCAACTCTGGATAGAGGAAATTGGGTGACGTTTCTGATAGAGACCTTCTTTAGACTCCCTCTGGTTTTAGTGTTTTTAGTTTATTTTAAAGATACAGCGTGGAAACAGGCCCTTCAGCCCACCGAGTCCGACCACCGATCACCCGTACACTAGTTCTATCCCACACATTAGTGGAGTAAGTCAAGAGTGTTTTATTCTCTCACGTCCCAGTTAGAACAATGAAATCCTTACTTGCAGCAGCACAACAGAATATGTAAACATAGTACTCTGTAAACAATGTTATAAACGAAAAAAACAAAACGGTGTATATTATATATGAATATATAACTATATATATATATGTGTGTGTGTGTAATATATTAACCCCCCCCCCCCCCACACAAACACACACACATACACACACAATTTCGCTCCTGGTGATATGACTAGTATTGGTGAGACAAAGCAACAAAAAAGATAGATTTGATAAAACTCTATTTTTTGCAGAATTGTAAGGCTGCATGTGTTTATGGAGATAACTGTGGTGATATAAACATGGGGATTGGCATTTGAAAATAAATATATTGCGAGACTGATACGAATGGAGGTCAGAAAGTATATGGGACTAAAAGTAAATTGAAAATGTTACAAAGTGCTGTAGTAACTTAGCAGGTCAGGCAGCATCGCTGGAGAACATGGATGGGTGATGTTTCAGGTCGGCTCACTGAAGAAGGGTCCCAAACCGAAACGTCACCAGTCTGTATTCTCGAGAGATGCTGCCTGATCTGCTGAGTTACTCCAGCACTTTTTGTCTTGATTTGTAAATCTGCATCTGCAGTTCATTGTGTCTCTAAAATTAAATTGATGAACATTGCAGTGTATTTGTATGAACCTACATTGATGGAGGTTATTAGGTGATAGACCTGCTCGGACAGGAACAACTTGGCTAAAGACATGAATAGTGTGGTGCGAGATTTCAGGAAAGCATTTTGGATTCTGCTACGAAATAGCATTTGCTATACAGGTACAACACTGATTTTACAGCAACTGGTAGTCGCACCTCCTTTAATCCGGACAAAATTATGAGAGGGCACTTGAAATCACACCCCGTAATGCAGGGCTGCCAACATTGGATAAGAGTTGCGAGTGAGAAATTATGAGGAAGCGCAGCAACCAAGCCCGAGGGAGCGTAGGGACCGAGGGTGGGGGGGGGGGGGGGGGGGTGGGGGGGGGATGGGTAGGGTGTGGGAGGGGGGTGTACGGAGCTTTTGCATTTTTCAGCTTGAAATTGTGCAATCTGGTGCATACTGTAGCGAATCTTTTAACTTACACTTGAATACTACATTTATGCTTTAAATTGGATTAGGAATGAATAAGTTTAGGCTAAATTACATTACTAATTACATTCCAAAGTAGAGCCAGGCTCTAACAGATGCAGCACATGAATGACCTTAGTATATTCATGTATGAAAATCAGATTATAATTCATGCTGCTATGATATATATATATATATATATATATTTAAAACATAGAAACAAGGCAAGAGGAGTCAGACTTCCATCACTGTTCTGCACAAATAAATTAATCAACCTTACCCTTTGACTACAGAAACGAGACAAAAATAATGCCACAAATTCAACCAAGTATATGTTTCAATGAAATGAAGATATATATGTAAAACATACATATGGAAACAGGCCCTTCGGTCCACCAAGTCCACAGCGACCAGCAATCTACCATACACCAGTTCTATCCTACACGCCAGGAACAATTTACAGAAGCCAATTAATCTACAAATCTGCACTTCTTTCGGATGTGGGAGAAACCGGAATACCCGGAGAAAACCCATGTGGTCATAGGAAGAATGTACGAATTCTGTACAGACAGCACCCGTAATCAGGATCAAATCTGGGTCTGTGGTGCTGTAAGGCAGCAACTCTACCGCTGCGCCACCGTGCCACCCATTAAATTATTTTTTGGGATGTGGGCAGAAACCGGTGCACCCGAAGGAATCCCACACGGTCACAGGAAGAACGTACAAACTCCGCACAGACAGCACCCCTGGTCAGCATCGAACCTGAGTCTCTGCCGCTACAAGGTAGCAACTCTACCGCTGCAACACTGTGCCGCCCATTGGAGATGATGTTTGTCTAACTCTTCTGTGGTCAAATATTAATTGCCACATCTGCCAATGTCTGAATGTTGCCTAGGTCTTGCAAGCATGGCAGATTCATGCACTGAGAAGTATGGAATTTAGCATCAAACATTCCTCCTTCTGATAGAAGGATGGTCTTTGATGAATCAACTGAAAATGGTTGGGCAGTGGATATTCCTCTGAAGACTTTTTGCAGTACAAGAGTTGGGATGATTGGCCTCTAAATATCACAATCGTCTTCTTTTGTGTGATTCTGACCATTGGAATGCTGTTCCATTTATGTTGATTAATTTCAGTATTTTAAAGAGTTCATTGATGCCAAACTAGAGCAATTGCTGCCCCAATGTCAAGGGCAGTTACTTACATCTTGTCTCTTTGACTATGCATGGAGCATGAATGTGATAAGGTCTGGATTAGAATGACATTGGCAAAATTCAAATTGGACTTTAGACACCAGAGGAATTTGCAAGGTTGACTGAGCAGTGGCAGCTGTGTTGTGTCCAAATTCAGCTCCTAGGCAGTCCCAGGTGGTCCATCTGCTTTTTATTCTCCTTCTGTTATCAGTTCAATTATATTACAGTTAAGTTGTCTGCTGGGCCACTTCAAAATCATTTATAAGTCAACCACATTGATGTTGCCTGGTGCCAACCGTAGGTCAGGCCAAGTGACAGGGTCTTTCCCTGGAGGGTGTTGATGAACCTTGCATGGCATCTTTGACCACCTGCTTTGAAGTTCACATGAAACATAAGCTTCTTGGAATCTGCTCTGTTATTCAACTAGATTTTGGTTAATCCTATAATAATAATAATAATGAATTTTATTTACGGGCGCCTTATACCGAGGTCTCAAGGACACCTTACAGAGATTTATAGGAAACATATAATCAGAATTAAAAAAAAATAAGTTATAAAGACCAATACACAAATCAGGGACAGAATTCCTTCCAAAAACACAAAAAAGAAAATCAGAAGCACAATTTGAGGAGAGAGCAGCGGCAACGAAACCGCGCCAGCGTCCACTCTCCCCTCCGACCGCCATCTTGAACACAGACTAACAAATACAATTACAAACAATTACATACAAAAATCATCCCCCCACAGTGATTTCCACTGTGGGGGAAGGCACAATGTCCAGTCCCCAGCCCCAGTTCACCCAAAAAAAAAAGTCAGGCCAAATGAAGCCCCCGCTATTGCCTCTACGGAGGCCCGATGATCCTGGCCGTTCTCGCCGGGTGATGTAGCCCCGGCGTCGGGAGAGTCCTCCAGCAGCTGGGCCACCTGGAACGGCTGCATTCCTCACCGGAGGCCGCAACTACGGCTGGAACGGCCGATTTCCCGCAGGCGTCCGCAGCACCTGAAGCCGACAAGGCCGCGCCGATTTGGAGCCACGAGGCTCCCGGTGTTGGAGTCGGCGCCGCCGCCCGCGGATGGTCGCTCCGCAGTCCCGCAGCCCGGAGGTGTTGAGCTCGGCGGTCCAGCTCACCGGAGCTCCAGCGCGTCGGTCCAGCGCGGCGACCCAAGCAAGGCATCGCCCGTTCCGCTGCGCAATAGAGCTCCAGCGCCGTGCCGCCACCGAAGCTGAGGGTGCTGTGCGGCCCCCGTCGGGAAACGCCGCTCCACGCCGCTCAACGCCGCTCCACGCCCGCTGGTAGGCCGCGAGGACGGGTCGACTGGGCAGCCGGAGAGAAGGCTGCCTCACCGACCAGGTAGGGACCGGGAAGTCATTTCTCCTTGATCCCCCCCACATCAAAAGGCAGAATAAAGAAAAACAGAGACTTAAAGAAAACTAAAAAACTTGGAAAAAAAGTACAATTAACGGACGGCTGCTGTTTGGCAGCCGCTCCTCAAGATGTCTGTACTATACTATACTATAAGTCTGCTTTCCCTTTTGTGTCCCTATAGGACTTAGAAAAAGAAACAGATGGAATATGATAGAAAATAGATAGATATGTGAAGAGGACATACCAAGTGTTCTTTATGGCCCTGTCCCACTGAGGCAACTTTTTAGGCGACTGCAGGAGACTATGCAGTCGCCACATGGTCGCCACATGTTCGCGGGTGGTTGCCGGGGAGTCGCCTTCATGGTCGCGAGGAGTTCCCGCATTCTGGGAACTAGTCGCAGCCTCATTATGGTCGCCGCAAATTGTTCAACATGTTGAAAAATTAGTGGCGACTAGAATGAAGCTGCCATGGAGAGTAGCAAGAATTCTCGTGCCGTAGATGGGTCGACAGGAGGTCCGAGTGGGTTGCCAGGAGGTCAAAGGTTCTCGTAGGTTCTTGTAGTTTGTAGCCGGTGCTGACCAGTGAATTTCATTGGCTCATTGGGGAAAGAAACCCATAAGCAGTAGTTTTCAGAACCAAGGATAACCGACCGGTAATGTTAATGTATGCCGAGTTTCACAGCCGTGCATCTCTGGCTTCTTAAAAGTTGTCTGGCTTCTTAAAAGTTGTCTCCACTCATTCTTCCTCCTTCTCCCCCCTCTCCCCCCCCCCACTCCCCTCCCCCCCTCTTTTAAAGGACTTACCGTACACTGTACTTTAGCCGTCTTAATTACAGCGCTAATACAGTACTTCCTGTTCATCGCGGTGTGTGTCTGTATAACCTTGGCTTTTCATCGTGTGAATTTCAGACAGCGCTCCCCCTGCTTGCCCTGTCCCCCACCTGCGATGTGTGTGTGTGTGTGTGTGTGTGTTTGTGTATGTTACTAAGATAGGTGGTGTGGTGGATAATGAAGTCGATTTTCAAAGTCTACCGAGAGATTTAGGCCATTTGGAAGAGTGGGCTGAAAGATGGCAGATGGAGTTTAATGCTGATAAATGTGAGGTACTACATCTCGGCAGGACAAATCAAAATAGGACGTACATGGTAAATGGTAGAGAATTGAGGAATGCAGTTGAACAGAGGGATCTAGGAATAACTGTACATAGTTCCCTGAAGGTGGAATCTCATGTAGATAGGGTGGTAAAGAAAGCTTTTGGTGTGCTGGCCTTTATAAATCAGAGCATTGAATATAGAAGTTGGGATGTAATGTTAAAATTGTACAAGGCATTGGTGAGGCCAATTCTGGAGTATGGAGCACAACTTTGGTCGCCTAATTATAGGAAGGATGTCAACAAAATAGAGAGAGTACAGAGGAGATTTACTAGAATGTTGCCTGGGTTTCAGCAACTAAGTTACAGAGAAAGGTTGAACAAGTTAGGTCTTTATTCTTTGGAGCGCAGAAGGTTAAGAGGGGACTTGATAGAGGTCTTTAAAATTATGAGCGGGTTAGACAGAGTTGACATGGATACATTTTTTCCATTGAGAGTAGGGAAGATTCAAACAAGGGGACATGACTTGAGAATTAAGGGACAGAAGTTTAGGGGTAACATTGGGGGAACTTCTTTAATCAGAGAGTGGTAGCTGTGTGGAATGAGCTTCCAGTGGAAGTGGTGGAGGCAGGTTCGATTTTATCCTTTAAAAATAGATTGGATGGGTATATGGACGGGAAAGGAATGGAGGGTTATGGTCTGAGTGCAGGTAGATGGGACTAGGGGGAAGTATTTATTTAAAAAAATAAAAATTAAAAAAAAATGTAAAAAATGTTCGGCACGGACTTGAAGGGCCGAGATGGCCTGTTTCCGTGCTGTAATGGTTACAATATGTTCCACTCTGACAGTCGCCTTTCCAGTTACCGTTTTTTCAGGTGACTGCCGGCAACTTGACAGTCGCCGGCAGTCCGCTGAAAAATCGCCTAAGTGGGACATGCCAACTAGTATTCCAAAATCTAAGATTATAGAATGTTGAATATATACTTAAGTAAGTGTCCACAGCCCTCTGGTTTGGAGAATTCTAAAGAATGTTAAACCCGAGTGAAGGAATTTCTCCTTTTCTTCATCCTTAGCAACGTACCCTTATTCTACCACCATGCCCTCATGTTCCAGATTTTCTAGCCCAGCAAATAATTTCTCAGCACCTACCACATTAGCTCTTTTCAGAATTGCATTTGTCCAATCTTTTCCAGGCAAGTGTTCTCAATCTCTTTTTACAGGACAACTCCTTTATGCTACAAATTATCCAAGTGGTCCATGTGATCCAACCCAATGAGAAGTATAATCATTCTTTGGATTCAAAACTGCAAAGTCTTGGTGTGACATCACAGCAGAAGTCTTGCTTTCTTTTATTCCTCCATTCCTTACAATGAAAGCTGAAATACCATTTGCCTTCTTAAATGCTTGCTCTGCCTCAATATTTACTTTCTGTGTTTCATGAACCAGCACACCAAAAAAATATTGCACACCTTATTCATTGTCTTTTTTTCATTCTTCCTTTCAAATTCAATAATCTCATCTTCCCACATTATCTTCCATCTCTCACCTTCTAGCCCACTTGCTATTTTAGTCTATATCTTTCTGCAAACTCCTGTAATTATTTATTTTTCCATCCTGTTTTGGGAGCGAAACATGCCCAAGTTCCATTCTATCTGTGAACAAAGGTTTGAAACCTGAGGAACCAGTAGTCATCCCTGTGGCACCTATAAGGAATAGAATGCCAACCTGAAACGGCCAATTCATGTCTACACTAAAAGGCCTGTCTCACGAGTCTGCGGTCTATTGTACTTTCTCACGAGTGCGCGGTCTATGGCGGCAGATTCTTCCCGTTTTGCCGCCATAGACCGCGCACTCGTGAGAAAGTACAATTCCCGGGCCGTGCGGCGGTGTTCCCAACACCGCGCGGTGCTAAAATAAAATCGACAATGTCCAAAACTAAATACTCACCGCACAACCTCCACCAGTGATGCACGAGTGCGGCACGGCCGCTCGCACGGGCCGCCGCCAGTATGGCTCGAGCGCCGTGCGTCAAACCTCCACTGCCACAGCCTCTGCCAGTGAGGCACGTGCCACCGCCAGTGAGGCACGGCCGCTCGCACGGGCCGCCGCCAGTATGGCTCGAGCGCCGTGCGTCAAACCTCCACTGCCACAGTCGCCGCTGGTGATTCCCGCCGTGTTTGAATTAACTCGGCCCCAGCGCAGCATCCGTGCGGTGCTCCGGTGGATAGGCTCGACGCTCTCGCCGTTGCCGCGCGGTCCTCGCTACCGGCGACGCCGCACTTCACCGCCGATGACCGCAAACAGGTAAGACATAGATACATAGATACATAGAAAATAGGTGCAGGAGTAGGCCATTCGGCCCTTCGAGCCTGCACCGCCATTCAATATGATCATGGCTGATCATCCAACTCAGTATCCCGTACCTGCCTTCTCTCCATACCCCCTGATCCCTTTAGCCACAAGGGCCACATCTAACTCCCTCTTAAATATAGCCAATGAACTGGCCTCAACTACCCTCTGTGGCAGAGAGTTCCAGAGATTCACCACTCTCTGTGTGAAAAGTTTTTCCTCATCTCGGTCTTAAAGGATTTCCCCCTTATCCTTAAGCTGTGACCCCTTGTCCTGGACTTCCCCAACATCGGGAACAATCTTCCTGCATCTAGCCTGTCCAACCCCACAAGAATTTTGTACGTTTCTATAAGATCCCCTCTTAATCTCCTAAATTCTAGCGAGTATAAGCCAAGTCTATCCAGTCTTTCTTCATATGAAAGTCCTGACATCCCAGGAATCAGTCTGGTGAACCTTCTCTGCACTCCCTCTATGGCTATAATGTCCTTCCTCAGATTTGGAGACCAAAACTGTACGCAATACTCCAGGTGTGGTCTCACCAAGACCCTGTACAACTGCAGTAGAACCTCCCTGCTCCTATACTCAAATCCTCTTGCTATGAAGGCCAACATACCATTCGCTTTCTTCACTGCCTGCTGCACCTGCATGCCTACTTTCAATGACTGGTGTACCATGACACCCAGGTCTCGCTGCACCTCCCCATTTCCTAATCGGCCACCATTTAGATAATAGTCTGCCTTCCCGTTTTTGCCACCAAAGTGGATAACCTCACATTTATCCACATTATACTGCATCTGCCAAACATTTGCCCACTCACCCAGCCTATCCAAGTCACCTTGCAGTCTCCTAGCATCCTCCTCACAGCTAACACTGCCCCCCAGCTTAGTGTCATCCGCAAACTTGGAGATGTTGCTTTCAATTCCCTCGTCCAGATCATTAATATAAATTGTAAATAGCTGGGGTCCCAGCACTGAGCCTTGCGGTACCCCACTAGTCACTGCCTGCCATTGTGAAAAGGACCCGTTTACTCCTACTCTTTGCTTCCTGTTTGCCAGCCAGTTCTCTATCCACATCAATACTGAACCCCCAATACCGTGTGATTTAAGACAGAGCCTTAGTTTTCTGTCGTTTAACTACCTGTCTCTCCATGATAATATTGTCCCCATGATTCAACAAATATTTAATGTCCTCCAATGGGTTGACCAGCTTTGTCAGTAGTAGTGAAACCCTGTTGATCCTGATAGAAATTGATTTCTTCAGCTGCAGTATATCACGTGCCTTTGCTATCTTTAGTGCTTTTTCAAAGTGATGTCGTATATGGACGACCATTCAATCAGTGGCAGAGGAAACGCAATAAAGGACAATTACCAGGAGTGTATCTTGCCGATGTTTGATCTGATGCCTCAGACTCAGACTTCATGACTTCAGCATTTTAAGAAGGGTAGCAAGGAAAAGCCTTTCAGACCTATGAGCCCAATATCAGTACATGGGAAAATCTGAGGAACAGGACTAATGATTACTTTAGAGATGGGCAGGGAGGGGGGGGGGTTAATCAGAGATAACCAGAATGGCTTTGTCAAGGGCAGAATTTGTCTGATCCACTAGTTTAATTTTTTTAATGGAGGAAATAGCTTATATGGAACTGGGCAGTACAGCAGATGTGGCGTGCATGTATAGCCTTCAGTATAGCCTCTGACAAAGCCCCAGGTGGGAGACTGGTTTAAGAAGTTAGAGCCCGAGGGATACAAGGCAGGTGGCAAATTGGATCAAAAATTGGTTTGGCAATAGTAGACAGAGAGTGATTGTGGAGGGTTGGTTTTGTGCTTGGATGCCTGTGACCAGTGATGCAGGCACGGGTACTGGGACCTTTGTTGTTTGTAATAAACGTGAATGATTTGTATGTGGAGTTCGATAGCATGATCAATACATTCACAGATGACTCTAAGATTGATGTGGGTGTTAACGGTGGAGGGTAGTCATAGGCGACAGAATGATATTGAAATAGGCTGAGAAATGGCAAATTGAATTTAATAAATGGGAGGTGATGTATATTTGGAGTACAAATGAGGTCAGGACATATATTATCAAGGTTAGGCCCTAGGATGTATTGAGGACATAGGTGTTCAAGTGCAGGGATCCTTCTGGATGGCAGTGGGTAGAAAGCATGATCAAGAAGCCATGTGGGATGCTGGTCTTCAGGATTTGGGGCATTGAATAGAAGATTATGCTCCAACTTTATAAAACATTGGCCAAACATCAGCTAGTGTCCTGCATGCAGTTCTTCTCACCAGCCTATAGGAGAAATATGATTATGCTGGAGAGGGAGCAGTGGAAGATCACCAAGCTGCCTGGGATGACTAGAGTCATGAGGTTCATCGCCCGCGCGGTTCAGCCGTGGGATATTCCAATCCCCCTCAAGGGCTTCAATATGAGGAGCATCAATCGCCTTGACGCAGCAGTTTTGACTGCCTGACAGTGGGAGAAGAAGCAAAGGAAGAGATAAGACTTTTTTTTTTAATCTTCCATCACAGTGAGGAGGTGCCTGGAGGAGAGTCACTGTGATGGATGTTTATGTTAAATTTATGCAATTGTGTGTTTTGCTTGCTTTTTATTGTTACGATGACTGTATGGTAACGACATTTCGTTCATTTTTTTTTGAATGACAAATAAATTCAATTCAATTCAATACAATTAAATTTTTTGTTTCATGCGCCATACAGGCAAATCATACCACACATGATTGAACAGGTAGTGCAAATGAAAAGGAAACAAAGTACCAAATATATAGTGTTACAGCTACGGAGAAAGTGCAGATAAAAAAAAAAACTGCAAGCCACATTGAGGTTGATTGGAAATTTGAAAATTTGTCCTTAGCATATTGGAAGACTGTTCAAGAGTCTAATAACAGTGCAGAAAATGCTGTTCTTGAATCTGGTGGGATTGGCTTTCAAGCTTTCATATCATCTGCCTGATGGGATAGGGGTTGGGAAAGAATGGCCAGGATGTTGGTCGTCCTGATTATGTTAGCTGCCTTCCTGAGGCAGCATGAAGTGTAGATGGGGGAGACTGCTTCGCATGAGAGACTGGGCTGCGTAACAACTCTCTGCAGTTTCTTGCTGCCTTGGGCAGAGCAGTTGCCATCCAAAGCTGTGATGCATCTGGATAGGATGCTTTCTCTGCTGCAGCTTTCCAATTTGGAAAAATACATTGGGGACATGCCAAATTTCTGTAGTGTTCTAAAAAAAGTGCTTTCTTGGAATTATGGTGTTGAAGACAAAACTATAGACTGATGTAGGTCCACTCATTATCCAGATGTTCCAGTGATGAGTGCAGGGCCAGTGTGAAGGTTTCTGCCATGGATCTGTTGCAGAAGTAGGCAAATTGCCATATATATAGATCCCTAAATCTATATATCCCTAGATGTCAGGGGGGTTGCAGTTGATATAAAAGCCTAGCTGTGGTGGAGGAAGCCGTAAAAGAGGGGGTCACTGCAATATTGATTAAGGAAACCATCATTGTAGTAATGAAGATGTCCTATAAGGGTTTCAAATTAGGTCATATCGCTAGGATAAAAAACATGATAGACACAAAATGCTGGAGTGAGTCAGCAGGACAAGCAGCATCTCTGGAGAGAAGGAATGGGTGGGGTTTAGGGTCGAGACCCTTCTTCAGAAAACATGATTTGGTTGTACTACAGGTCTTCCATGCTACATACAGGACTGAAGAAGGCTCCCGACGAAACCGTTGTCGGCCAATTCCTTCCCCAAATGCTGCCTGATTCACTGAGTTCCTCCAGCACTTTTTTTTTGCTGCCTGAGAGTGGGAGCAGGATCTCTCACAACTTTTAAGACAATCTGATCAACCACTGATCAAGCAATTGCCAAGGCATATACCGACCAAGTGGTGATAAATGGGATTTACTACAAATGATAATTGTCAGCATATATATGATGAGCTGAGGAACACGTTGGTGACTCAAAGACATTTATGAAAATGAGTGCCTTTTATGATTCGGGAATCGTTCTACAAAAATCTGTTAATGACCCCTCACGAAAAATCGTCGAACTAAAACAGGAAACGTGAGGTCACGGGCGTCTGTCCCTGCAGAGTACTGTGCAGTACAGCTGAAGTAGTTGATACATTATGTTCTCCCCAGCCAAAAGCGTGTACTCCGCATTGTAAACAGTGAAGAAAGCAGCCGTTGGTCACGTTCGCGATGGTTGTGCCTGCAAACCACATGATCATGAAATACCGACAAAATAATACATTATTTCGTGACAGATCCTTTCCGATTAATAAATCATTTTATTCCACCAGCGCCATATTTAAAACCAAACCATAAATAAAAGTGCCGAATAGTTACATTTAACATAGAGCTATGACGACCAAAATTGATAAGAGGTAGAGACAAAATGCTGGAGTAACTCAGCGTTAGTCACTCCAGCATTTTGTGTTTATCTTCGGTTTAAACCAGCAACTGCAGTTTCCTTGCTGCACATTGATTGTTAGTAGGTAGACAAAAATGCTGGAGAAACTCAGCGGTAGAGGTGGGTTTGTTCACAAGTATTCTGCGGATTTATAAACTGCACGAATAAAGCTTTTATTTTGGAGATTGTTGTCGTTTTGTTATTCTCTTTACTTTGATCGCACCACACAACTTTCCCCCAACCCCCACTCTCTGTGTTGCCTGTCTAATTAGGGAGTCAACCATGTTTTTATGAAGGAGGCAGGGGGGGGGGTTGTCGGTCATGTGACACGTAGCCTCGCGTTCGAAATTGGAACGTTGATAAATAGATAGCTGAGTAACAAGAAGTATCAGTCTTGTGGGCAGAACAGCGTCGGTGTGTAGTTGTCTTAATGCCTCTACGCACACGCCTGCCTCTCTGTTAGCTGTTTGGGAGAAAGCGCTTTGAGCAATTTGTATTAAGTCCGGTATATTACCAAGAAAAAAACCTGATTTCCTTGGCGACACTAAAAAGCTGATCCAGGTTCACACAACCCCGGGCATGCACTGTAGTAAACGTTGGGTGAAAAAAAAGTTAAGGCGGATAGTGAAAAGGTAGACGAAAAGAAGTGCTTACGGGCACGTCGGTAACCGTTATCGTTCAAGGAACAACTTAATTCCTTCGCATCGAAAGGCTCTGAAGCCGAAGAGTATGTGAGAAGGTAAGGCACGCTCAATCAAGAAGTCAGAATGTCCCACAACAGAAGAGGCGTTGCCCGATGGGAGGCTAGTAAAGAGCGGCACGATAGGAGAGTTTTTTCGAAGAACAGACCCGATTCGAAACGAGGGGTCATCGCTGCCACAGGCGAGGCAGAGCAGAAGGTGTCAAAGGGGGTATTGTTTTTGGCCCTGGCAGCCAACACCAGCCGTTCACAGCCTCGGGGGTGACATTACGCCCAGCCAACATATACGGCAACCGGGCACCAGGCATGAGAGCACCCAGAAATACGAATCAGTTTCTGATGCACGAGAAATATCAGTTAATGCATATGAGGTCAGACTCGACGGGGAACGACAGTGGCTCAGAAATAGAGCTGGACATTGACATCGACTCGTATTTGGGTGTGTTAGAGAACGCCCGTGGTGGGCTGGACTGCACCACGTCTCTCCCGTGTGACGATAACCTGTTACATTTCGAGTTCTTTGAGTCGGTCGATCAAGATCAGAGCATACAATATTTTCCTTCAGAGGACGACGTGGTGAAAAGTGAACGTTTTATGCTGCGGGACTTTGCAGCGTTCTGCAGTGCGTTTGAAGATTGATTAAACGTGTCACAATCAAGTTGCCCTGAGACGAGCTGTTACCAAGGGGGCGGGGAGAACTGTATTTTTTGAGATTCCACCTAGTGACGCCTGCGAACTATTTTAATAATGAGTATTGTGTACTTTGCTAATAAACTTGTTTTAGATTTACATTGTCGAGTCTTTGCTTACAATAGAATGTAGAGTTCCGAGGAAGGGTCCCTGACCTGAAATGTTGTCTGGTTTATTTGTCCACAGATGCTGTTTCACTGGTTAAATTCTTCCAGCATTGCTATTTTCTTTTCAGATTCGAGCATCTGCAGCTTTGTTTTGTAAGATCAATTTAATGTTCCAATTCAGCATTGAGATCCAGATTTACTGATCTCTGGGATCGCCGAGTGGCGGAAAATTGATCCGCACGTATCAGGAACTTTTTCTTTTAATAGGCCTTGCATGGGATACTTCATATGTGCTGTGAAACTCCATTTTCAGTAGGTTAACACTGGATTCACTTTTATAACGGGAAATACACATATACTTTAGGTCAGAAAAAGTTCATGTACCATTGAACACCGGAACTTGGGAGTAAAAACATTAGGCAGAGGACAGTCTTGACAGTTATATTGGTTATAGTCGTTGGATTTCGTTAGTGGCGGAAACGACCACTTTCACATCCGTAGCATCGAATCGACAAACCCCATAAGCTTTCGAATCTGTTATTTTTCTAGTTGCAGGGCCAATACAGAATATTGATTGGTGTAACAAAAAAAAAACGTACGATGAAATATTATATCTGAGAGTTTTGTCAGAGTTGTTATTTAAACGCGATAAAGAGGACTCGACCTGAATGCATTAATTGGATGTTTATCACTTTAGTATTCAAGCCTCACGGCTGAGCGGCGATTCTTAAAACCACAGTACTTTGAAATTCGACAGATAGAAATACGTTGTCTTTGATTTGTAAGCACGGTCACATGACTAAACAAAAAGATGGTAAACAGCAGCTGAAAGGGTGCTGGAGGAACTCGGCAGGCGCGGCAACATCTGTGGAGCGAAAAGGACGCTTCGGGTCGACACCCTCCTTCAAACGTCGAGTTACCAACCCAAATCTTCACACGGCCCCTTTCCGACAGCTGGAGTAACTTGTGTCAGGCAGCACCCTGGAGAACATAGATGGGCGACGTTTCGAGTCGGGGCTCTTCAGAGTGATGGGATGGGGGGGGGGGGGGGGGGGAAGAGTCAGAGTAGAAAGCTACAAGATCCAAAGATAGATAGCTAAGTTGATAGAAATTTGGCTTAAGGGAAGGAAGCAGAGGGTGATGGTGGAAGGTTACTTCTTCGACTGGAGGCCTGTGACTAGTGTGCCTCGGGGTTCGGTGCTGGGCCCGTTCCCGTTTGTCATCTATATCAATGATTTGGATGAGAACATACAGGGCAAGATTAGCAAGTTTGCTAATTATACAATAGTGGGTGGTTTTGCAGATAGTGAAGATGGTTGTAAAAATTTGCAGCATGATCTTGATCGATTGGCCAGGTCGGCTGAGGAATGTTTGATGGAATCCAATACAGAGAAATGTGAGGTGTTGAATTTTGGGAAGTTTAACATGGACAGGACCTACACAGTGAATGGTAGGGCTCTGGGGAGTGTTGTAGAGCAGAGGGATCAAGGAGTGCAGGTGCATGTTTCCTGGAAGGTGGAGTCCCAGGTAGATAAGGTGGTCAAAAAGGCTTTTGGCACATAGGCCTTCATCAGTCAGAGTATTAAGTATAGGTTGGGAGGTCATGTTGCAGATATATAAGACATTGATGGGGCTGCATTCAAAGTACCATGTTCAGTTCTGGGCACCATGTTATAGGAAAGATGTCAAGCTGGAAAGTGTAGAGAAGATTTACGAGGATGTTGCCAGGACTAGAGGGTCTAAGCTATAGGGAGAGGTTGCGTAGGCTGGGACTATTCCGTGGAGCGCAGGAGGATGAGGGGTGATCTTATAGAGGTGTATAAAATCATGAGGGGAATAGATCAGGTAAATGCAGTGTCTCTTGCCCAGAGCAGGTGAATCGAAGACCAGAGGACATAGGTTTAAGGTGAAGGGGAAAATATTTAATAGGAATCTGTGGAATCTTTTCTCACAAAGGGTGGTGGGTGTATGGAATAAGATGCCAGAGGATGGTAGTTGCGGCTGGGACTATTCCAACATTTAAGAAACAGACAGGTACATGGATAGGACAGGTTTGGAGGGATATGGACCAAACACGGGCAGGTGGGACTAGTGTAGCTGGGACATGTTGGCCGGTGTGGACAAGTTGAGCCAAAGGGCTTGTTTCCAAGCTGTGTCACTCTGACTATGAAGAAAGGAGATCAGTACAAAGCGCAGTGACTGAGAGGTGGATACAGGTGAAGGTTGATTTTGATAGACAGATGATGGGCCAAAGGCCAGAGATGAAAAGTTGAAACATGTGAGATAATAGAAGAGGTGAGAATTGTGAAGCCAGAAGGAATGTAGGCGGACGGGGAGAAATGGGTGTGCGACCAGATGTGGCAAAGGGGAAGGGTGGGTAAGGGGATAAAATGGGGGGAGGGGGAGGCTGGCTGTAGATTAGTTGCCAAAATTGGATTATTCAATGTTCAGACTGTTGGGTTATAAGTTACCCAAGCAGGGTGACCCAAAACGTCACCTTTCCATGTTGTCCTGAGATGCAGCCTGACCCACTGAGTTACTCCAACACTTTGTCTTTAGTTTGTAAACTAGCATCTGCAGATCCTCACATCTACATTCCCTAAACAAATGCTGCCTGACCCACTGAGTTCCTTTGGCACTCTGCAGATGCTGGAATCTGGAGTAAAAAAAGTCTCTGATGTCTCCATATAACAATCGTAACCCATTACAGATTTATTGCCAGATTTACTTTAACTTTGTATGGTTTAATCAAGATTTAATGTCATTTATTTTGTTTCTACATTCTGGAATTCGATGGAATTAGTTTTGAGTCCAATGCCAGAAAGACTGACCGGAGAAGTGCTGATCACCACCCAAATGCTACCGGACCTGCTGTGTTCCTCTAGCATTTTGCATGTCACTCAAATTCCACCATCTGCGCTCATGTCTCAATTTTGCTGCTCCACAGCAAAATCTCCTCAAATTATGGCTATTTTGAAGATATTCTCTCTGAAGAAAGGTTTATATCATCTGTCTTTGCCCTCCACAGATACTACCCTGACCCACTGAGTTCCTCCAGCAAATTGTATTTTGCACCACTTAAAAATATTTGGCTATAATGTGGTTTGAATTAAACAAGTGGAACTATGGAAAGGAAAAGAATTGCGTTCAGAATGTGAAGATTATTATTGTGAAGCTGTTGTTATTAATAACAAAATATAATAAGGCTTCCTTCAGAATACTAATTAAAATGAGTGCCTGAGGACAGAAATGTTGGGAGTTCTGAATTTATTCCTACTGATACTACATCAAATACTGTTCACCATCCTGGGGTGGGTTACAATGATACATTATGCACTAATGTGGCAGAACAGTAGGAGTCATATGAGTTTATATTTTAAAGCCCCAAAGGGAATTGATTGGTTCTTGCAGCATAAAAGATCTTTTGACCCATCACAATTGTGATGGTTTTTCCAAAGAGATTTCTGATGCGAGAATAGTAAAGACATAAAAGTGCTTCTGGTACTCTTAGATAAGATGTTAAATTGAGCTGTCATCTACCATCTCAATTTGATGCTGGATGCAAGATTCCAGACCACAATTTGAAGAACTGTGGTTCCCACCTTTAAATAATCTCTGGATAAAATGAACCTGTGTTTTGAGCAAACTTGTTATGTTACCTCCATTGCATCAGTGACCACAATTTGTATTCACTCAATACTTTGGCATTTGCAAAGGGAGTAGTTTCAAGAAGGGTCTCAACCCAAAATGTCACCCATTCCTTCTATCCAGAGATGCTGCCTGTCCTGCTGAATTACTCCAGCATTTTGTCTATCTTGGGCATTATATAAATGCTACTTTTTCTATAAATCAAGAATGTCATAAGATCACCAGTTTAGTTTAGATACAGCAAGGAAACAGGCCCTTCGCCCCACCGTGTCCGCGCCGACCAGCGATCCCCGCACATTAGCACCATATTCTGCAGTAATTATTTTTCAATTGAAGTCATTCCAAAAGAATGAGGATATGCGAAGAGTAACAGAATAAGACTTCAATTCAGCTCGTGCTTGTTCTTTTGAAATAAGTTTAAGTCTCTAATCATTCGGATAGACTCACAACAGATGAGTACTTAAGGATATTGGTTAGTTATGTCAATGAAATTTTATAAAAAGCATACTACGATGCTGCACTAGAAAATAATTCACCAGGTGAAAGGACATGAGGAAAGACTAGTTAGAAGTAGGGTCCTATAGGTAATTAATGAATTAAAGGGTGAGGTTAGGGAAATCTCTGATTTACTTCAGTACTGAGAATTATGAACAATAATGTTATTGGTCACAATTCCACATTTTTGCATCAATAAAACTAAAAATTAAGCAACTTCTGACATCTGCTCAATTTGGAACACACTATAGGCTTGAGAAGCAATCTTGATGTATGAAAAGAGGTGTGATGATGCACCCCAAAATAATTCCTCAGTGAATACAATATTTCCCTTTGTTTCTTTAATCTTAAAAAATAATTAAGAGCAAATTTCCCAAGTTTGTTTTGTTTGGGTTCAGACAAAGCCAGTACTTGTCCATTCATGAATACCCTGAGATTTGACTGATTTAAGTCATTGCTGAGGGTAGGATTACAAGATGTTCAGAGTGCAGAAACACTGACCTGCAGATACATGTTGATACATAAAATGATACAAAGTGCTGGAGTAACTCAGCAGGTCAGAGAGCATCCCTCGAGAACATAGATTGGTGACATTTCAGGTCTTGATTTCTTCAGGGTCTCGAGCTGAAATATCATCAATCCATGTTCTCCAGGAATGCTGCCTGACCTGCTGAGTTACTCCAGCACTTTGTGGCCTTTTGCAAGATAATCAGTTGCATTGACAGTTATACCTGTCAGTCTGGCATTACTGCAAAAACTCAATTGACCAGTCAGAGGCAACATAAAGTTAAATATAAAGTTAAAAAATAGTGGGGTTCGTTCCAGTCTTGGAGGATCTGTTATTGTTATATGCAACTCTTTCAATAAAGCTTCCAATACTATTCATTGATTCTCATTATAAACATTAGCTTCAATACGTAAACCTGCCTTTACTTTGATGTTTATTACAAATTATTTGTGACAGCAAGTCACAAATGGGTTAAAAACAACCTGATGATGTTTTTTTCATACCACTATATATTCTAGATTTATCTAAATATGTAGAAAACTGAACTGCCAAAAAAATTCACAGCCTAAGAGTTCACAAGGCCATTGTAAGTTTTATTATAAATCAAAATAAATCACTATACAAATATTTCACAGGTTGTGCAATAAAAGTAAAATATTCTCAGTACATGCACAATGTGTGGATCTGAGGCAGACTGATTTATTGAAAGATTGATTGGCAGTTCTGAAATTAGTATTCTGGAAGAGCATTTTAAATCTTGCTTTGCAGTTTTTAATAATAAATCAGATATTTGCAAGTTCAGTCCAAGCTTATCTTGGGCCAATAAATGATACTCTTAATTGTTTTTACAGTAGATGATACTTAAAGATGTCACTGTGGTAGGCATCTCTTATTGGCATTCGCAAAGTGGACATCAATATATTAGCAAGGATGTTTTCTTCTTGTGTTGGATGTATCAGGATCCCCTACCTGCATTAAGAGCAGCCACACTGTCCTGATTTCGAAGTTATGGCCATCCAATGAAAATATTGTTATTCTCAACAATAAAAGATCTCATAAGACTTTCTGAATTAGTTAAAACATTCTGCTCCATAGGCTTATTCTTATAGCCTTGGTTTGCGTGGGTATGATGCCCATTTTGTGAATCTCATTGCAAATTTATATGCAGGCTCAGCAACCTGTATTAAAAATGGCAACCATCCCTATGAAAAAGGGAGTTAAGATCCTTAGACTTTGGAGCAGAATTAGGCCACTCAGTCTGCTCGCCATTCGATCATGGTTGATCTATTTTTCCCTCTCACCCCATTCTCCTGCCTTCTCCCCATAACCTTTGACATTTTTGCGAATCAAATTTGCTAAACAAATCTGTTTTAAAAATACCCAATGACGTGGCCTCCATAGATGTCCGGGGCAGCGAATTCCACTGATTCACCACTCTCTGCTAAAGAAATCCCTCCTCATCTGTATTCTAAAGGCACATCCCAGTATTCTTAAGGTGTGCCCTCTGGTCCTAGACTCTCCCACTGCAGGAAACATCTACATATCCACTATCTAGGCCTTTCATTATTCGGTAGGTTTCAATGAGATCCCCCTCATCCTTCTAAACTCCAGCTAGCACAGGCCAAGAGCCATCAAACACTCCTCATGCGTTAGCCCAATCAGCCATGGGATCTGCCACTTTGCTCACTCTCCCAACCTGTACAAGTCCTTCTGCAGATTTCTTGCTTCCTCAACAATACCTCCACCCATCTTTGTATCATCTGCAAACCTGACCATAAAGCCATCAATTCCATTATCGAGAGCATTAACATATCACATGAAAAGCAGAGGACCCAACCCCTGCAGAACACCACTAGTCACCGCAGCCAACCAGGAAAGGCCCCCTTTATTCCCACTCTTTGACTTCTGCCAATCAGCCAATCTTCTATCCATGCTGGCATCTTGCCATGGGCTCGTAATTTGTTTTGCAGCCTCACGTGTGGCACCTTATCAAAGGCCTCTGAAAATCCCAGTAAACAACATCCACTGAGGAGGGTGACCTGCTCGCCTTGGTTTTATCATTGATCGTAATGGATGTTTTTATTAAGTTCTTACCATAGGAATGGGTGCATTTTATTCAGGGATAGACCATGTTAGCTGTACCGACGTGCCTTCACCGACAACATGGCCCTTCTGAGTGATTCACACAAGGACATGTGCTGAAACATCAAGATCATGGAGATCTTTTGTAAGAAGACCAGACCTGATGTCAATACAGGGGAAACAGTGGGCTTTCATATGACTTGTATAAGTAAAACTTATATTTTTAATTTCATCGAGCCATGGGTTTTTAATGGTAGCATTTTAAAATTTATTAGTCAAAGTGAGTTTGATAAGTACCTTGGCACCAGGACAATCTCTTGCGTTGATTGTTCGCTGGAGAGTTGGAAGAGCAAGATAAGGGTATGGTGTAGAAATCTGGTTAATGCATATTTAGGCCTGTCCAGAAGCTAGAGGTTTTTAAAACCTATTTAAAACTCTGAGTTTACTTCTCCTTTGTGTTCAGTTAGGTTTCTCAGAACATTTTAGTTAATGAGTTCATTAGAAAGTGCATTGAGGTGTAACTTCACCTTCTCACTTGTATAACCAATGGTATTAAATATTCTATATTAAAGGGTGGTTGTTGAGAGATCCCCAAACTTAAAGTACAAATCTACTATCAGTAATTAAGAAATAGCGTGCCTTTAAGCAGGCGACAAACTTAAATTGATAGGACTGTCTTTCGAGTTTGCAGGATACAATGTTGATGAAATCAATAGAAAATATAGTTCTCTTAAGTGCCTTAAAAAAGTCAATTTCATAGATGATGTTATTCAATACAGGTTTTCAAGTGAAATCTAAGGTGTTACAGCTAGTAACTGGAAAGACATTGAATGCGAGACATGGTCCAGTATGTCTCATCAAGGTTACTACAAGAACAATCCTCAGTCCAACAGTTTGATGAGGGGTATTACACCCATGAAACAATCTAATTTTAATACTGATCTTTTATTAAGAGCAAATGTGTGCCCCATCAAGAACAATTTGGCAATTTATCATGTGACAATGTGAACAAATTATTTTTAAAATTATCACTACCCCAATTTTACATTCCTGCATGATAACCTGTGTGATAAGGGAACCTAATAGCCTCCAATGTCCTTAAAGGCATCTTGCAACTAATCCAAAAAGTTTTTTCTTCTGGATTTCTTTTTTAATGAATATTAAAACCTCCCAATTGGTCTCATAGAATCGAGAATCTTTGTGTAAATCACTGAAAGGAATCTGATTTTCCATGAGCAATGACAATACACAACAAAAAATAATAAAGTTATTTAAAGTATGTCAAAGTCTTCACATACAATTTTTCAAGGAGGCAGGATTTTGTATCTACTATGCAGATACACTGGAATGTATCTGGATGAGTATAAATATTGTAATACGAGTCAATTCCTCCACATTCTTAACAATTGCCCGTGAAATTTCCTAGAAGATGCAGGATGTGACAGAAGTGAGAAATAATTCTGTATATCAAGTACACCTTCTAATTAAGGCTGT
>CM075980.1:48135193-48199122 GCA_038087875.1 Malacoraja senta
GGTAAAAATACAATATGTGGAGCCAAGAAGCATGCAAGATTTTTTATGAGTAGTTTAAAGATAATCAAATATCAGTGATGAAGTAGCAAAATGCACAATCATGGAAATCAGTGAAGCTGTTGCAAATGGTCATGTTACAATAGGAAACTAATTTTCATAGAAACAAGGAAGGAGCAACTTGTAACAAAAGCTGCAAATGTATTGTGTGTTGTAAGAACAATTGTAATCTAGGCTTTGAGGAAGTAAAGGGTGCGTTTTCACTGGTGTCATAGTCAAAGAGTGATACAGTGTGGAAACAGGCCCTTCGGCCCAACTCGCCAACAATGTCCCATCTACACTAGTCCCACTTGCCTGTGCTTGGTCCATATCACTCCAAACCTGTCCTATCCATGTACCTGTCTAATTGTTTCTTAAACTATGGGATAGTCCCATCCTCAACTACCTCCTCTGGCAGCTTGTTCCATACACCCATCACCCTTTGTGTGATCTCCCCTCTCCCCTCATTCTCCTGCGCTCCATGGAATAGAGTCCCAGCCGACTCAACCTTTCCCTATAGCTCACACCCTCTAGTCCTGGTAACATCCTCGATTCTGAACCCTTTCAAGCTTGACAATATCTTTCCTATAACATGGTGCCCAGAACTGTCTTAGCTAATAATTATTCTTCAAACCAACATCATAAAGATGTATCTTCTTCTTATGGCACTGTTTGTGAAAACTTGTCCAGCGCAAATTGAATAGAAATACTGCAGTTCCTACATCACAATAATAACCACTCCAAAAGTACTTCTTTGGCTGTGAAGTAGTTTGAAATGACAAGGCAATAAATGACACTGAATAAATGCTACTCATTTTTGGATATAAAATAATGAATAGAGCCTTATGTGGTCTAACAATGATAAAAGAGCAAGCAAACGTGTGCATAACAAGTATTCAATATTAGGATTGAAAAAAGGGTAAGGGATGAACCAGTTTTAAAATTTAGAAAAGGCTGGAATTCGTCACAACACATTTGAAGCAGGATTTGGTCACAACAAATTTGGGAGAACCACTAATTGATAGAACCACAAATGAAGAGTTGGATTTTGTTCAAGAAAACATACTGACAAATGGAGACCAATGGATGGATATGACTTCCTCCTGGGATTCTCTTAATTTCCCATGCTTCTCTTTTCTTGTATTTCTACTGCTACTTTTGCCACCTTCTTTAATATCCTCTGCAGTTCTTTGTTTTCAAATCTGGGGAATCACTATGGTTTTTCCCTTTTGCATACGTCCTCATAATTGTATACAATTTCTCAGTTCCCATAACTGCTTGATGAATATGACTCCTATAAAATACCCCTAACCCCACTTAAGAGCAAGATTACACTCACGTAATTAAGGGAAGTGAGAGCACCATGTATTAATGTCCACAATTAAAGACAAGGATAAATAATTTGATATACTATTGAAACAAAAAAGCACGGTGATGGCAATATATTATTATTGAAGGATAGATAAATCTATCCGTTTCTGTGGATTTTCGCCCAAATTGGCAAACAATGTTGGTGATGAAATTCGTAATTCATTAAACATGCTGTTCTCAAGCTTTCTGTCATGAGCTGCCCCTTGTATCTGAGATTTTCCCATATTACCGCTCTCTTAAGGATGGGTGTGAGAGATAAACTGAGAAATTATAGGCCCTTTAACCTAATGTCAAAACCTCTTAGGCAATATGTTGCTTATAGGTTCTGAACAAAAAACAACTAATCAGTGAGGCCAAATAAATTTATAAAGGTGAAGTAATAAACAACAAATATTTTTTTGATGTTTGAGAATGAGTTGATTTGTCAGATAAATTTGTTATTTAAATGGACCTCCAGAAGGCATTCATTCAGGTTCCACAAAAGGTATCGTTCACAAAAATGAGCATGCATGAAATTACCTGTAATCTATTTGTTTGGCAAAGAAATTGGTTAGGAGTTAGGCAGTTCAAATTAGTGGGACAAAGCAAATGCCATTTCTGTTACCCAAACACCAAGCTCTTTACTATGATTAACCTAAATACAATACACAACAATACAATACCATTTATTGTCATTTGAACCTCAAATGAGGTTCAAACGAAATTTGGTTTGAACCTAAATGAAGGAAGGGAGCCACAAAGTAAAGTTTATGAAATTTGGTGGCATAATACTATAAATGAGAAAAGAAAAACTCAAAATGAATTGAAAAATACGTGACTGCACAAAACTACACTGGATGGTATTGAAGCAGGAAAGTATGAAGTTATGTATCTTGGACAAAAGGAAGATTCAGAGTTATACAGCAAAGAAACAGGCCTTTTGGCCCAACTCATCCATGCCAACCACGGTGGTTATCTAAGATAATTCCATTTGCCTGCATTTGACTCGTATCCCTCCAAACCTGTCCAAATGTTTTTTTTTAATGTTATGAAAGTACTCATCTCTATCATCTCCTCTGGCAGCTCATTCCATATACCCACCACCCTCTATATGAAAAAACATACCCCTCCGAATCCCTCATTCGGTCTAGGGAAATCAGTTCCAGCCTATCCAGTCTCTTATAACTCAAACGCTCCAGTCCAGGCAATGTCCTTGTGAATCTTTTCTGCATCCTCTCCAGCTTAATCACATCCTACCTACAGCTTAGATACCAAAATCCCAAATACTCCAAATGTGATTGAATGGGTGGGTCTCAGAAATTATATGCCGTCAAAATTTAGCCCTCCTCACAAAAAGTATGTGAATCATCAAAAATGGTGATATTAATGGTGCTGGATTGTTTTCTTGATATTCATATGATAAATAGTCCCATTTGATATGGGAATTTGATATAGAATTTTTTTAAGTGTGCAGATATATTGACAAATTATTGACCCAATTCCCCATGGAAGACACAAAATTCAAAAGGGTAGCACAAAAAGAAAGTGCATAGTAACTCAAATGCATGTCCTAGTATCTGAGTGGATAAAATGTAAATCTTCAAGTATTAATGTTTCTTCCATATTTATGACAGCAGTGAACAGAAATAGCATGGATTTTTGGCCAATGAAAAATATTTTCCAAAATGAAACAGTTTGACCCCAAAATGTCTCCGCTCATGTACAGCACTTAGTTTAAGTGCTGTACATGAGCGGAGACATTTTGGGGTCAAAATTATTATGAAAACTGACTGATAGCTACAGAAAAAACGTTTTTTGTAGCAGGCATTAGGATCTTTACTCATCAGGGGCTGGAATACAAAGGGTTTAGGACTCTTAACTGTAAAGGGCCTGTCCCATGGGCATGCGACTCCATGCGGAGGTCGCGGGGCCGGTCCCACTTCGATCGGCGGAGCCGTATGGAGTTGTGTGGAGCTGGTCCCGACATCGCGCGGGGCTCCGAAAAACTGACCGTGTTCAAAAATTCCGCGCGGCAACGGCCTGATGGCCCGCAGCCACATCGAGGCCGTGCGCGCCGCATCGATGGCCATGCGCACCGCCTCATCGGCCGTGCGCATTGCCTCAACGGCCGTACGCACCGTCTTGACGTCACTCGACCTCCACGCGGCCCCACTTCCGGTTTGGTAGCGCTTGCCGCATGCAGCCACATGCTGGTGGGACCGGCCCTGTACGGGGATCTCTCGACCTCCTCGCGGCCCCCGCTTCCGGTTAGGTCGCGCTTGCCGCATGGAGTCGCATGCCCGTGGGACAGGCCCTTTAGATTTTGTATTTACGTTCAGGGCTTCACTCTTTGGGAAGAATAATTTGGACACCAAGGGGTGCTTCGTAGATTCACTGAAACATCACAATGGTTTATAGTGTTAGTATAAGGCAGGGTACATACCAGATGTATGCTATTTTGAATAGATAAATCAATAATGGGATGAACTAAGTGAAATAACGATGATGGAAAAAATGGATTGAGTAGATAAACATCCAGATGCTGCTAAGAGAAACTTCTGGATGCTGGAATCAAGATCTAAAATCAGAGTGCTGGATGAACGAACTCAGCGGGTCAAACAGCACTTGTAGCAGCAGAAAACGGCGGGGCGGGGGGGAAGGAAGAGTGGTGGGAGTGGAATAGAAGCTGGTCAGTAACAGGTGGAATCAAATGGGGAGGGAGTGATGGGTAGATGGAATCGGTCATTTAAGAAATCATTTACCTCAATTAGTAAAGCTCGGTTTTCTTCCCAGGCATCTCTCTCATCTTCCAGATGTGTAGTTCGACAAAACATTTTAGGGCCATCTAGATGCAAAGAGATTGAGTTGTGCTAAGCCATATTCTATTTAAAATGTTGTCACCAGAGATGGAGCAGTACAAAAGTACAGAAACCAAATATATCTACAAAGCATTGTATTTTAAAATGCATTTATTTTACCTATGAGTCTTTGGTCATCTTTGAAAAAGAAAAATAAATTTGTTTTCTTCTCAGGAAATGCCACCAAACTGTAAAAACAAATCCAAAACAAATATCACTAAAGTTAACAAGCAATCATATTTTTTCTCAATTCTAACTAAGATTAAGAGGATTAAAAGATTTACAAAATACAAATAAAGTTATAATTTTACAAAAAATTTAAAATGTAATTCAAATATTATTGTAATAATCCATAATTTAAAAAAAGGCAAACACAAAAGGATATCAAAGTGATTGTAAAATGATTGGCTTTATAATTACAGGTAGTTCTTTCATTGTGTATGTTTGCACATGCTAATTATGTTATTATTATAATAATTATAATTATAATAGTATTATATTTTCATAAATTATATTATCATAACTAAATGAATTAGGGAACACTATTTGGTTTAGGTTTATTTTTGTCACATGTACCACGATACAGTTAAAATCTCTGCATGCTATCAGTTAGTTCATACTGTACATGAGTAGCTCAGCGGGTCAGGCTGCATCTCTGGAGAACAGGGACATGTGACGTTACGGGTTGTTTGCCTTTTTCAAGCCAATTGTAGTGGGGGGGAGGGGGGTGGAGTAGGGAAGAAGAAAGCTGGTGAGGGCGGGACAGAGCCTAGCACGTGGTAGGTGATATGTGATGGGAGTTTTGATTGGCAGATGTTTGGACATTGGCACGAAATGGGAATAAAACAAAAGGCTATGAGATACGGCGAGAAGATGCGTGAAATGCGAAGCCAGAGGAAGCGATATAGGTGGAAGGAGACAGAGGAAGGGGAAAGGGTTGTTGTTGGTTCGATACACAAAATTGGAGATTTAAAAATGTTCGTACAGTTGGGATGTAAGCTTGCCAAGCGGAATATGAGGTGCTATTCCTCCAGTTTAAGTGTGGCCTCACGATGGCAGTAGAAGAGGCCCAGCACAGAATGGTCGGTTTGAGAATGGGAAGGAGTGTTAACAGGGTTAACTTAGAAATCCAGCAGGTCTTGGCACACCAGTGCAAATGTTCAACAAAACAATCTTAGCCTATACTTGGTCTAACCACTGTAAAGGCGGCCACATCAGCAGCTCCAAATGCATGTAGACGAAGTTAGAAGAGATCCATGTGAACCTGTGTCTCACTTGGAAGGTCTGATGGGATCACTGGTTGGATGTGAGGGAGGAGGTAGAAACAGGTATTACATCCCCTGTGGTTGCTGGGGTAGGTACGTAGGGAAGGGGTGGTTGGGATGTGAAAGGTTGAGTGAGCAAGGGATTGTGGAGGGAGCAGTGGTGACTGGTGGTGGATAAGGTTTAAGGTGGTGGAAATGTCGGAGAATGATATGTTGGATGTGGGGGCTGGTGGAATGAATGGCAAGAAGAAGGAGAACTCGGTTGTTGTTCTGTCTGTGGAGAGGGAGAGCAAGAGCTGAACTATAGGACACAGAGAAGGCAAGGTGAGGGATAGAAACACAGAAACTAGGTGAAAGAGTAGGCCATTTGGCCCCAAGCCAGCACCGCCATTCAATATGATCATGGCTGGTCATACAATATCCCATATCCATTGATTCCATTAGCCCTAAGAGCTATATGTAACTCTCTCTTGAAAACATCCAGTGAATTGGCCTTCACTGCCTTCTGTGGCAGAGAATTCCACAGATTCACAACTCGCCGGTTGAAAACGTTTTTCCTCCTCAGTCCTAACTGGCCTACCCCTAATTCTTAAACTGTGACTCCTGGTTCTGGACTCCTGCATTTCGCCTGTCCAAATGCTTAAGAATTGTATATGTTTTTATAAGACCCCTCCTCATCCTTCTAAATTCCAGTGAATATAAGGCCAGTCGATCCATTCATTCATATGTCAGTCCCGCCATCCCGGAAATTAACCCCAATGAATCTACGCTGCACTCCTTCAATAGCAAGAATGTCCTTCCTCAAATTAGGAGACCAAAAATGCACACAATACTCCAGGTGTGGTCTCACCAGGGCCCTGTACAACTGCAGTAGGACCTCCTTGCTCCTATACTCAAATCCTCTCGCCATGAAGACCAACATGCCATTTGCTTTCTTCACTGCCTGCTGCACTTGCACGCTTACTTTCAGTGACTGACGTACAAGGACTCCTAGGTCTCGTTGCACCTCACCTTTTCCTAATCTGACACCATTCAAATAATCTGCCTTCTTGTCACCAAAGTGGATAACCTCACATTTATCCACATTATACCTCATCTGCCCACTCATCCAACCTATCCAAGTCATCCTGCAGCCTCATAGCATCCTCCTCGCAGCTCACACTGCCACCCAGCTTTGTGTCATCCGCAAACTTGGAGATGTTGCGTTTGATTCCTTTGTCTAAATCGTTAATATATATATAGTAAATAACTGGGGTCCCAGCACTGTGCCTTGCGGCACCCCACTAGACACTGTGTATTAGCTGATTAGCTATCACTATCAGTGATGTGGATGTGAGGGAGGAGGTAGAGACAGGTATTACATACCCTGTAGTTGCTGGGGTAGGTACGTAGGGAAGGGGTGGTAGTGATAGTGCTTACACTAGCACTGTCCTACACACTGGGGATAATTTACAATTTTAACAAAGCCAATGAACCTACAGACCTGTACGTCTTTGGATTGTGGGAGGAAACCAGAGCACCCGGAGAAAACCCATGTGGTCACAGGGAGAACGTACAAATTCCGTACAGACAGCACCCGTAGAAATACTGGTCCTCCTCCGATTTTTCGGAAACTGGTGGCCCGGCACCTCATTTAATCCTGACAAAATTACAAAAACGCACTTGCTACCCCCCACCCCCACCCCCAGAGGCCCCCCTGAACCTAGGTCAGGTGAGGCAGCCGATTTCAACACCATCGAGACTTCCACGCCAAAATGCCGCAAATCCATATTCTCCAGAGATGTTGCCCAATCGATTGAGTCACTCCAGTACTTAATTCCTTTGTGTTAAAATCTGCTGTTTCCACCAGCAGAATTCTTTGCCAAAAGAGCTGGGAAATCTCAAGATGTCAGCATTTCCCTGATGGAGTCCACTAGCACAGGATGGATGTGCTGGTGTTGTCACATACATGAAACAAAAGGCTGCATGTCACCCAATACTTGGGGAACCAATCTCCTCCCAGTTAAGTGTTTAAAAGCTGGCCTATCCCCTTATGTAGAAGATCTGTCCCAAAAACCCAGGTAAATTCCAAATTAACAAAAATGTTTTACTTTTTTGCAGTGGTATCTTCACAATTTTCTGAATCATCCTCATCTTCAGATGAGCTGTCCTGGAATCGAGGATCTTCATGCCATGGAAAAGCCGACGTGGGTACTTGCCCAGTTACATAAAGTTCTGAAAAATAGTAAAATACAAATCAAAAGATCTGATTTCCGTACAATTTATAAACTGAATCTATAATAATGTAGGCATGTAATACATTTGATCAGCACACTCAGTTGAGTACCCATGATCAGCAACATCCCTGTACAGGGAAGGATATACAAATCAGCTCCAAACTTTGTACTTTTTTTTTTTTTTTTAATTTACACTCCAAATTTACTTTTCGTTAAACTCCTCAAACATGTTGTAACCCTCAGATTTGTGTCCATCTTCCTTTCCAGTCAGGCTTTTGGCATGTCACTGTATAAAAATGGCTTTTAACAAAGTCAATAGGGATATCCCATGTGATTGTAACCAAGGTAATACATGCAACATCATCGTTACATCTCTCTGCAACCTGTGACAAGATTAACCTCACCATCCTCCTCTAACATCTTTCTACCAAAATCCAGATAGGTAGGTAGGTCTACACTCACCCAGTTCCATTCTTACCTAGCTTATCCATAATTATCAACAATTCTCTCTCTTTCCATTCCTGGATGAATACTTCTGAAGCCCTCCAACAAACTAGTTATTGCACCCCGTTTTCAAATCTACGCTGACAATACACAGCTGTATCTCACTCAACACCACCTCCCTTGGTCTCTCAGTCACCTTTCCATTGCATCCAAGTTAACAGACTGTTTAACCATTATTTATAAAGGGGAAATCATGCTCGACTAATCTTCTGGAATTTTTTGAGGTTGTAACTAGGAAAATGGACAAGGGAGAGCCAGTGGATGTAGTGTACCTGGACTTTCACAAAGCATTTGATAAGGTCCCACATAGGAGATTAGTGGGCAACATTAGGGCACATGGTATTGGCGGTAGAGTGCTGACATGGATAGAAAATTGGTTCGCAGACAGGAAACAATGAGTACGGATTAATGGGCCCTTTTCAGAATGGCAGGCAGTATCTAGAGGGGTACCGCAAGGCTCGGTGCTGGGACCGCAACTACTTACAATATATATTAATGATTTAGGTGAAGGGATTACGTAACATTAGCAAATTTGCAGAGGACATAAAGCTGGGTGGCAGTGTGAACTGTGAAGAGGATGCTATGAGAATGCAGGGTGACTTGGACAGATTGGGTGAGTGGGCAGATGCAGTTTAATGTGGATAAATGTGAGGTTATCCACTTTGGTAGCAAAAACAGGAAGGCAGATTATTATCTAAATGATGTCAAGTTGGGAAAAGGGGAAGTACAACAGGATCTGGGGGTCCTTGTTCATCAGTCAATGAAGGTAATGAAGGTCGCCTTCACCGACCTCCACGTCGATGCTGCCGCCGACCTTCACCTGCCTACCGATGACGCCCAGCCTCGCCGCTTCTACGGTAACTCGGACTTCCTCCGAACCTCGCCGCCCCCCGGGACCGCCTAACCTCATCGCCGCACCGGGCCCATCCGACATCGCCGTCGCACTGGGCCCGCCGAACATCACAGCCGCACCCGGTCCTCCCAACATCGCCACTGGACCGGGCCCATCCAGCATCGCCGCCGGACCGGGCCCACTGAACATCGCCGCCGGACCGGACCTACTCTACACAACTGCCGGACCGGGGCTCCCCGAACATGGCCGCCGCACCGCACTCTACTCACCTTGTCGACTCACCGGGCTGGTCGAACCTCGCCGCCCCACTGACCATCCGCCCACCGGGAGCTCCCACGCATCGCCCGTGGACCCCGACTCTACTGCCCACGGACTCCGACCATCGGGTCCGCCGACCCTCGCCACTGCACCTCCCTCCAGCAGCCAGCAGCCGTCGCCTCACCTGCAGACTGGTCTCTGTACTGGGCCTGAAGCCTCCACGCTGCTCACTCACACTCTCCTGGGTTTGACTCCACTGGGTCCTAGCGCTAGTCTGCCTACCCCATGTCACCTCAGTGTTAGTTCCACTGATTCTTCCCCATCCTTCTCCAACTATGGGACCCCTTCTCTTCCCCACCCACACTACAGCCCTCTCAACCCCCCCCCCACCCCCTGACCACCCACCACCCCCTCCCCACCACACATCGCCTCGTCCCCATTCCACCCACCTGCCTTCCTCCGGCCCCAACCCCCATCCCTGCCGGGTGTTCACCATCCCCCCCGACCTCCCCCTCTCCGACATCGAACGGTCTGTCCTCAGCAGAGGTCTTACCTTTGTCCCCCTCCGTCCCCACCTCAATAGGTTCCGCGCCCTCCATGACTTGGAACGCTTCTACCGTCGCCTCCGCCTCACAGCGCACTTCCATGGGAAGGAGTCCTCGCCCCCCACTGATGACCCCTTTTCCCGTCTCCAAAGCACCCCCTCCTCGTGGAACCCCCCTCGTAGCCTTCCGGCTTTAGAACTCTTCATCAAAAACTGCCGCCGTGACATCAACCGCCTCAACTTCTCCACTCCCCTGTCTCACTCCAATCTCTCCCCCCCTGAACGCACTGCCATCGACTCACTCCGCAACAACCTAGATTGGGTTATCAAACCCGCCGACAAGGGAGGTGCCGTGGTAGTCTGGCGCGTCAATCTCTACAAAGCTGAGGCCACGCGCCAACTCTCGGACACCTCCCCCTACTTACCCCTGGACCATGACCCCACTGACGAGCACCAGGCCACCATCTCCAGCACCATCACCAACTTCATCCACTCCCACGCCCTGCACGACCGAGCCTCCAACCTCATCGTTCCCCAGCCCCGCACGGCCCGATTTTACATTCTCCCCAAAATCCACAAACCTGACTGTCCCGGTAGACCCATTGTCTCTGCCTGTTCGTGCCCCACCGAACTCATCTCCGCCTACCTCGACTCCATCCTATCCCCCTTAAATCCCTCCCTACCTATGTTCAAGACACCTCAGACACTCTCCGTCGTCTGCGCACATTCCATTCTCTAGGCCCTCACCCCCTCATCTTCACCATGGACGTCCAGTCATTGTACACCTCCATCCTCCACCAGGATGGTCTCGAAGCCCTCCGTTTTTTCCTCGACCGAAGCAGCAACCTATACCCGCCTAGCGGAGCTGGTCCTTACCCTCAATAACTTCTCATTTGACTCCTCCCATTTCCTCCAAATACAAGGCGTAGCTATGGGCACACGCATGGGCCCCAGCTACGCCTGCCTCTTTGTCGTGTACGTAGAACAATCCTTGTTCAATATGTACCAGGGCCTCATCCCCGACCTCTACCTCCGCTACATCGATGACTGTTTTGGTGCCACCTCCTGCACCCACACACAACTGACTGACTTCATCCGCTTCACCACCAACTTCCATCCGGCACTCAAATACACCTGGACCATTTCCGACACTTCCCTACCATTCCCTGACCTCACTATCTCCATCGCAGGTGATAGACTTCATACCGACATCCACTACAAACCTACCGACTCCCATGGCTATCTGGACTACACTTCTTCCCACCCTGCTTCCTGTAAGGACTCCATCCCCCACTCTCAATTCCTCTGTCTACGCCGCATCTGCTCCCAGGATGAGGCGTTCCACACCAGGGCATCCGAAATGTCTTTATTCTTCAGGGGACGGGGGTTCCCCTCCACCATAGATGAGGCTCGCACCAGGGTCTCTGCCATACCCCGCAACACTGCTCTCTCTCCCCATACCCCCACTCACAACAAGGGCAGAGTCCCCCTAGTCCTCACCTTTCATCCCACCAGCCGTCACATACAACAAGTGATCCTCCGTCAGTTTCGCCACCTCCATCGTGACCCCACCACTCACCACATCTTCCCATCTCCCCCCATGTCTGCCTTCCGCAAAGACCGCTCCCTCCGTAACTCCCTGGTCAATTCTTCCCTTCCCTCCCGTACCACCCCCTCCCCGGGTACTTTCCCTTGCAACCGCAAGAGATGCAACACTTGTCCCTTCACCTCTCCCCTCGATTCCATTCAAGGACCCAAGCAGTCGTTCGAGGTGCGACAGAGGTTCACCTGCATCTCCTCCAACCTCATCTATTGCATCCGTTGCTCTAGATGTCAGCTGATCTACATCTACAGCGGAGGCTTGGCGATCGTTTCGCCGAACACCTCCGGTCGGTCCGCAATAACCTACCTGACCTCTCGGTGGCTCAGCACTTCAACTCTACCTCCCATTCCGTATCTGACCTCTCTGTCCTGGGTCTCCTCCATGGCCACAGCGAGCAACACCGGAAATTGGAGGAAATGCACCTTATATTCCGCTTGGGCAGTCTACATCCTGGGGGCTTGAACATTGAATTCTCCCAACTCTGCTAGCCCTTGCTGTCCCCTCCCCTTCATCAGCCCTCCGGTTGTCTCCTCCCATCCCCCTGCCCTCGGGCTCCTCCACCGCCTTTTTTCCTTTCTTCTCCCCACCCCCTATCAGTCTGAAGAAGGGTTTCGGCCCGAAACGTTGCCTATTTCCTTCGCTCCATAGATGCTGCTGCACCCGCTGAGTTTCTCCAGCATTTTTGTGTACATAATGAAGGTAAGCATGCAGGTACAGCAGGCAGAGAAGAAAGCGAATGGCATGTTGGCCTTCATAACAAGAGGAGTTGAGTAGAGGAGCAAAGAGGTCTTTCTGCAGTTGGACAGGGCTCTAGTGAGACCACACCTGGAGTATTGTGTGCAGTTTTGGTCTCCAAATTTGAGGAAGGACATTCTTGCTATTGAGGGAGTGCAGCGTGGGTTCACAAGGTTAATTCCCGGGATGGCGGGACTGTCATATGCTGAGAGAATGGAGCGGCTGGGTTTGTATACTCTGGAATTTAGAAGGATGAGAGGGCATCTTATTGAAACATATAAGATTATTAAGGGTTTGGACATGCTAGAGGCGGGAAACATGTTCCTGATGTTGGGGGAGTCCATAACCAGGGGCCACAGTTTAAGAATAAGGGCAAGTCATTTAGAACGGAGATGAGGAAACACTTTTTCACACAGAGAGTTGTGAGTCTGTGGAATTCTCTGCCTCAGAGGGCAGTGGAGGCCGGTTCTCTGGATACTTTCAAGAGAGAGCTAGATAGGGCTCTTGAAGATAGCAGAGTCAGGGGAGAGGGCAGGAACGGGGTACTGATTGTGGATGATCAGCCATGATCACATTGAATGGCGGTGCTGGCTTGAAGGGCCGAATGGCCTATTCCTGCACCTATTGTCTATTCAGTATTTGAGAAGAGGAATGTCCTTCAACTCAACATAGGTTTGATCAAAGTAAACATCTCCAAACCCCTCCATGCCTTCCCCCCGGCAACATGACTGTGTGGCCAGGTTCAGCTCCAACTCGATCATCAAGTTTGCTGATGACACCGTGGTGGTGGGCCTGATCTCAGACAATGATGAGAAGGCCTACCGGGAGGAGGTGGCTGATCTGGCACTCTGGTGTCAGGACAACAGCCTCCTCTTGAATATCAAAAAAACTAAGGAGCTGATCGTGGACTTTAGGAGGGCACATCATCCGAGGACGTACACACCATTGAGGATAAATGGGGATACTGTGGATTGGGTGAGCTGTTTTAAATACCTGGGAGTCCACATCTCTGAGGATATGACATGGACATCACACGCTGCAACACTCATGAGTAAGGCAAGGCAGCGCCTTTACCACCTCAGGCAATTGAGGAAATTCAGAGTGTCTCCGAGGATCCTCCAGTGCTTTTACTCAGCGGAAAACATTACAATCTGGTTTGGGAATTGCTCTGCCCAGGACAAGAAGGCTCTGCAGAGAGTAGTGCGTTCAGCCAAACGCACAATGGAAACTTCACTCGCTCCTCTGCAGGAACTATACATCAGGAGGTGCAACTCCAGAGCCAATAAGATCATGGGAGACCCCTTCCACCCCTGCAACTGACTGTTCCAGCTGCTACGGTCAGGCAAACGCCCATGCTGTGAGAACAGAGAGGTTGAGGAGTTTCTTCCCAGAGGCCATTAGGACTGTAAACTCCTATCTCACCAGGGACTAACTTTACTGTACCACTCTACTGTTTTTAAAAAAATGCTGTTTTTTGTTTTTCCCCTGTTTTTTTCCCCCTTTTTCCTTCCGCCCACAATATTTAATATGTAAAAGAATATGTGATTTTATTCTTCCATTCTGTTGTAGTTTGTTTGGTTATTTGTTTTTTTGCACAAAGTCCACGAGCATTGCCACTTTTCATTTCACTGCACATCTCGTATGTGTATGTGACAAATAAACTTGACTTGACTATATAAAAATGAATCAGATGATTAAAACATTGATACCACATATGAATCAGAGTTGCGCCTTGGTTTGCCTATGTGCTCTCACCATGATTGCTTACTCCACCTTTATGTAATCACCCAACTTCACTTCGAAATCAGCTCAGCTGCTGCTGAAACTTTCATCCATCATGGTTGTGTTACTTCACAACTTTGTTCTCTTTCATAAACTAAAGGCCATCCAGAGTAACGCCAGTCTGCTAACACGTTTTATTCATCCACCCAACACTCCAATGTTCACTGAGCTACACTGGCTCCCATAATGGATAGATATTAAAATTGTCATCCTCTCTCTGAAAACAATGGTCTCAAATCATCCTATCTGTCATCCTCTCCTGACATAACTGGATGGCATATTTACAGTTTCCCATTCAATCAGGAAATTGGTAACTGGGATGACTTTTCAGGTACAGATATATGAACGTATTGCTATAGTGTGGGCTGACAGAACACAGTTTCCATATCAATAATTTCATTAAACAAGTTATATTTTATTTTCAATGTATTTCATGATGAATGTAGAAAATACATTCTGACTAAAGTATCTAATACACATTTGTTTTCTAATCATTCTCTAACTTTCTCCAGTCTAATCTGTCACATTCTCTTGTCCTGCATCCTGCTGTGTATTTGCCTTTCCTCCAATTCTGGTTCACTCCATGTCACATTTTCTTGCATTCCAGTGTCAATGTGTTATAAAATCTAAAATACTCAGAATCTTGAGTTCTGACAAAAGGTAATTGATCTGAAACAACGACTACTTCTCTACCCACTGATGTTGGTAGAGCATTTCCAGCTATTTCTATTTTTAGTTTCTTCATAATATCCTTTACACTCCAGAAAATGTTGCGATTTTCTATTTTATCCATCACTGTAAATTTATGGCATTTTAGAAAATATTTTGCTGGGCTTTTGATCTGTTAGATAAGTAAGGCTACTGGAGGTTAAAACCTGTTAGCTTATGGGATAATATGTTCTATTCCCAAACCTAATCAGCAAAATGAACAAAACAACAGTCATAAATATTTTTACCTGACTTTTGATTGCCATCTCGGGTGGCAGCTTCAAAAAACGAAAACGTAAAATTAGACGAATCTTCTTTTGCAGCATCATTACTGGATGGGTAATCAAATGTGTGCTGGATGGTTGGCATTTCGCGAGGATCAGGACACTGATTTTCTAGCTGAATTTCATCTTTCTTAGCCAATGTAACTTCGTTTTCTTCGGTATTGGAAGTGAACATCCCTTTCAAGTCCTTATTGACATCATAATAGATTTCTTTTGATACATCAGGAAGTTTCTCTTCCTCTATTTTCCTTTTCTTTCTTTCTGCTTTGCTGCAACATTTATGAAACGTCAGTAGTTAAAATCAGACTAATTTGACCTCGATCAAAGCATCTTTTTCTTAGCAGAAACAGAATTCAAAATCGGGTTAAAAGGTACAAGGAGGCTTTTTATCATAACATGTTGAACCAAATCATAGGACAACAGAAGGAAACAAAACGGGCAATACGGGCTGAAAAGATAAAGTACGAGGGGAAGCTGGCCAGGAATATAAAGGACAGTAAAAGCTTCTTTAGATATGTTAATGGAAAAAGAGTAGCAAAGTCAAATGTGGGTCCCTTGAAGGCAGACACGAGTGAAATTATTATGGGCAACAAGGAAATGGCAGAAGAGTTGAATAGGTACTTCACTAAGGAAGACACAAACAATCTCCCAGATGTACTGGAGCACAGAGGATCTAAGGAGGTAGAGGAACTGAAAGAAAATTTCATTAGGCGAGAAATAGTATTGGGTAGGCTAATGGGACTGAAGGATGATAAATCCCCTGGGCCTGATGGTCTGCATCCTGGGCCTGATGGTCTGCATCCCAGGGTCCTCAGGGAGGTGGCTCTAGAAATAGTGGATGCATTGGTGATCATTTTCCAATGTTCAATAGATTCAGGATCAGTTCCTGTGGATTGGAGGATAGCTAATGTTATCCCACTTTTCAAGAAAGGAGCGAGAGGAAAAACGGGGAATTACAGACCAGTTAGCCTGACTTCGGTGGTGGGAAAGATGCTGGAGTTAATTATTAAAGAGGTAATAATGGGGCATTTGGATAGCAGTTAAAGGATTAGTCCAAGTCAACATGGATTTATGAAAGGGAAATCATGCTTGACGAATCTTCTGGAATTTTTTGAGGATGTGACAAGTTAAAATGGATGAAGGGGTGCCAGTGGATGTAGTGTATCTAGACTTTCAGAAAGCCTTTGATAAGGTCCCGCACGGGAGACTGGTGACTAAAATTAGAGCACATGGTATTGGGGGTAGGGTGTTGACATGGATAGAAAATTGGTTGGCAGACCGGAAGCAAAGAGTAGGAGTGAACAGGTCCTTTTCAGAATGGCAGGCAGTGGCGTGGAGTGCCGCAAGGCTTGGTGTTGGGGCCGCAACTGTTTACCATATATATTAATGATTTGGAGGAGGGAATTAGGAGCAACACTAGCAAGTTTGCGGATGACACAAAGTAGACATTACAGTGTGAACTGTGAAGAGGATGTTCGGAGGTTGCAGGGTGACCTGGACAGGTTGAGTGAGTGGGCAGATGCGTGGCAGATGCAGTATAACATAGATAAATGTGAGGTTATCCACTTTAGTGGCAAAAACAAGGGGGCAGATTATTATCTCAATGGGGTTAGGTTAGGTAATGGGGAGGTACAGCGAGACCTGGGTGTCCTTGTACACCGGTCATTGAAAGTTGGCGTGCAGGTACAGCAAGCAGTGAAGAAAGCTAATGGAATGTTGGCCTTCATAACAAGAGGATTTCAGTATAGGAGTAAAGAGGTTCTTCTGCAGTTGTTTCGGGCTCTGGTGAGACCACATCTGGAGTATTGTGTACAGTTTTGGTCTCCTAATTTGAGGAAGGACATCCTTGTGATTGAGGCAGTGCAGCGTAGGTTCACGAGATTGATCCCCGGGATGGCGGGACTGTCATATGAGGAAAGATTGAAAAGACTAGGCTTATATTCACTGGAGTTTAGAAGGATGAGGGGGCATCTTATAGAAACATATAAAATTATAAAAGGACTGGACAAGCTAGATGCAGGAAAAATGTTCCCAATGTTGGGCGAGTCCAGAACCAGGGGCCACAGTCTTAGAATAAAGGGGAGGCCATTTAAGACTGAGGTGAGAAAAAACGTTTTCACCCAGAGAGTTATGAATTTATGGAATTCCCTGCCACAGAGGGCAGTGGAGGCCAAATCACTGGATGGATTTAAGAGAGAGTTAGATACAGCTCTAGGGGCTAGTGGAGTCAAGGGATATGGGGAGAGGGCAGGCACGGGTTATTGATAGGGGACGATCAGCCATGATCACAATGAATGGTGGTGCTGGCTCGAAGGGCCGAATGGCCTCCTCCTGCACCTATTTTCTATGTTTCTATGTTTCAAATGCCAAGAAATGTTACTGGGCTCAGTGGGATTACCAATGTCTTTCCCAAATCCATTGTAGACATTTACATTTGTCAGTAGAGTAACAGAGAAAGTATGGGGAACGATGTGAAAAATAAATACATCTCCACAAATAAAATAAAACACACTGTGAGGAAGTTAGATCTGGCAGATTGATTTTTTTGTGATTTCCCATTTTGTACAGCGATGCACTCAAAAAATTATTTTGTTTATCGCAAGATTATCAATCTGGTTTTACTGTATATTAAGATTTTTTGAATATCTTAATGTCCTAAACTGTAGTAAATGTTTGGAGATATCACAATGTGAATGACAAAGTTCAAGAAATAAAATGTAATCGTCAAAAATTTGGGAAGACATTGTGAAAAGCTCAATTTTTATTAACTCTTTTAAAATACAACTTAATTAAAAATATTCTCATGTTTCTTCAAAATTAAATTTCAATACTGTTCTTGAATACATTGCATGTAGTTTCAGTACTGTTGCAAAATATTTTTATTGCCTCCCTCGCACATTACCTCAAACCCTCTAATACTAACAAGACAAATCATATTGTGTGAATGCAATAATTATGCTCAAAATAGCATATTTTTGCTTTGATTCTGAATTGGGGCAAGGCTAACTTGAAGAAGGGTCTTGACCCGAAACGTCACCCATTCCTTCTCTCCAGAGATGCTGCCTGTCCCGCTGAGTTACTCCAGCTTTTTGTGTCTATCTTAGGAGTAAGGAAGCCTGGAAGACTAAAGAAATTGAGTCCCTGGTCAGGAAAAAGGAGGCACGGATCAGGTATACACAGCTGGGATCAAGTGCATCCCCGGAAGAATTTAGGGGAGAGAGCAGTATATTAAGAAGGAAATCAAGAGGGCAAAAAGGGGTCAAGAGATAGCTCTGGCAGACTCGGTGATCATTTCGCTGAACACCTTCGCTCAGTCCGCCTTAACCTACCTGATCTCCCGGTTGCTCAGCACCTCCCATTCCCAATCTGACCTTTCTGTCATGGGCCTCCTCCTTTGTCAGAGTGAGGCCCAGCGCAAATTAGAGGAACAGCACCTCATATCTAGCTTGGGTAGCTTACACCCCAGCAGTATGAACGTTGACTTCTCTTACTTCAAATAGCCCTTGCTTTCCCTCTCTCTCCATCCCCTCCCCCTTCCCAGTTTCTCCCACCAGTCTTACTGTCTCCAACTACATTCTATCTCTGTCCCCCCCCCACTCCCCTGACATCAGGTCTGAAGAAGGGTCTCGACCCGAAAAGTCACCCATTTCTTCTCTCCAGAGATGCTGCCTGTCCCGCTGAGCTACTCCAGCATTTTGTATCTACCTCCGATTTAAACCAGCATCTGCAGTTCTTTCCCACACATAACAGAATCATCATGGGTTGAGGCAAAGCCGAAGTAGTTTTATGAAAGGGGTAAAAATATATAGATGCTGAAAATTTTGTAATAAAAGCTGAAAATTCTGGAAATGTACAGCATCTCGGGCAGCAAGAGCAGAGAGAGAATTGGGGCTATGTTGTGAAAAATTATAGAAGAACTAGACAAGGTGAAAGTGGGAGAAAGATTGTTGGTTAAAAAGGGGGTGAAGTTTTCAAGTTCTGTATCCCAACAGGAAGTAGAACTGAATTGGCCAATATTATATCTGAGAAAGTGTTGAATCTGAATACAACTTCAACAAGAGGCCAAAATTCAATTTTATCTGTTGCTCCCTCTGAAAGATTTGTCTATTACTATTCAAAGTATGAAAAAAAAATCCTTTAACTTGAAAATTAAATAACATTCTCACAAATAAGTTTATATTGTCATTCAATATTCAGTAGTTGCATCTAAAAAATGTTGCTTTATCAAAAATGCAAGCAATTTAATTTCATTGGCTTCAGAATTCCTAATTTTGTTTAGCTGCAGAATAGGATACATGTTATTCTTGTATTCAATTCATCCTCAAATTTTCCCTGTTCAAGGTGCAATATTATTGGAAAGGATGAGAAAGTTTATCTGCTTTGGCAGAAGCATGACCCAAATTAACGAATAGACATTCACAAACCTTTTTCACCATCCTGCTGCATAATATTTTGGACCATCAAAATACATTACACAAGCAAAATGTTCTATTCTAGCAGGAAAGGCCAGTGTAGCAATTTCCCCCATGATATTGTATTATCAAAATTATGCTCAATTTTGGATATAACAAATAAATTACTATACATTTGGTTCAGAACATTTCCATAATTGGCAGAGGTAAAGAAAATAGAATTACTCATCTGTATCCAAAAAATATCAAACGTAGATTATTATGTACTGTACCATTCAGCATTCAAGTACAAAAGTGATTACCTCTCTTTATTCGATTCTTCCAACTTGGTTTCATAGATTGTATGATCTTTTCTCGTAGGATCATAGTGCAGAGCAGAAACATCTCTGGGAAAAATTGAACATTTTACATCAAACGGAGTTTTGATTTTGAAAATAAATAAGAGTATTTATCATGTTATCATATGAAAAAGAGTGCAAATAAAGTGCTGCATTTTGTAAAACCTGTGAAACATGAATAGCAATACACTATTTTCCCTTTGGTGTAAAGTTGTGTTAATTGCTTCCTTTGGACAGCTGTCGGTTATTATTTTGTTGTGCAAAGTAGAATCTAACTTCAATGCAATCAGAAGGAGGGCTTTAAAGAGCCGAAATGAGTCACTCTAGACCTCCTAGCCATTTATAAAGCGGTTGGCCTTTACTTGTTATCAAATATTAAAACATTTGTAGGTTGAGGAACAGATCTGCACTGGCAGTGCTTGCAACAAACGTTATTGTAGGCCTTACCTTTCTGTTTCCAGTTACTACTGGTCAGGACAGGCAGATGTATATAACGTATATAGCAAATATACAATAAAATAATTAAAAGGTTCTTCCTTTATTGAAAATATGACCGGAATAATTGGTTAATTGGTTAAATTCATGATCAGTGATTAAAAAGTAATAATTTCACGCTGTGACCAGTTTCATACGTACATGAGTTAGTGTTAATGAATACATACTTAAAATATTTTAATTTTACTCGTTCTTTCCTGTCTTCAGTCTTTTCAATGCCTTCTTGAACAACACTTTTCAAGATATTCAGAGCTCTTCTTTTTTCAGCAACAAACTCATCTTCCTCAGCATTCTGGCTTCCAACAGTAACTTCTGCAGATTCTTCTGCAAAAATAATTATAATCCTTATCTGTGTGGTAATATAGTGCATTTAAAATACAAGTAAGTTACTGCTTCAACTGGAAAGGCTATTTGGGTTGTTGGACATCAAAAAACAAAGAGATAAAAGATAAATATTGCATCTCCTGAGGTTGCATAGGAAGAAGCCACCAATGAGGTCAACAACAAACCAAATCTCAGTGGAGACTTTGCTTAAACAAAGCTGTTCCATGGCATCAACTCAGAAACCACACAAATAGTACAAACAATTCTGAGGTGCTGCCTAAGAGCGAGACAGAAATATTGTAGAAAACCTCCGACCTAATCACCAACAGCATTCATTCCTCCCCTCAAATAAAGGTAAGACCCTCAACAAAATCAATAACTGCATGGAGTTAAATTTAATGGTATGCATGAAAGAAACAAATTCACTATCATAAAAATCTACAGTATAAACAATATGCTTACCGAAGGTGAATAGATTTTGGAAGATAGCAAATTTAAGTGCCTTATTTATCTCTCCTCAAACTAATAACTCGGAAATTCACAAGTTCTAGGAGTACAATTAGGCCATTCAGCCCATTGAGTCCACTCTGCCATTCAATCATGGCTGATCTCTGCCTCCTAATCCCATTTTCCTGCCTTCTCCCCATAACCCTTGACACCTGTTCTAATCAAGAATTTGTCTATCTTTGCCTTAAAAATATCCACTGATGGCCGCCACAGCCCTTTGTGCCAATGAGTTCCACAGATTAACTACCCTCTGACTAAAGAAGTTCCTCCTCGCCTCTTTTCTAAACGAGCGCCCTTTAATTCTGAGGCTATGACCTCTGGTCCTAGACTCTCTCACCAGTGGAAATATCCTGAAGTTTGAAGTTGATGCTTTACATTATCTGATCCAATGGAAATCTTTTCTGCACTGTGAACAAATCTATTTTTTGGAACTTCTCAAATGTTCCCAGTTAACAGAATACAATTAGCTTTTCTCCCTGTTCTCAAGAATTCTCACTAGTCTCCCTTTTGACCCTCAAGTCATTAACCTGAATCTTTTACTTTCTCCCACAGAGAATTAAGGGAAAAAAAGTGAATTTATGGGATGCATATTACAGCATCAGGTTGTTTGAAATTGCTTCACAATGTAGTCGTCATTAAGGTAGGAAAAATGACAATTAACCACAGCAGTATCCCAAATCAATATGAGACAGCTGACAACATTATCTGTTTAGTGGTCAAGATGGGGAATAGGGTCAAAACTCCACCATTAATTTCCAAAATGGCTCTAAAGATTACACCTTTCATCTCCTTTTCATCTCTAGCCTTTGTCACTAACTCCAACTTTCTGTTAATTAACTAACCCCCCCCCCCCCCCCCCATCACCAGTATACTGCTATCACTTGCCCCAACTACAATCAGACTGAAGAAAGATCCCAACATGAAATGTCACTTATCCATTCCCTCCACAGTTATTCCAGTACTTTGTGCTTTTTTCTAAAGATTACATGACTTTCTGGAGCATGGCTTGAGCAGGGAGCACCACCACAGAGCTGAAGTGACACAGGCAGGTTAAAAAAAAAGACAATCTAAGCTATGGGAGCACTTATAAGGAATAGTCCAGATGCTTGTTTCACACATCCTCTTTAACTTTTCACTGGACTCAATGTAAAAGGGTTGGCTTTGGCTAAAACTACCTCTGATGTATTCAGAACTGGTACACTTAAACTCGATTGATTTAAAAATAGTCCAATTAATGCAAAAACATTGCTGAACTTGATGGATGCTAAACAGTCAAAAAGTAAAGTAGAAACAGCCAACAGAGTATAGAGCATAGAATTTTATAACAGCTACCCATGTTTTCTTCTTCACTTTCCAAAAATCGTTCATCCATGCGAAACCTTTCATCTGTACCAAATCGTGATTGTAAGGCCAAGAGCTGCAGAATAAAGAGAGAATAAATAACATTTAAAAGTAAATTATGTTCCTCAAATTACTTAGGTTTATTATTGTCATGTGTACTAAGGTACAGTGAAAAACTTTGTTTTGCATGCTATCCAAACAGATCAGATATACTTTACATAAATACAACCAAGTCAACTCCAAGTACAATAGATAGAGCAAAGAGGAAGATACAGAGTGCAGAATATCATTTTTTATATCGTAGTCCATCAGTTCCAGAGACAAAGTCCAATGTCCCCAATGGGGTAGAGGTGAATCAGACAGTACCCAAGCTTATGGAAGAACCATTCATAAATATGATAACAGCAGCAAAAAAGCTGATCCTGAGTCTGGTGGTGCATGCCTGCATCTTTCTGTACTTTCTGCTGGAGTAGGGAGAAGAAGGATTGACTGGGATGGGACAAGACATTGATTATGTTGGCTGGTTGTCTGAGGCAGCGTGAAGTGCAGATGAAGTCAATGGATCAAAGTCTGGTCTGTGTGATGGACTGGGCTACATTTACAAATCTCTACAATATATTGCGGTCTTTGGCAGAGCTATTTCCAAACCAAGCTGTGATGCTACTCGACAGTATGCTTCTGTGGAACTTTGAATGAACCATTGGAGACATGCCAAATGTCCTCAGTCTCCTTAGGAAGTAGAGGCGTTGGTGTGCCTTCCTAACTGTCACATCAATGTGGTTGGTTCACGACAGATCATTGGCAATATTAACTCCAAGGAACTTGAAGCTCTCAATCATTTCTCAATCAATGTGGTATAAACTTATAGAAAATGCAAGCAAAAAGCGCTTAAAACACATTAATTGAAAAGCTTCAAATTTGATTGCCCTTTCATTTCAATTGACTGTCGCTCTATCCTCCAACAATATAAAATGCACTGAATGAAGGTCATGGTAAGGGAAATGTAAATGGATAAATATTTAGCTATCTAGACAATTAAATTCTTTATGTAATTAATAAGGTTATCAGTTTCTTGTCAATTAAATAAACAGAATTATGATTATATTTAGGTGTAAAGAAGACAAACTGTTCATTTGGGTTAGGCTATGTTGATAGATACGCCATTAAATCAAAACTAAACAAATTGGGGAGCATTAATTTATTATTCACATAAACTGATGATAGTAATTGCACAAAATATTTTACTCCCGAGCACTATGGAATACAAAAAAAGTCTCCAAAACATTTGTGCAAAATCTCTTGAATTGGATTTCTTACCTTCTGACCAGCTTTTCCTTCAAACTGAGGTTTGATTTTGAATCTTTCATCATGATCATCATTGTCATCTTCTTCCTCTTCGTCTTCACTATCAAATAAGTTCCCAACGGTTCTAGTTTTGAAATCCTAATGACAATGCAGAAGAAATTGAAATCCTTTTAGTTTGGAATAAATTTGATATATTGACTTTTGAAAGTTTGAAGAGGTAAAATTCTGAAAGACAAGGTAAATTAAAAAATTGATAGTTCCAGATTTTTGGAACGCTAGATTTGGAAGATTTGAATTACATTTTTGTGTTTGAGGAACTGGCAGTAACGACATGATCCTCAGAGTGGGCTTTGAGTAACGACAAATTAAAGAGGACAAATTTATTTAAAAGCCAGACCAATTGTCTGCATTCAGAGATAATGTGGTTAAAGAGACAAGGAAAGTTCAGACAGTTAAAACAGTACAATTAGGTCCAGAATCCTTCAACATAAAATTGTTAGAATTAAAATATCCGATTAGTATCTAATTCTGTTGGTTTATGCGTGGATTCTGGGCAAAGACCGAATATAATTGACTGTAATGGGCTGCAAGGTTGGACACATTACGCATGACACAGAAGAGTGACTGGAAATCCCTGAGATTGTACAGCAACAGTAGGACCAGCAACTCAATGAGGGAGGGGGGGGGGAAGGAGACTTAAGATTTTATTTCTGTCAGAAAGACAAGCAATGTCAGATTCAACTCAGAATCCACAGTTGAGATGATTAAAGATTTAATTGTTGGGAAAATTGAAGAAGTTGGCCAGGGCAACTCCATGTTTCTCCAGAAAGGTCATGTTCAAGAATATTAGACAAGGACTAGTCTGACTGTCTATGATACAGCTTAACTAAAATTAAAATCAATGTTTACTATTTGGCTTCCATGAATTAGCCACTTTAATGAGGTTCAGATGGAGCTTGATCTTTATTCACCAAGGTATTAACAAGACAATTTCTGATCTAACCACTAATATTCCTCTACCCTTTCTAAGATAGCATTCTGTGTCCAACCCCAACTTTAAAGAATTGCATTTCAAAAATTCCAACTGCCAAGTCCTTAGCCTTCCAGTTATAAAAAATGTCAAAAGCCACAGATCTCTTCAACTCATTCTTTACTCCCATCCTTGAGATGCAAGTTCCCAGAAAAGCCTTAATTCCCTCTTCTCCCAATCACCCTAGACTTGATTTCCATCTTCACTATTTCCGAGGACTGCAATCTGACACAAAAGTGCTTTTAGCATCCACCAAATCAAGTTTATGCTCCTCATATATTGGGCTCACATTTTAAAAGGGTCAGAATTACCAACTCCTGAAAAGATTCTGAAAGTACTCTGTCCTTGTGAACTCCATGTGCCATTACTGTCCTTAGCTTTGTTTGTGAATATGTTGCTGCCTTCCAAATGCATGCCAATGTTTCACATAATTACATGTCTCAATATCTTCTGTTAATTTATATATCTCCCGGCAGTTTCAAATTATATGCTATGTGGTCTTTAATTATTGTGGTTTATATTTCTTGACTTCTTCTGCTATCATGCCCAATTCCCTTCCTCGACTTCATTCTACTCTCACCCATTCAATTGTAGCCCCAACTAAACATAGAGCATTTCCCTAATTTCACGGCCAACTTTCCAATAATTCTTTGATTTCCTTTGCTTTCTTTTTACCTGATTGTGTATTTATGTTGGCCATTGAAACATTTTTTTGTTAAAAATACAACAGAAATGTAGTCAGATGTCAATAAATGTTGGAGTAACTCAGCAGGTCAGCCAGGTCCTCTGGAGTAAATGGATAGGTGACTCGAAACGTCACCTATCCATTTTATGTCCATCGTTGGTATAAAGCAACACCTACAGTTTATTTTTATTATATTATAAATGTAGTCAACTTTGTTGCACCACCTAACATGTTGTTACCAACACCAGGAAAGTAAAGGCTCTGTCCCACAGGTTTGCGGTCATTGGCGGTGAAGCGCGGCATCGCCGGAAGAGGGGACCGCACGTCAACCGCGGGAGCGCCGCACGGATGCTGCGCGGGGGCCGAGTGATCTCCGTACGGCCGGTTCCACGAGCTTGCAGCGTCGGGTGATGACGTCATCACGCAACGCGATGCGCTACGCGATGACGTCTTTCGGATCGCGGGGCTGTGGCGGCGGTAGTGGTGATCGCGGCGCTGTGGCGGAGGCCGAGCCGCACACGTGCCTCACTGGCGGCGGCTGTGGCGGTGCCCGTGTGGCACACGTGCCTCACTGGCGGCGGCTGTGGCGGTGAAAGTTCGACTCACGGCGCTCGTGCCGCACTGGCGGCGGCTGTGGCGGTGCCCGTGTCGCACTCGTGCCTCACTGGCGGTGGCTGTGCGGTAGGAAAATATTTTTCGACATTGTTGTTTTTTTGTGAGCTCCGCCACAAAAGTGTGCGTTTGACCGAACCCGCGGTCTCTGGCGGTCCACGAGCGGTAGATACTTCCTCTTTCACCGCCAATGACCGCAAACTCGTGAGACAGGCCTTTAACGGAACACGGTAATAAGCAGACATGTGCACTTGTAGAAAATTTCACCTAATTGTTTGGTGATACAGATTGCTCGTACAAAACTTTCCATTATTCAAAGAAATCATCAGGCTCAAATCTCTCCAACGGGTAAAGGTTTCAGTTAGGCAATTTTAGAATTAAACCCAAGACTGAGAGATAAAGTACACAGGAAGTATTTGATTATTTGATAGGCAGGCACATGATATTGATCCGATTAGCTTGTTGCTGAGAATTAAAAAGATACAAATTATCCACATACTTTTGCAACAAGCTTTTTGTCTTGACTTTCTGCTGATGGATTTGCATCTGCTGCTCTGTAAATGTCTTCAACACTTTCAAGCTCTTCTTCAGAATCAAAGACAACGTGCTTTCCTTTGCCAGGTTTCTGACTTGTCTGGAGTAAAAATATTATTTAAAAAAAAACTAAGAATATATTTTTCTTCAAGGAATACAGCAAGGAAGAATTAATTCATGGAATGTGACATTAACGTAAAGCATGTAGAGATGTTAAAAGAGTAAAATTAACGATTAACTACTGCTCAAGAATAAATTACATTTATACCAGTCTATTATCAGGAGATTAAGTAACAATAAACAACTTATTAGGAATTTGTAGGAAGCAGCTGCAGATGCTGGTTTAAGATAGACACAAAAAGCTGGAGTACATCAGCAGGTCAGGCAGAATCTCTGGAGAAAACAGTCTGAAGAAGGGTCTCAACCCGAAACGTCACCTATTCCTTTTCGCCACAGATGCTGCCTGGTCCTCCAAGTTCCTCCAGCTTTTTGTATCTATCTTAGGAATGTGTACTGTTGATTTCAATTTTTGTTTATACACCCTGTTTATAAATTTTATATAACAGTAACAATTGTAAAAATGTTAGTTAAATGTGACAATTCAAATATATAATATATTAACCACTGCCAAAAAAATTGCTTAACAATATACTAAATATTTAATTCAATGCCAATTTAGAAAGTTTTAAATGACAACCAATAGCAAATGACAAATCAAAAAAAAAAAAAAACCCCAAATACTTCTTTTTTTCCCTTTCAAACCAACTGGTCACTTTCCATGTGGCAGAATCAGTATGAATTAGTAAATAAAAATTCAAACCCAACCATTGTGTGACAAATGTATCTTTAGTTTATTCCTTCTCTGCCTGTCACGGTGAGTTACTCCAGCATTGTGTGCCTGTCTACCTTTAGTTTAATTTAGTTTATTATCGCCATGTGTACCAAGGTACAGTGAAAGGCTTTTGTTTACATACTATCCAGTCAAAGAAGACTATACCTGAATACAATCAAGCACCCACAGTGCACAGATAAACTATAAAGGGTACAACATTTAGTGCAAAGATATCTACTTATTAAATTAACACACTGAATGAAATGCTACTGTGTTACACATGGAATGACCAATATTTTGCGCAGACTGGATAAATCACACCTTGCACAAGTTTTTACAATGATCTGCAAAAATTAGGTTGCTTGGAATGGCTTATAAAAACAGATTTTGTGTAGATAGTAATCAACAGTAAAAAAACACAATTCTTGTCAAGGAAATAAAGTTTGCTAAAATAAATATCCCACTTTAAAAATATACGTAAAGAAAATGTTCAACGTACCAAATCAGAGAGGGCTCCCTGGATGAGTTTCTTTTGCACTGCTCTCTCTTCCTGCCTCTTCTGTAAAGCAGCCAGTCGTTTCTGATTGTCCAGTAACCGCTTCTCTAAATTTTGAGGAGATTCTGCAGCTAAACCATAAGCAGTATTCTCATTGCGGGGGGAGATACTTGATCCGTTTTTAATCAACAGACACTCAGGAACACTTCCATCATTTCCAGCTTTAGGTTCTATCTTATTCCTCTCATTGTAATTTTTGGTGACAGATGATGATGATTCTTCAATCTTCTGAGAGCTGGTTGGCTCTATATGCTGCGTTGTTTCTTTCTCAACTTTTACATCCTCTTTGTATTCTTCAAATTTATCTCCACTCCTTAATGTAGAGTTGCTAATTTTATGCATTTCAGATTTTGATTTTTCTTCATTTGCAGGCAAACCTTGCTTAACACTGAAGCTCGCAGTGGAAGTGTTGATTTGAAGAAATCTTCTACCTTTGAAAGGTGGCGGTTTGCAATTACTATTGGAATCCAAAATCACATCCCTGGTTCCATTAACTTTCTCCTTTTTGTCAACTGACTCCTTATACGTTTCATCCCTCACATTCAACAGGGAAGGATTACTAATTATTTTGCCTCCTTTCATGTTCGTTTTCTTTACTTCAGAAAAGCATTGAGTGCCCTTACAAGGAATCAAGTTACTTTGCTGTTCATTTGATGTCATTTCATTGTCACTGTTGTCCTCATTCTGAACATCCAAAAATATATTTGCTGGTATGGTCGTTTGCTCCAATGAACGTGTGCCTTGAGAAGGTGGTATGCCTGAATCCATTTTAGGAAAGTTCATTTCACTTTTCTTCAATTGACTAGTTTTCTCAAGTTTGGAGGATTTATTTACCAGTTGTTCAAGGTCTGTTAGTGACAGCCCTATTCGGTAACAATTACGTGTCATTTCTTCATAATCAGCATCCACACTAGATTCCGAATTCTCAGTGACTGTATCCTCATTACCGCTAGATTCGCAATCCCCTTTTGCAGTGTTAACTTCAGTGTTGCTATTCACAACATCTGGTTTACTATCACATTTTATCTCTGGCAATTTTTTGTGTGGAATAATTTTTGAGATTATTTCATCCGTGTCAGCAGAATCATATTCACTTCCACTGCTGTTCGATGTATCATTGTAATTGTCTTTTGACATCTGTCTCATTGAGTTCTTTAATGCCCAGTGGGTTTGGTGTTTTAAAAGGTAATCCTCACCGACCACCTCCAATAGAATGTCTTGTTCTTTTACATCTGTTCCACTTAAAACTTTAGTTTTGCATTTCTGTTCTTCGGTAATCAATTCCAGTTCTTCAGCATCAGAATCATAGCATGCTAAATCAGCTTTTGATCTATTATTTCTTTGAGCAGCAGCAGCAGCAGTTTCTTCCTTGTCAAGGTTCTGTCCCTTGAAGCCTGCATAAGAAGCTGATGCGGGAACACCAAACTTGTTCCCTGTCATCTCAATAAATTCATACTTATTAAACCCATTACTGGCATTGAGTTTGACTGAGTTTGTAAGCATTTTATTTCTTTGAACATTATAGTCAGAATTAGTGGAACTCTCCACACGGTTTTTGTTGGGAGATAGCTTCTTCCTCTTTGCAGTTGGAGTAGGAAAAATCCCTCGTTTTTTCTTACTTGTCTCATCATCCTGCTCATCAAGATGCCATGTAAGTTTGGTTACTGGCATTTTGATTCCTGAATCAGATACATGATCAAGCTTCTTGATGTTGTGACAATATTTAGAAGGATCATACTTTATAATGTTAAATTAGTTAAGGATTGTGTGAATTGTGTTCCTTTTAAAGCAACGTAATAAAGTGTCAGAACACGAATATGAACCCTCTTCAGTTATTTTCATACTCTAAAGATTATAATGTATTATAGAACATGCATGGTATCTTTGAAGTACAGATGTATACTCGATTTATTTTGTTTATAAACAATATATCTTCGGAATATGGTGGATTTCAGTCCTAATATAGGCTCACATTCCAATGTAGATGCAAGAGACTACAGATGATGAAATTCAGTGCAAAACACAAACTGTTGGAGAACTCATTGGGTCAAGCAGCATCTGCAGGAGGTGGTGGTAAGGGGGTTGTGGTGGGTGAAATGGGGAAAGGAATTAGTCATAGAGTCTTACAGCATAGACACAGGCCCTTTGGCCCAAACCGACCAAAATGTCCCATCTATACTAGACCCATCTGCCAGTGATAGGCCCATATCCCTCTAAACCTGTCCTACCCATGTAAAATTGTTGAGGGTTTTCAGTCGGGATTTTACATCAGGACAGATAGTGAGTGAAGAAGAAAGATAGCCAGTATGAAGTGGCGTTGGTGAGAGGTGACAGGGGCCAGTAGATAAGCGGCCTGAGGAACATGGGATGATGAGCACGTAAAGCCAGTTGGTGCAGAGGAAGGGGTGGAGTTGGACATGGAGTTAGGTGGAACCAGACAAGGAAAAAATATGGAGTTTTCCCTCCTTGGTCTACCTGCCTTTGTGTGCCAGCTCCAACCCTTCTTCTCCCCAACCCAACTCCATTTGCCCTTTATCCTTCACTACGTTTTCACCCACCAATCTCCAACTGACCCTGTTTCACCCCTCCCTGTCACCTCTTTATACCGGCTAGCTTCTCTCTCCATTTTCAATCCTGATGCAGGGTCTCAACCTGAAACATCGACAATTCCTTTCTGCCTCTCAGATGCGGCTCCAACTGTTGAGTTCCTCCAACAATTTGTTGTTTGACAGTTCAATGTTATTCAGAGAAAATGTTCCATAGAGTCCACCTGTCTGCCAGGGCAGGCATAAAAATTGCCATGGTGCTTTTTAGTTTAGTGTAGTGATACAGAGCGGAAACAGGCTCTTTGGCCCATCGAGTCCGCACCAACCAGCGATTCCCACACACTAACACTATCCTACACACACTAGGGACAATTTACACTCATACCAAACCAATTAACCTACAAACCTGTACATCTTTGGATTGTGGGAGGAAACTGAAGATTTTGGAGAAAACCCACGTGGTCACGAGGAGAACATACAAACTCCATACAGACTGCACCCGTAGCGCTGTAAGACAACAACTCTGCTGCTATGCCACCATGCCGCCACTCTTTCTAACCAAAAATAGGGAGTTTTCCCCTAGTTTCTTGGCCAATATATACTACTAACACCATAAAGATGATTATCCGATTATATCATAGTTGTTTGCAGAAATTTGTTTTGAATAAAATGATTGCCATATCTCATAAATTGAAACGGTAATTATTACATTCCAAACTACTGCAGTTGCTGTAAAGTGATTTCTTGAAGCCAGAAAAAGTATTGTTTTTATATAAAGGATATTTTTTTCTTATTGTTTTGTTGGAGATGAAGAACCGGCAATACTCTTCCAAATTTACTCACAATCCAGTCCTGAAAAAAAGTAATTTAAAATACCTTTTAGCGGTTCACAATGCGAAAGGATTAATTTTTAAGTCAGATTGACCTCAGAGAGACCGACCACTAAGGCCTAATAACTTGTGCAATATTTGTACTATCCTGGTATCAGTCATTCTTGGACTTCTGTCAAGGTGTATTTTGATTAATCATACTGACAAGTTGAGAAAACTGACATTAATAATTCTCACAGACACAAATGAGAAGTAAAACATTTAAAACTAAACTTTCAACCATTTTACCTTGGACAAAAGTAGTTGGCGAGACATTTACATGTGATTAAGACAGAAGCTGATATCCATGAACATAGTTAATTTTAAAATAATTAGCTAAGGCAATTAGCAGTTACAAATACAATCTCAGTAAAATTTCAGTTCAGAGCATCTATAACTTTAAAAATCTCATCTTGTATGTGTCTATGTGTATATATGTGTGTCTTTATATTTTCGCAAAAACACTACGCGGTAATAATAAGATTTGTATATATTCTGACTGCCAGGGCCGGGCTGAGTACGAGAACCAGGCCGAGTCCCAGGCCCTGGTGCTGCTCTACGACCTGGGTAGGTGCTGCACCAGGGAATGGGAGTGAGGGGAGGAGGATGAGGGAAATGAGGAGGGGGGAGATGGGGTGGGAATCTCTACACCCTCCCTCTCTACCCCCTGCCCCTTCCTCTCTAACCCCCTCCCCCTCTACCACCCTCCTTCTCTTGGGAGTGCTGAGGGTGAGTGGGACCTATGGGTGAGTGGTGGAATATTGCGTTCGGGGACCAGCCCTCCCGTGATGCCGTGCTCCCGCCTTGGGGGATGGGACCCAATGGGTCCCACTTGGTCCAGTAATGCTTAAAAATCAGTTGTACCTTTTTCAACATATTTAGTTTTCCCTCTCTGTTTTCACGTATTCATCAATTTCAAATGATCAAACTGGAGAAAGCTACAACAGGTTGCCCCATGGGAAGGAGCAGAAAATTACTTTCAACACCTTCAATACAATATGTTTTACTCTGCATGTCCATCCAGAATATAACTCAATCTTTTCCATTCACATCACAGATTTGGGGCCATTGATTATAAAAGCATGGAAATTAAGAGAAAACTTCACATCACAGTTGCATTGTGACTAATGCTCAGCACCATCCCTTTAAAGAGAGGTCAAGACTTGGGAGCATTTTTCACCAGGATTGTACAAGGTCAAGGGACTGGTTATGTGGGAAGTTTGGGAAGGTAAACCATAATTTTGCTAAGCAATTTTGTTAACCCTAAAAAACACTGATCTTACCTGTGTTGTCTTGAATTTCCTCAGTGAGGAAAAGTGCAATTGGTAAGAATTCTGAACATATCTTGAGAATGGTTAAAAACCAATCCACTAACTACAAGTTAAATGGTGATCAATGAAGGTGTAAATTATCTTGATATTTGCCTTTATCACGAATGGTATCATTTAAAGGCATAAATAATTAATTACTGTATAATTACTATAATATTACAAGATAATTACTGTATTGTGTTGGATAAAATGCAACGTTGTATTCTTTTCAAAATAATTTTAAAATAATTTCATAATATAGCAACTGCAAGATAAAATTTTACAAGAAACAGATTATGGAATAATTTCTTGCCTTATGTTCAGGTACTTCTGTTCCTGGCACAGCAGATTTAATCTTAAAATTTTCAACACCAGCTTTCTTTAGAGACTCCATCACCATTGCGATGCTGTCAACATGTGGTTTGTGCTTATTTTCAGCTGCATTCTGTCGCTCTTGAGCAAGTCTACATCAAATAATGCAGGAGAAAAAATTGAGTCAAATGTAAAATCAGCCTATATGTTAATAAAGTTTTAATTCTTGTTCGATCCTGAGATGGCAAGCAATGAGAATATTGTGATAGATCATCATGTGAAGCTGGTTGGCTCATTTGCTACTGTCATTTATTTGAGAGCCATCTAGTTAGTACAAGCCCACTCTTTCTACATAACCATGTATATTTTTCCCATTCTAGTATATGTCCAATTCCTTTTAGAAGATTGCTGTTTAATCTACCGTCACAAATTTTCACGTAGGGCATTCCACATCAAAGTAATCACTATGCATAATCCCAAAATGTTCTTTCAATACCCCACCACCAGTTCTGCCAATCTATTACATTTTATGCTCGTTATTTATCCTTGCCATAGGAAACTGGCTTTCTTGTTTACCTAACACGACACTGAATAATTTGCCCACTTTTAATTAAATATTTTCTGATCCTTTTCTGTAGTTTAGTTAAGAGATACATCGTGGAAACAGGCCTTTAGGCCCACCGAGTCTATGCCAACCAGTGATCACCCGTACAATAGTTCTCTCCTCTAAGAAAAATGTACAAAATCCCATTAATTTAGAAACCTGCACATCTTTGGGGTGTGGGAGTAAACCAGAGCCCCTGGAGGAAGCCCACGAGGTCACGTGCAAATTCCGTACAGACAGCACCCGTAGTCAGGATCGAACTCTGGTCTCTGACGCTGTAAGGCAGCAATTCTACCACTGCGCTACTGTGCCACCCTAAGTACTGAAGGCAAATAAGACAACTTCTGTCCCTCAACTTCAATAAAACTACTCTGAAGCCCCTTTAAGCCCTCCTTAAACACAGTTGATTGGAAACAATACATTAACTGTGCCCTTGTATAGTATTTAATAATGGTTTAATATAAACTCTTCTTTTCCATCCAAAGCCAAAGTGTCAAGAATTCGGTATGATTATTTTTTTTACTTAAAACAGCTTTGTCATCTTGCCCCATTGACTTTGCGACCTTTGTATATGTAACCACTCTGGTTCACTGATCCTTCATCATATAAAAATTGTCCCATTTGTTTGTCCTGATTCTCCCAATCCGTCCTACAAATTCAATTCCTTCAAAATTTTCTGCATTAAATTTATTTTGATGATTATGGCAACCATATGCCAAGCTGTTGATATACGCTACAACTTTATTAATATACAGCTCATTTTACTACATTTACATCTTCATATTTTAAAATTATGCCCTATATAATCAAATCCAAAATTTGAAGTAATAAAGGTACACCATCAAATACCATCCATCTTGTCAGTTTAAAGCAAAAAAAAAAAATCATGATTCTCTGCTTTCTGTCCCTTAGCTAATGCCACATGAACTTTGTCACATTAATTCCAAGGAATTTAATTCTGTTAACAAGAATACCACGTGAGACTTTGTCAAATTCAAACAAACATTAACTACCATGCATTATATCAGCACAGAACTTTCTGCATGCACATGAAGATCTAATAAACTTGTGGTACTCAGATCTGTACAAAAGTGCACTTCATTTATTAAGTCTAAGACACTTCACAAATACAACGTTGTGTAAATTTAGTGGAACAAGAATCAGAACATTAGCCATTTGTAAGATCGTAATGATAAACTAAAGCCACTCACCGATGCAAAAAGCATTCTTTGGCTAATTCAATCTGCAGTTTTCCACCTTTCCATTTTGATTTATTCAGAACTGACATGCCTGGAATCATAATATAAATAAAAATGTTTAACATGAACACCTTCAGAGCTAATTGCAGAGATGAAAACAAAAAGATTCATACCAAAATAATTGAATTAGCTTTTATTTGGTTTAGACTTACTCATTAACAAATCTGAAATTTACATGAACACTAATGCAGATAAAATCAGTTGCTTCACACGCCCTCTACAGACACTTTACTATCTTACAGAATTTTTTTGCCCAGAACTCAGGAAACTATTAAACGTACTGTCATTTTAGAAAATCAAACACATTAGGAGTCCTTTTTTAAAATGATCTGGGAATAAAATAGAAATCTCTATGCACGATAAACTATGCATATGTTACATAAATATAATTGATGTACATACATCTTTTTAATTCCGTTTCTGAGATGTTTACATTAGCATAACCAAAGGCCTTCACCGGATTTCCTGGAATTATAAATGTAAATTATTAAGTTTAACTGTAAGAACACAAAACCTTTTTTTTTAAAAGATCAATTTACAATACATGTGCAGTGAATAGACAGCCTTGTTGATGCAAGGCCAAAACATATTTTCAACACAGATGCTAGAGTTCATATTCTGTTATCAGCTAAATTACCCATTTAGTTATTTCATTTGTGTAATGCTCGTCTGGGTTTGAAAAGAGTGAGAGGAAGAAGAAAACAAGACAAAATCTTGCAGTGAATTTACCATCAAGTACATAAACTTATCTGCAATATTGAAAATGCAAAGTTATACTATGAATATATCATGACTCTAGAATCATATAAATAGAATCATGCAGAATTGAAAGAACTAATGTCAATTATGCCTCCACTGCAATAAGAAGAAACATGTCTGTGAGGGAAATAAGAAAGCTAATTTAACAAAACAGACTCTACTGCCTGCGTGTGAAGCAAGGACAGATTACAGACCATTTGGAGTTATTTGGTCAAAAGTATCTGAAATGCCATTGTACCAAACCTAAAAGTTTATTTCATTATTACCTTTGTTGTCTTTCCTAAGTACAATATCCACTGTTGTAACAACTCCAAATGAGCTCAATATTTCTGTAATTTCATTTTCAGAAACCGAGTGATGCAATCCCCCAATAAATAAACGCTTCAAACTTTTGGCTGTCTCCATTTTGTTGTTTGTTGCTTATTTTAATTGGAGAATTCCAGACGAACCCTGTAATAAATAGATAAACATGCTGAATAAAGAAACAAAATTAAGAGTAATATATTCAGTTTCACTTTTCCCCCCCAAATATGAACATGTGGGAAAATTATAGGCCAAATTATGGCCAAAAAATTATATTTGTAAATACTTAAGTATTTATAACAGTCTACAGATGCTTGAATCTGGAGCAAAAACACAAGTGCTGGAGAAACTTAGCGGGTCAGCCAGCATTTGTGGAGGGAATGGATGGACAATGTTTCAGGTCAGGACCCTTCTTCAAACTAATGGGGTAGGGGGGAGAAAGTTGGAAAAGAGGTGTGGGTGGGGCAAAGTCTGGCAAGTGATAGCTGGATACAGGTGAGGGGGTTGACTGGGAGGTGGATGAAGTAAGTGACAAAGGCTAAAGACATAGATGGAAGGGGGTGTGGTTGGAGGAGAGGGGAGGGGGGGCGCGAGAGAAGGGGAGGGATAGGGGGAGAAATAGGTGGGTTCAGTGGTAGATGGATGGACAAAAGCTAAAGAGATGTAAAGGAGACAGAAGGTTGTCAGTTAAGGAGAGGAGTGAAATGTAGGGCCCGAGGGAGGGTGGAAAGAGACAGGGGAAAAGATGGGATTTGGGGATGCGATTTGAAAGTGTGGAAGAGGGGAAAAGAGCAAGGTGACTAGGTAAGTGAGCGATGGTGGGAGAAATGTGTGTGTGTTCCAGAGGAGTTGAGTAGGGGAAAGAGAGAGAGAAAGAGGGGGAGGGGGGGGGGGGGGGGAAGGGGGTGAAATTACTAGAAATTGGTGAATTTGATGTTCATACCATTGGGTGTCGGCAACCTAACCAGAATATGAGGTGAGGTTCTTCTATTTTGTATGTGGCATCACTCTGGCAATGCCAGTCAGCTTTTTAGGTTGCCAAATGACAGTTTAGGTGGCCATTTAAGACGGTTTGCATGATGCGTGCAATAACGTGCTCGGACGAAGTATGTAGTTACCAGTTGGAATTATGCTCAATGAAGCATTCACATATTATTTCTGCTTCAAATAAAGTCACAAACTAAACATAATCACCAATCAAGACATGATATATACCACAATGACATGCAGCAAAATTATAAAACAGTATCTCAACTCTTTTTACACATTGCAATTAATGCAATTTCTATTAGTTCTTTTCACTTCCAAACAAAAATGTGGTTGGATTATTCAGCATATGATCAACCTGTGTCAATAAATCCAGGACCATGGTAACATATATGCTTCACCATGCATACTACAGATTGATGCAAGCATGTTTTCTGTGAAGGACTGAAAATTACCATGACATGGCCATAGCATGGGTCTTTATTGCTATTGGCACAGAAACACTCTCGCTTCCCACATAATTTATCCACAACAAAATATACAGGTTGCATGGAAATTTCTAAAGGCATTTTATGATAATAGCTGTTAAAACCGACTATACCCATCTGACAGGTTAAACATTACACTAACTGACAAGAGATGGCCAAAGGACATAACTGCAGCAAATGTTATTTTGGTAATATGTTTAAAGGCGTCAAAACGCCACATTACCGGACATTCAGATTAGGTGTATGTGTTGTGAACAGCAATGAAGATACCCAGCTTGTACGCACCAGAGATTAATTTTTTTTATTGATAAACGCTGTTTCCATCATTCCCACTTCAGAATTAACATTAAAATTTCAAATGAAATATCTCCTGACCAAACTTGTGCTGTATATGACCGACTGTAGAAGTAAAACCTGGATAAATCCAACGTATAGTTGTGAATGTTGCTCATTAAATAACTACAGTACTGATACTCCATATTAAGAGCTTTGATTTGCCATTAAAATGAATTCTGTAATAACGTGTCAACGGTAGCAGTGACAATCGAACACTGCGGTTTTAATGTTTCATGTGTTCACAATTTAATTAATCCATCTTTATGGATTAAAACAAATAATGACATTGGGAATTAAAACACATTTGATTGCATTCCGTTATCAAACACAGTCAATGTTTGCTCTAAAGACATTTCCAGCGCAGTAGGGTCGGGGGGTGAATCAGTGCGGGATGGATAGATGGCGGGGGGTGGGGGTTGAGAAGGCAATCGGTGCAGGATGGATTGAGGCAGGGGAATTAGTGCGTGTTGGTTGGAGTATGTAAACTTGTGAGCGGAGAGCACGGGGGTGTTGAATGGGGGGGATCAGTACGGGATGGATGGGGGGGGGATCAGTACAGGATGAATGTGGGGGGTCAGTACAGGATGAATGGGGGTAGACAAAAATGCTGGAGAAACTCAGCGGGTGAGGCAGCATCTATGGAGCAAAGGAAATAGGCAACGTTTTGGGTCGAGACCCTTCTTCAGACTGTTTCCCCCATTCTTCTTGAATGGGGGGGATCAGTACAGGATGGATGGGGGGGGGTCAGCGCAGGATGAATGGGGGTGATCAGTACAGTGTGGATCGGAGGGTCTGTGCAGGATGAATCGGAGAATCACTACAGGATGAACGAGGGGATCAGTACAGGATGAATGGGTGGATCAGTACAGGATGAAGGGGGGTTCAGTAAAAGATGAATGGGAAGATCACTACAGGATGGATGGGGGGGGATCGGTGCAGGATAAATGGAGGGTGGGTCAGTACAGGATGAATGGGGGGGATCAGTACAGGATGCATGGAGGATCAGTACAGGATGGATAGGGAGCAGTGCAGGATGAATGGGGGAGCAGTGCAGGATGGATGGGAATGGGGGGTCAGTACAGGATGAATTGGGGGACCAGTGTAGGATGGATGGGGGGTGGCAGGAGAATCAATGCGAGGTGGATAGGGTGATCAGCGCAGGATTAATAGATTGGGGGGGGGGGGGAGGTAGATGGGGAGGGGAGCACAGGGGAGGTCAGGGAGGACTGAATAGCGGCGGGAATGGGGATCAGTGCGGGATGGAGGGGGAGGGGGAGGGGGAGAGGAAGAAAGAGAGGGAGAGTGGGGAGGAAGGAAGGTCAGCACTCCTCGGACATCACCCCGCTGCCTTGGCCGTCCCTGTCCACCGCCAAGTGCCGCCACCAAAGGGGAAGGTGGGTGGGATCTCCTCGCCACCGCCTCCCCTCCTCCGCCAGCCAACAGCAAGGTGCGGGGCCAAGCGTTGCAGCTCAAAGATCCTATAGCTTTGGTGCAGCTGCTTCAGACGTCGGAAGGAGGCCTCCCCCTCCCTCCCTCCTCCCAGCCTCGGCGTGCGAGAGGGTTTGTTTTGAAAGCGGTTATCGCCGTTAGCGGATTTGCAAGCAGCGGCCGCTATCAGGGCGGGCAGGGTGCGGGAGGAGGAGGAGGTGGAACCGCTGTCGCGGCCGCTGCTGCTGCTGTGCGGGGCTTGTCATTCGCTCCGACCCTTCGTCACCCCGCACCTAGTATCTTTGCCCCGCGCTACAGCCGTCGCCGCCGACACGAAACGTCACGTTCCTTTTCTCCAGAGATGCTGCCTGACCCGCTGAGTCTATCTTCGGTATAAACCAGTATCTGCAATGCCAAGCCAGGCAAAATGACTCGGCATTTAGGTTGCCCGGCGGCACTTTGGGTGGTCATTGGCACCCGGGCAACCGCTAATTTTGAGCCCTGAAAGAGATCGAAGTGAGAGAGGTGTGAGGACAGGTGCGATATCTCCTGTGGTGTCAGGGGAAAGTGCCTGGGGAGGGGATAGGTTGTGCGAGAAGGAATGAGCGAACAAAGGAGCTGTGGAGTGGTCTTGACGGAACGGGGTGGGAAGATGTGCACGGCGCTGTATTCACGTTGAAGGTGACAGAGATGTTAGAGATCAATTGAGTTCATGAAGGAGCTCAAACAAAACAGTACACAATGAGAATTGAGGAAAACTTCCCACTGGCATATCCTGTGTAAGTCTATGGTTGTTGGAGATGAATCTTTTGCTGCAGGAGGTACTTATGGCAGTGCTGACAAAGAGTGTTTGATCTAAAACATCAATTACTTCTCTTTCCAACAAAATTCTGAGCGATGTCGGGTGGGGTACACTGAGCAAATATCTTGAAAGACCAGCCATGTACATACTGTAGTTGCAAAGGGAGATCAGATGATGGGTATCATGCAACATTTGATTGTCTTTCTTTCTCCTGAAAACCTTAAATTTCCTTAAAACGTTAAAAAACAGAGTGATGAAATGCTGATGTTGCTGTTATGCAGATGAGATGTTAAATTAATGAACTACTTTCACTATAATGCAAAATACCAATGACATTATTCTGAAGCAAGGTGGTATATCTATTTTCCAGGCCAATTGTTATACCAAAGTTAATGCCACTAAAAATATCTGGTGATCAACAGGATCCTGTTTGTATCGGCTTGTTGTGCATAAGTTCAAACGTATTTGAATGGCTATGGAGTGCCTTAAAGTGTGGCGAGATCTTCAGAAATAAATTATATACGTTAACCTGACAAGAGTACTGGGAAAAACGCTATACTTTATAAATAAGGGAGTGAAAAGGCACAAGACAAAATAATATGAGGATTAAGCAGAATCCACATCTTTATATGAAAAAAGTGAAGATGCCTTACTGAAAAGAGCAAGGGACATTCTGAAATAACAGCTGGAATATTATATTCATGGTTTCTTGTCTCAGGGAGGATATGCAGCAGCACCAATGGGTTTTTTATTCTCTTATAGATCAAAAGATTTGTAATGTCCAACAATGATGGCGGTCAAATCGAATTGATAAATGCATGTGTTGCGCATAATGTCAATAAAACAAAACATGCTCCTCACAGTCTTCAGGATTTAAGAGGATATCCTCCTCCTGCACCTAGTTTCTATGTTTCTATGGGTTATTGATAGGGGACGATCAGCCATGATCACAATGAATGGCGGTGCTGGCTGAAAGGGCCGAATGGCCTCCTCCTGCACCTAGTTTCTATGTTTCTATAAACTGCATTGCAGTAATTAGAGTTACACTGTTGATACCACAAGCTTGTTAATCAGTATCATATTGCAATTCCCACTTTAAAATGACCAGAAACTGGGTATGATGAACACAGATTATGTTGAGCTTTCTTCTTACATTGAGTATGAGGATCAGGCAGCAAAACTGGAATTGAGACATTGGATCAGACATGATATATTTGAATCGAACAACAGTATCAACGCGCAATGGCCCTGTTCCCATTTTCATTTCTTACTGATATTGACTATGAGTAAATTTTGCAACAATTCTGGGTATTCTAGACAATTGAATCCTCATATATAGTAAAGTCTACTGCACATCAGTTGATTAAAGTTCTGACTATAATTTCTCCTGTTGCTCAATGCCACTCCACAAGATGTATTCAAAAATTATGGACAAGAATTTCCTGTGAGAGAATAGCTGCTTTTCCTAACTAGTAATGTTGACATTAAGTCCAAACGTAATTTTTGCAACTCCTCAGCAAACAAGGTAAACCATGTATGTATATATACAGCCAGATAGGGGTAATATACAGGCAGGCATAGGCTGCAAAGTGGATGTCAATCATACTACAGAAGTGCCACGCAATGACTTTCTTCCAGAGTCTCACCACCTACCCTTGCCAATAAATAAAATTTTCATTGCTGAATTCCCTACCATCAATATCCCACGGTTTTCCAATGACCAGAACCTCAACTGATACAGAACAGAACAGTGCAGCACATGAACAGGCCCTTCGGCCCGTAATATCTGTGCCGAACATGATGCCAAGATCATCTCTTATCGACCTGCGCATAATCCCTGTCTCTCGATTCCCTGCATATCCATATGCCTATCCATAAGTCTCTTAAATGCCTTTATTGTATCTGCCTAACTATTAACCCCAGCAGCGTTTTCCAGGCATTCACCACCCTCTGTGTAAAATCGTTGCCCAGCACATCTCCTTTAAACTTTGCTCCACTCACCTTAAAGCTATGCCCTCTAGTATTTGATTTTTCCATCGTGGGGAAAAAGGTTACGGCTGTCTGTCCTATAATTTTATATACTTGTATCAGGTCAGGTCAAATATCAGTTACCAATATTCAATAAATCTACAACCACATGAGAATATAGCGACCCGCGAAATCAGACGGTCACAATTTTGGTTGCTAAATTAACGCACTTCCATTACATGGTGTTAACCATGTCCTTCTTAATCTACTATTTAATCTAATAAACGGAAATCCCAGAGCGATCAAATATCGTTAGTATAAATGGTTGACTATAATATCCAAACAACATTTGGACCAGTTGCCCCAGCACTCGATGAAAATGTTAAAGCCGTAAACTTCAGCACTCACGCTGCCATGACTTGCCATCCGTCCCAACTATCGGCTCCGACAGGCGGACGGCAGCGGCTTCAGTTCCGGGGAGAAAAAGAAGTAAAGAAAAAGGCACGTCTGAGGAAAGCCACGCCACAAAAATATGAAGCCATGTGTTAATCTAAAGCTTTGGATCTCTTGATTACCACTCATCACTTTCTAAACCCGTGACATATTCAAAGAGGATTCCGCTGATGAAACGCTTTGCTGCCGGGGGCCGTTTAATTGTGTAACACACACAGGTTTCGCTCCATACGTTCACAGAAAGGGGCGCCAGAAATAAATAAAGATCACAAGGCAAGATTTCAGCATGGGTAAACTCGAATCAACGGAATAAAACATTTACAAATGGACATGTCGTTTCCCAGTGTATAATGCAGGCTATCTGAGCGTCGTGGCGTTGCGGGGCGGGCGGGGGAGTTGTGTTGACTGAAGGTATTTCCCGGCAGAGGTGGTGGAGTCCGGTGGGCGCTTGGGCGGGTTTGAGCGGGACGGCGCGCGGGCGGGTTTGGTTTGAACCAACTGGTCGGCGCGCGGGCGGGTTGGAATAAACGGGTCGGCGCGCGCGGGTTGTGGCTGCGCTGCGGCTTCTTGCTTTCGGCGCACTGAAGGGTTCACCTCAACCCCGGTGAGGACTGTAGTAGTTGTCTTTTAGTGTGGGCAGGAAACATCTTAGGTGGGGAGGTGGGGAGGGACATTGAAACCTACTTAATAGTTGAAGGTCGGGATAGAGTGGATGTGGAGAGGATGGGAGAGTCCAGGACCAGAGGCCACCGCCTCAGAATAAAAAAGATGTACCATTAGGATGGAAATGAGGAGGAATTTCTTTCGTCAGAGGGCGGTGAATCTGTGACATTCTTGGCCACAGAAGATTGTGGAGGACAAGTCAATGTATATATTTAAGGCGGAGATGGATTGATTCCTGGTTAGTACAGGTGTCAAGGGTTATGGGGTTGAGAGGGAGAGATAGATCAGCCATGATTGAATGGTGGGGTAAACTTGATGGGTGAATGGCCTAATTCTGCTCCTATCACTTATGATCTTCTCGTATCCTTGATTTCCAATGAAAAGCGGAACAGGGAACTCGGGCAGAACATTGGGGTGGCACAGTGGTGCAGCTGGAAGAGCTGCTGCCTCACAGAGCCACAAACCCAGGTTCGATCCTGACCTCGGGTGCTGTCTGGAGGTTGCATGTCCTCACTGACCTCGTAGATTTTCTTCCACATTCTAAAAAAAGTGCAGGTTTGTAAGTTAAGTTGCCGCTATACATTGTCCCTGACATGTAGGGAGCGGACTACGAATAGAACTAGTATGAATGGCTAGTATGATTGGGGATCAGTGTAAACTTGGTGGGCCGAAGGGCCTGTTTCGATTCTGTATCTTTCAATCAATCAATGTCTCGGAGAAGAAGTTGGTGTGTGTGAACTAAATGTGGCATAGGAACTGACGCTGGTTCTGATGAATCTCCAATGTAATCATTAGGAGCTAGCACGGATGCGGGTGACGTATGCCAAGCTACACTTCCGTATTGCAAATTCACAACCTTTGAATTTGTTATGGAAACAGATCAGTTAGTTCATGTTGAATAATTGCACATTTATAAAGAGCCTTCAGCAAAAGAAATATCTATGGTACTTTTACCATCCTTCTCAGGATAAGGGTTTTTAGACTATTGGAGCACTTCATAATAGCAACCACAATATTTGGAAATGTAACAATCAATTTGTGCACCATAAACAGCAGGCTGGTATGGTTGTGCACCATAAACAGCAGGCTCTGTGTGAAGAGAGTGAGAGAGAGGGGCTGCAGCGCATAAACAGGCCATTAGGCCCACCAAATCTGTCCCATTAATCACCATTTACATTAATCATACATTATTCCTATTTTTCATTCTCTCCAATTCCATTAACTCCGTCCTGCAAACTCCATACAGACAGCACCTGAGGTCGGGATTGAACCCGAGTCCCTGACTACGAGGCAGCAGTTCTGCGAGCTGCGCCACTGTGCTGCCTTGTAAGGATGAGTGTGGCCAGAATATCAGGAATAGTTGATATATTCCTCTTTATTTGAATCTTATTTTCCCTCTTAAAAGGGCACAAGTGATCCAAGGCACAGTGTTTTCAAACAAAATGTATTGCCCTATCACGAAATGACCAGTTGTGGGGAAATCTGTGGTAACATCAATACTGATAGTTTCATCATCATTACTACAATATCCAGATCTTGTTTGGCTTGATGTCAAACTTTGTTTGATAAATGCATGAAACTGCTTTGAAATGTTTTTCTCATTTACAAATACTTTGTAAACATAAGTTGTTTGTTGTGAATTTCTTTGAAGAACAAATAGGTTGCTGGAATTGTTGCAATACCCTATTTCTGACACCAAATGGTGCTATTGCACTGCATTTACTCACTTATTGTAACCATACAATTTTGAAAATTTTAAGAATACTTCCTCAGGGAGAAATTAAATTTAAAAAAAAAAGAGATTATGGGCACAAAAATAAACTTTTTAAAAATTAAATCCATAGGTTAAAATAATTTGAGCGTTCTTCTGGTCAAGAACCTGCATCTAATATTTCTTGCAGTTGTATTTTTCTTACAAGTCAAGAGGGATTTTATCCTTTGCAGCAATGATATTTTATACATTTCAATAAATATTTCAAAGTATTTACATACTACCTTCAATATACCTGCCGCTAGAAAATGATCAAAGCAACTGAATTGGTTAGGAATGGTGTCTGAAGGTTAGATTATAAAGATTGGCTTTGGTTTCTAAATGAGAGCAGTGATATTGAGTCAGGGAGTTTTAGTGATGCAGCTGGTAGCACAATCGGTACGAATTAGCATTAACACTTCCTCCTCAATAACCATCAGTACAGCGACTTGCAATGTTGTGTGCTCAGCCCCCCTTCTCTACGCACCCTAGCCTCATGACGCACTCTCTGCTACATGACTGTGTAGCCCTCCACCAAACCCTCTGAGTTCTATTTCCAAAGCAATTTTGAATCTAATCTACCATGGATTCCATGAGCCTTAATTTTATGGATCAGCCTACCTTGTTGAATGGTTTATGGGCCTGTCCCACTTACGCGATTTTTCAGGCGACTGTCAAGTCGTAGCAGGTCGCTGAAAAAACGGCGACTGGAATGGCGACTATCAGAGTGGAACACATACACACTTCGCTTCCTTCACCAGCCAGTTATGCAGGCGGGGGACAGGGCAAGCGGACGGAGCACTGTCTGAGTGAAATTCACACGGTGCAAAGCCAATGTGATACAGACACACACCACGATGAACAGGAAGGTTGGTGCTGTAATTAAGACGGTGAAAGTACAGTGTATGGGAAGGGTCACTTTAAGTCCTTTAAAAGAGGGGGGGACGTGGTGGGGCGAAGGAGTGGAGACAACTTTTAAGAAGCCAGAGATACACGGCTGTGAAGCTCGGTGGACATTAACATTGCCGGTCGGTTATCCTTGGTTCAGCAAACTTCACGTTTTTTTTTCCCAATGAGCCAATGAAATTCACCGGTCAGCATCGGCAACAACCCACGACCTCCTGGCGACCCACTACCACTGCACCTACGGCACGAGAATTCTCGCTACTCTCCATAGCGGCTTCATTCTGGTCGCCTCTAATTTTTCAACATGCGGCGACCAAAATGACGCCGCGACTATTTCCAAGAATACGGGAACTACTCACGACCATGAAGGCGACTCCCCAGCAACCAACCGCGAACATGTGGCGACCGCATAGTCTCCTGTAGTTGCCTAAAAAGTCGCCTAAGGGGCGACTCTTTAGCTGGCTGCCAGTGACTAGTTTTAATGGAATTCACCTACGACACCTGGCGATAACCTACGACCGCAAAAATTGTCGCCACTGTCGCCGACAGTTGTCAACAATTTTGCGGCAATCACCTGTAGTCGCCCAAAAAATTTGCCTAAGTGGGACAGGCCCATTACATGGTTCATACAGACAACATCTCCTGCCTAGCCCTCATCAATAATCTTTGTCACTTCGTCAAAAAACAGCATATATTTTTTCTTGGCAAGATGGTCATGTATCAAAGAGTTTAAGGAAAGGAAAATTGAGCTTGAGAATGTGGATTTGAATAAGGTGGAGCCGTTAAGAAGAAGTGTGATTTGTTTCAGACAAAATACTTCAAAGATTAAATTTCCATTTACTCAACACCTTATATAACTTCAGGCTATTTCAATGTATTTAAAGGTTCCTGAAGTACTTCTTACAGATAGTGTATTTGGAGGTGAAACTATCAATGAAGACACAAATCGGTCTCACTCCTACTGAAGATATAAATGAATACGCATTCCATTAATAATGCACGAGGGATAAATATTGACCACGTTATGAAGGATTCTCTTCCTTCTGATATATTATTGTGAAATAATGTATTTTATCTGAAAGACAAATTGGAAGTGTCAGTTTAAAATGTTATCTGCTGGTTAATGCCTCTTGGTATTCCATTGAAATGTGTGGTTCATTTATATGCTCAGGTCTCTGGAATGAGATTTGAACCTATTGTATTCTGAATTGGTCCGCGAGAAGACCACTACTGAACAAAGGTGGACAACTGCATATCTTATTTTTGTTCTACAGTTTGATCTTACCAAATAAATATGACTTTATCTCTGGATATTTTGCTTTATTTTATGTAGTTTTAAAATGGGTGAATCAATATATCAAGCTTATGAAGATGAGATTGAATGCCTCCAGGAAGAAATTAAAATTTTGGAGCAAAAGGCCAAAGAGACTCAGATTTATTCTCAAGAGTTTCTGAAAACCATGTAAGTAGAATAGTATGAACTGCAAACTCCAGAATTGTAATCTCAGCTTATTTATTTTGATTAACTTTCCCTTTGATCTCTAGTATGTCCCTCTGGTGTGTTGCACTAACATTTCTGATATTACGCTCTCTGATCCTCAGTAATCATTTTCAGCACGTCTCAGCTTTAATGTCTAATATCTCCACTTCAATTCATTTCAAGCCTAACATTATATTTAGTTCTTCAGCTTCTTTCACCCTTATACCTGTATATTTCAGTTGGAGTCTTCATCCCAGACATGAGACCCTTTCTTTCATCTTTAGAATTTATGCTCTTCATCTGGGCACCTTCCTCCCTCTGGCATCACACTCTCCTTTGATCTATTTATCAGTGTATTATTGGCCTGATATTGACAATCTCAATTGACAATCTCAATTTAAGCATTCCACATTTATTCTAACCAACCTAAACTTAAAGCACTCTGCTTCTTTAGGACAAACTCATTTTCAATCTTGCTTCCAATGATAATGCTGGTGTGTGTAGGAACGAACTGCAGATGCTGGTTTAAACTGAAGATAAATACAAAAAACTGGAGACTGGGTCAGACAGCATCTCTGGAGAAAAGGAATAAGTGACTATTCAGTATGAAAAGGAATAGTCAGTATGGATAGAACTAAGGAATTGTAAGGATAAAAAGACCCTAATGGGACATATCTTCAGGCCCCCAAATAGTAGCCTGGATATAGATCAAGAGTTAAAATTGGCATGTCGTAAAGGTAATGCTACGGTTATAGGAGATTTCAACATGCAGGTAGACTGGGAAAATGAGGTTGGTACTGCACCCCAAGAAAGGGAGTTTGTGGAGTGCCTCCGTGATGGATTCTTAGTGCAGCTTGTATTGGAGCCTACCAGGGAGAAGGCAATTCTGGATTTAGTGTTGTGTAATGAACCGGATTTGATAAGGGAACTTGAGGTTAAGGAGCCATTAGGAGGTAGTGACTATAATATGGTAAGTTTTGATCTACAATTTGAGAGGGAGAAGGGTAAATCGGAGGTGTCAGTGTTACAGTTGAACAAAGGGGACTATGGAGCCATGAAGGAGGAGCTGGCCAAAGATGTCTGGAAAGATACTCTAGCAGGGATGACAGTGGAACAACAATGGCAGGTATTTCTGGGAATAATACAGAAGGTGCAGGATCAGTTCATTCCAAAGAGGAAGAAAGATTCTAAGGGGAGTAAGGGGCGACCGTGGCTGACAAGGAAAGTCAGGGACAGTATAAAAATATAAGAGAAGAGGTACAACGTAGCAAAGATGAGCGGGAAGCAAGAGGATTGGGTAATGTTTAAAGAGCACAGAAGATAACTAATAGGCAATACGGGGAGAAAAGATGAGGTATGAAGGTAAGCTAGCCAAGAATACTAAGGAGGACAGTAAATGCTTCTTTAGGTATGTGAAGCGGAAAAAAATATTTAAGACCAAAGTTGGACCCTTGAAGACTGAAAAAGGTGAATTTCTTTTGGGGAACAAGGAAAAGGCAGATGAGTTGAACAGATACTTTGGATCCGTCTTCACTAAGGAGGACACAAACAATCTTCCTGATGTACTAGTGGCCAGAGGATCTGGGGTGACGGAGGAACTGAAGGAAATCCACATTAGGCATGAAATGCTGTTGGGTAGACTGATGGGACTGAAGGCTGATAAAACTCCAGGGCCTGATGGTCTGCATCCCAGTGTACTTATGGAAATGGCTCTAGAAATCGTGGACGCATTGGTGATAATTTTCCAATGTTCTATAGATTCTGGGTCAATTCCTGTGGATTGGAGGGTAGCTAATGTTATCCCACTCTTTAAGAAAGGCGGGAGAGAGAAAACGGAATTATAGACTCGTTAGTGTGACATCGGTGGTGGGGAAATTGCTGGAGTCAATCGTAAAAGATGAAATAGCGGCGCATTTGGATAGCAGTAACAGGATCCGTCCGAGTCAGCATGGATTTACGAAGGAGAAATCGTGCTTGACTAATCTTCTGGAATTTTTTGAGGATGTAACTAGGAAAATGGACAAGGGAGAGCCAGTGGATGTAGTGTACCTGGACTTTCAGAAAGCATTTGATAAGGTCGCACATAGGAGATTAGTGGGCAAAATTAGAGCACGGTATTGGGGGTAGGGTACTGAAATGGATAGAAAATTGTTTGGCAGACAGGAAACAAAGAGTAGGAATTAACGGGTCCCTTTCAGAATGGCAGGCAGTGACTGGTGGGGTACCGCAAGGCTCGGTGCTGGGACCGCAGCTATTTACAATATACATCATTGATTTAGATGAAGGGATTCAAAGTTTAAATGCAGTTAAGATGGTGGAGATGAGTAATTAATATAATTAAATTAAACGGTAATGTAACTATTAACTGACCCTAACTTTCCTACCACCTCTTCCTCTCTAATACCACATTTCCACTCTCTTTATAATGGCGTGCCTTGTACTTCAATATTTTTTTGATTTTGATGTTCTAAAGCATATCATGTTTTTTGATACTAATAGCAAAAACCCAGCTGGTCAGTTAATGACCCTTAACCTTTCAGACGATAGTGAATAATAGTTACATTACCGTTTAATTTAATAATATTAATTACTCATCTTCACCATCTTAACTGCATTTAAACATGTTCCGAGTATCATCTTGATTTTAGACTATTTTCACCAGTTATGCTGCTTCTGTTGAACCATATCATTGAGCCTCAGAGCTTTACATCATGAAAACGGATCCAATGGGCTAGCTTGCCCATGCCAAGGAAGTTGCCTAATCGATCCAGTCCCTCTTGCCTGCTCCTCCTGCCCCATATATCCCATCAAACTATGAAACACTATTGCTGCTTGCATGGATGTTGGTGTGATGAGTTAGCAAATGGGTTGACATGCCAATACTGTAATTCTCTTTTACATTTAGGCATTTGCAAAAAGAAATGTTTGGTGTGCAAAATCCTGAATCGTGGAAATACTCAACTACTGATCTGGAAGCACAAATTGAACAGACTGAATCTCAGATTGCATTGCTAACCCAGTTAACTGGCATTGCCTTCTGTCAACATACCGTAACGACAGTCAGTGAAGGTAAGCTTTGTGACCAATGTTTTTATATGGGTATATACCAGCCAGCAGTTACTCCACAGGTTTGAGAAGAAGTATGAAATCAAGTAGGTAAAGCTTTACACAGAGAAAAATTACATGGATGGGCCGTTAAAAAATTCTTGAGTTAACAAGAGCTATACAATTCTTGAGCAAAGGAAAAACTGCTGGGGGAACTCAGCAAGTCAGACAGCATCTTTGGAGGGAACTTGATGGACAATGTTTTGCGATGAGACCTATTCTTCAAGACTTTAAGAGAGAACATACTAACCGCACTAACAACATCAGATATTAGGATTGAATCCTGATTACTGAAGCTGTGAGGCAGCAGCTCTCCAAATTGTGCCATTGTTCTGCACACTGCTCTTATGTTTTGTGGAGAATCTCTGAAAATTTTAGGTGGGCAGCGGGAGAGATTGGTTCATTATTAAGGTAATCTGATTACACTGTAATCCTTGACCCCCTGGAACTCATTTTGAAACCAGCTAAGATTGAAGAGATGAAGACTTCCGATCTGCGGAATTGTTCTGTGTGAAATTAGCTTGATTGTCCCAACTCAGGCCCTTGCGCCTGGAGAGGTGCATAAGAAAACTGTTTTATGTTGGATCAGGCAACAACTCTGGAGCAAATGGATAGATGACATTTTGGGTTGGGACCTTTCAGACTTATTGTTGCAGGGTAGGGAAAGCTGGAAGAGATGTGTCTTTTTTATAAATCAGCATCTGCAGTTCCTTGTGTCTACATTTAATTACTTCATATGGATTTTCTACCAATGCTTATTCACCATGCTGAATTAATTTGCAGGTAACAACAAAACAAAGCAGTGCAGATTGTCAGGCTGCAGCCATTCACTGCATTTTGAGCTTGAATTTGAATTAACTGAGATTCAGGTATGTAAATTATATTAAAATGTTACAAGTTTGTCAATAAAAGAGACACGCATAGCAATGGGTGATTGCAATTATATTTATTTTCATTTTGCTAATATTATGAAATGGTGAAAAACTGCTACCTACTATTTTGCAAAAAAAAAACTCAGTTTGGCATCCATGTTGAATCTGCTTTGGGCTTTCATTCTTATCCAGCTGGGCACAGATGGACAATCACTTGCAATAGCTTCTCTTCCCACACTATGTACAGAATGGCTGAAGATCTATACGTGGCACTTTTTGAGTTCTTGTCTACTTTCTTCCTCGAGGTGATTTTATTGGAAAATATAAGATTGGGTTACAAATGTATATTGATAACATTTAGCTCTGCCATAGCACAACCTCCCTCAGTATCCTCAACCGCAGAACCAGCCAATTTCCCGCTGCCAACACTCTCCTCCGCCCAGCACAACTGGTCCTTACCCTCAACAACTTCTCCTTCGACTCCTCCCACTTCCTCCAAATCCAAGGTGTAGCGATGGGCACATGCATGGGCCCCAGCCATGCCTAGCCACGTCGAACAATCACTGTTCCAGGCATACACTGGCCCTATCCAAGAACTCTACCCCCGCTACATTGACGATTGCATCGGTGATACCCATGTAGAACTCACTGACTTTATTACCTTCGCTACTAATTTCCATCCTGCATTCAAATTCACTTGGACCATCTCTGACATCTCCCTACATTTTCTTGATCTCCATCACAGGAGACAGACTATCAACTGACATCTATTATAAACTCACTGACTCCCACAGCTATCTAGACTGCACCTATCCCCACCCTGCTTCCTGTAAAGACTCTATCCCCTGCTCCGCTGTCTACGCCGCAATCTACGCCGAAGATGAGGTGTTCCATACCAGGACATTGGAGATGTCCTCATTCTTTAGGGAATGGGGGTTCCCCTGTTCCATCATAGATGCGGCCCTCACTAGGGTCTCCTCAATATTCCCTCCACAACTCTCTGGTCAACTTGTCCCTTCCCATCCAAACCACCCCTCCCCAGGTACTTTCCCCAGCAACTGCAGGAGATGCAACAAGCAGGAGATGTCCCTATACCTCCCCCCTCGACTCAGTCCAAGGACCCCAGCAGTCTTTTCAGGTGAGGCAGAGGTTCACTTGCACTCCTCCAACCTCATCTGCTGTATCCGCTGTTCCAGATGTGGACTCCTATATAACGGCAAAACCAAGAGCAGGCTCGGTGATCATTTAGCTGAACACCTCCGCTCAGGCCGCCGAAACCTACCTGATCTCCCAGTTGGAAACACTTTAACTCCCCCTCCCTTTCCCACACTGACCTTGCTGTCCTGGGCCTCCTCCGTTGTCAGAGTGAGGCCCAGCGCTAATTAGAGAAACAGCATCTCATATTTTGCTTGGGCAGCTTACACCCCAGCGGTATGAACATTGACTTCTCTAACTTCGTAACCCTTGCTTTCTCTCTCTCTCCATCCCACCCCCTTTCCAGTCCTCCAACCAGTCTTACTGTCTCCGACTACATTTTATCTCTGCTTGCTTTGCAATGGTCCAACTCCCCCTCCCATTTCCACACTGACCTCCCAGCTAACAATGATGTATTGTTGCACGGTGCCTCATGAAGGCCATCAGCAGTCATAAAGACTCCTCACACCCTTGCAATAGTCTGTTCGAACTTCTACCATCCGGCAGATGTTACAAGGCCTTCTACGCCCGCACCTCCAGACTTCGGAACAGCTTCATCCTGAGCTATATCTACTCTGAACCGGCCCTGCTGAGTGCCCCCCCTCCCCCCATGAACTGTCTCCCTCGGATGGTCATGTCGCACATCGACCCGGCACAGACCTATTTGCACTTTTTACTGCTTTAACTGTTTTAAAAAAAATCTTGTTTCTCTGGGTGTCAACATTTTTAGCTAATTAAGTTATTACATCGGATGGAAGCTGCATACCAAATCTCGTTGTACCTCTGTGCAATGACAATAAAAGATATTATTATTATTATTATTATATTATTCTACATTTTCCTTGATCTCTATTCCCTTTGTTCTGTTTTCACACCTTACATTTCCTTATCTATGTATCTCCCTCTACCCTGACATCAATTTGAAGAAGGGTCTTGACCCAAAACGTCACCCATTCCTTCTCTCCAGAGGTGCTGCCTGTCCCGCTGATTTACTCCAGCATTTTGTGTCTATCTTCGGTTTAAACCAGCATCTGCAGTTCCTTCCTACACACTCCCTCAGTACTTGATTGCCCCTATTTGTTACAATACTTTATCACTTTTATCCCTCTTTTCCCCTTCCGTTCTATGACTTTCCTTTATCTTTTCTTCTCCAGTCTGGTTCTTCTATACCTGATTTTAACCCGAACAATATTGGCAGCTTTGTGCTACTGTGGCTGTAAAATTGAGTGTACTTTTCCGAAATTGTCCCACTGTGCCATCTCAGTTTTTTTGCTTTAAAAGATGTCCCTTTACACCTATGTCTTTGGCAAAGCTTTTTTTACTGCAGATGATCTTATGTTGTTTACTGTTGATATCCTCCATACTAATAGTTCAAATTGACGCGCTGGTTCATGAGACACAAATCAAGAAATTAAAAAGGAAAATGACGTGTGCAAAGGTAGATAAGTCTCCCAGGCCTGACCATATATATCCAAGGACACTGGGAAGCTACTGAGGAAATTGCAGGTGCCGTGGCTGAGATTTATCATTCATCATGAAATACCGGTGATGGAAATGGGCCTATTTCCGCGCTGTATCTCTAAACTAAACTGAACTAGAGGACATGCGTTTAAGGTGAGGGGGGAAAGATTTAATAGGAACATGAGGGGTAACGTTTTTACACAAAGAATGGGAGGTGTATATGGAACAAGCTGACTGAGGAGGTAGTTGAGGCAGGTAATATCGCAACATTTAAGAAACATTTAGACAGGTACATGGACACGATAGGTTTAGAGGGGTATGGGACAAACGCAGGCAGGTGGGACTAGTGTAGATGGGGCATGGTCAAGTTGTGCCGAAGGGTCTTTTTCCACGCTCTATGACTCTGACTCTAAAATGATATGTTGGCCTTTATTGCCAAGGAGTCAGAGTACAAAAGTAAAGAAATCTTGCTGAGTTTGTTCATGGCATCATTTGATGCACTATTCAATTTTATCATCTGATGAAGACCATATCTGGAGTTATTCCAATCTAGTTTCACTAGATTGATTCACAAGATTGCTGTTTTCCCTATGAAGAGAGTGAATATGAGTCATCTGGAATTTAGCGGAATGAATTATTCTCTCATTGAAATTACAAGATTCTGGGAGGCATTAGAAGGATAGATGCTAAGAGGCTATTCTCTCTCTGCAATGTTACGGAGAATATAGAGGCAATAATTTAGAACTGAAATAAAATAATAATGAGATTCATTTATGCAGGGCATATAATTCTTTGAAATTCTCTATTGGGGAACTGTTGGTAATGTCACTGAGTTTATATTTAAAGATCGAGGACAGCCATTTTTATTGAATGACATATTTAGCTTGAAGCCTTTTCCTGCTTCCATTTCCTGTGAATATATATTCGCATCCTTGGGCAGGACTGGCAGCTCAATGTTCTAGGGTACAGGTGCCTTAGGCGAGACAGAGGTGGGAGTAAATGAGGAGTGGGTGTTGTGTTCTTGGTTAAGGAGGATGTCACGGACGTCGTCAGAGGTGAAATATTACGTCTAGTGAGGCTAAATGGGTAGACCTGAGGAACAAGAAAGGGATGATCACCTTGTTGGGAGTGTACTACAGGCTAGTCATTGGGAATTAGGAGAGCAAACCTGTCAGGAGATTGCAGGAAGCTGCAGGTCTAATAAGGTTGTTGAAGTAGGGGATTTCAACTTTCCCAATATTGACGGGGATGCTGTGGGATAAGATATAGATGGACAAGGGCTGATTAGGGATAGTCAGCATGATTTTGTACATGCTGTTGTGTCTCACAAATCTAATTTAGCTTTTTCAAGATGTGATCAAAAAGGTTGATGAGGGCAGAGCTGTAGATATATAAATGGATTTTGTCAAGGCATTCGGCAAGGTTTTGCATGGTAGGCTGCTCTGGAATGTTAGATCGCATGGGATCCAAGGAGAGAAAGCTGAATGCATAGAAAAATGGCTTAATGGAGAGAAGCAGAGGGTTATGGTGGAAGGTTGTTTTCTGGACTGGATGCCTGAAATTAGTGGTGTGCCTCAGGGGCACACCACTATATGACTGTTGACTCTATATGACTAATAATCTCCAGCAGATGGCACCATTTACTTTTGCTGACCATCGGTTGTAAAATTTTAGTGGAACCTGTAGTGTTCGGAACCAGCCAGTGTGGTTCTTAATGATCAATATGATTAGGGTTACGGTTTTGTACTGATTAAAATATTGCTATTAAATTAATGGTAGATTTATTGTTTTGAGGATTACAATTTTTCTGCATTTTGTAGAAATTGTTAGATGATGTATAAGGGATTTGGTGGTTAATAGTTCAACTTTAATTTGACTTGTATTTTTTCTCAAAATTGTAGTTATTCTCTCAATTTTTGAAGTGGTTACATTTCAGGATAACATTTTATAAGTGAAAATTAATAAATCCAAAAGGCGAGACACAAAGTGCTGGAGTAAGCGGGTCAGGCAGCATCTTTGAAGATAGGTGGTGTTTCAGGTCGGGACCCTTCTTCAGACTGATTCCTTGTGTCTAAATTGAAAAGCATTTGCCATTTCTCTGTATGTAAAAATAAAATTCAGATTGTGTCAAGAACATATGTCTGTTGAAGAATGCAAACAGTTAAAGAAAATACATTAATTTAACCATTGAAATTAAATGAGAAGATATAAATATATCCAGGGCTACGCACTCTTTCAAGGTATTCACCAAGTGAAACACAAAAGATGTCTATTTTTCTCATCTTCCCCCCTTGCTTTTGCTTAGTCCTGTTTCTTCACCCCCACCCTCGAGTGTTGACAGCACTACACTCCTCCCAGGCCCAATCTCTTCCCCACCCCTCTTCTTTCTATCCTCCCCCCCCCCACCTCACTGTCTCTCCCACAAACCTACGACTCTTTCCTCCAAATTCTTGGCAGCTTAATTTATCCAAATTATCCCATTACTCTTCCCCCTCATTGACCCATTTCTCCCCACTTTTTTCCCTTGCTGATTCTGAATTTCACTCTATGCCTACTACCCCTCATTCCAGCCTCCCACCACCCCACTCCATCACACTATCACAGCAATTAATATCTCAGTGGACTTGAGGCTGTTTTTGTTAACATTAAGGATTATTCATTATTGCTGAATAAGGATTGTGTTCACAGAAACAGTATATACCTTGAAAAGTCAAATGCATCATCATGAAAATTCAAAAACAATACTTTAAAAGGGAGGATGCCTGTACAATGTTATTTTGTTTATTATGATTCTGTAGACAGCCATAATTTAATAGCTTAAGGTCTGAAACACTTCTTGCTTCTATGATTTCTTTAGTGTTTTGCCTTCAGAGGACCCAAATTTTCTTGGCTCCGTACACGTTGTTCATTATTCTTCTTTTGCTTTTTCCATTGTAAAGTTGTAACCATTCTTTCACCAGTTTCTAAACGTTCCCACTTTCATGGACTAACTTTATAATGAGTCCAAGACTGCAAGAAATTGCAGAGAGTTGTGCATGAGGCCCAGTCCATTACACAAAATGGCCTCCCTCACCCCATCAACTTCATCTGTACTGCAGTTGCTGCTGGAAAGCAGTCAATGTAATAAAGGACCATTTAAATTCCAGACATGTCTTCTTCACTTCTCTACCGTCAGGCAGAAGACAAAACAGGTTGAATACCATCAGATTCAGTAACAGGTTTCCTCCTGATAAGCAGACTATTGAAAGGTTCTCTCATAAGCTAAGAGTATAGTCACGATCTCAACCAACCTCATTGTGGCCGATGGAATTTTTATTTATCTGCATATGTTTTTCTGAAACTGTAATGCCATCATACTATATTCTGCATGTTGGTATTTTTCTCTTAGCACTACCTGTTGTACTTGCTTGTGACCTGATTGTGTTCAGGCTTTTATGCTTTGAATGGATAGCATGCAATCAGGGCTTTTCATTTGGTACGTGTAACAATAATGTGCCAGTTCCAATAATGTTATAAGCATCTTTGAAACTAATAATTTCCATAACTTTGCTGTTAGCGTTCTTTCCGTGAATTCTTGATGCAGTGAAATTGGTAAATATCATGTTCCACAAAATAGGATCTGAAGTTGCCTGTTCTCTGCTTAGTTATAGACATAGAAGGCTAGGAAATTACCTCAGGTGAATTCTATGATTTCTTTTCTCAAAGCTTTTCCAAATTATATTTGTCTACTTTTTTTGGCATATAGCATTGCTTTTGTGAGAAGTTTTTTGTACTTCATCACTGTATTCTGCCCAGCAAGGTGCAAATTGTACAGGGGCCAAACACTATCCCACCAGTGTCTTGTTATCATTTATCTCTTATGTGTATTGATTTTACATCCATGCTTACATATTTTCCAACCCAACATCATTCCTTGCTGCTGCCCTTGTGTTTTCTCACCTTTCCTGTTACGTTTTGTTTATCCTTTTGAAATATTGAGGACAAATATTTAGTGTCCAATCTTAGTCACTATACAAATACTTAATTAATTTTGATTAGAAAAAGTAAAAATGTTCAACTAAATCATTATAATGAACCGGATTTGATAAGGGAACTTGAGGTTAAGGAGCCATTAGGAGGTAGTGACCATAATATGGTAAGTTTTAATCTACAATTTGAGAGGGAGAAGGGTAAATCGGAGATGTCAAAATTACAGTTGAACAAAGGGGACTACGGAGCCATGAGGGAGGAGCTGGCCAAAGTTGACTGGAAAGATACCCAAGCAGGGATGACAGTGGAACAACAATGGCGGGAATTTCTGGGAATAATACAGAAGGTACAGGATCAGTTCATTCCAAAGAGGAAGAAAGATTCCAAGCGGACTAAGGGGAAACCGTGGCTGACAAGGGAAGTCGGGGACAGTATAAAAATAAAAGAGAAGAAGTACAACATAGCAAAGATGAGTGGGAAGCCAGTGGATTAGGTAATGTTTAGAGAGCAACAGAAGATCACTAAAAGGCAATAGATGAGGTACGAGCTAAGAATACAAAGGAGGATAGTAAATGCTTCTTTAGGTATGTGAAGAGGAAAAAATTAGTTAAGACCAAAGTTGGACCCTTGAAGACTGAAAAGGTGAATTTCTTTTGGGGAACAAGGAAATGGCAAATGAGTTGAACAGGTACTTTGGATCCGTCTTCACTAAGGAGGACACAAACAATCTTCCTGATGTACTAGTAGCCAGAGGATATGGGGTGACGGAGGAACTGAAGGAAATCCACATTAGGCAGGAAATGGTGTTGGGTAGACTGATGGGACTGAAGGTTGATAAATCCCCAGCGCCTGATGGTCTGCATCCCAGGGTACTTAAGGAAGTAGACGCATTGGTGATCATTTTCCAATGTTCTACAGATTCAGGATCAGTTCCTGTGGATTGGAAGGTAGTTAATGTTATCGCACTTTTTAAGAAAGGTGGGTGAGAGAAAACGGAATTATAGATCAGTTAGCCTGACATTGGTGGTAGGGAAGATGCTGGAGTCAATCATAAAAGATGAAATAGCGGCGCATTTGGATAGCAGTAACAGGATCAGTCCAAGTCAGCATTGGTTTACGAAGGGGAAATCATGCTTGACTAATCTTCTGGAATTTTTTGAGGTTGTAACTAGGAAAATGGACAAGGGAGAGAGCCAGTGGATGTAGGGTACCTGGACTTTCAGAAAGCATTTGATAAGGTCGCACATAGGAGATTAGTGGGCAAAAGTAGGGCACATGGTATTGGAGGTAGAGTGCTGACATGTATAGAAAATTGTTTGGCAGACAGGAAACAAAGAGTACGGATTAACGGGTCCCTTTCAGAATGGCAGGCAGTGACTAGTGGGGTACCGCAAGGCTCGGTGCTGGGACCGCAATATACATCAATGATTTAGATGAAGGGATTCAAAGTAACATGAGCAAATTTGCAGATGACACAAAGCTGGGTGGCAGTGTGAACTGTGAGGAGGATGCTATGAGAATGCAGGGTGACTTGGACAGGTTGGGTGAGTGGGCAGATGCAGTTTAATGTGGATAAATGTTAGGTTATTGTAAAGGATTCATAACGAGGCGTCGTTACTTTACTATCTTTATTCATACTGGAGCATTACACATAGCACTAGCTGTACGTGGTCTGTCACAGGAACTAGAGAGCGATCTGTGGGTGGGGAGGTTGTAGATATACTTGTGATATGGGGAGTGGTTAGTAGGTATGAGGTCACTATGTTAAAGGCACATGCATATCTCATCTACATCTTTCCTCTTCGAAACGACAGGCAAATACAGTGGTGACATGGCGACCACGGCTCATGCGCTAGGATAGTTAAACAAAATCGCCATAGCGGTCAGGCGGTTTGACAAGACGTCCCGCCCGGGTTCGCGTCTCGCCATCCACCCTTCCTGCAGGAGGAAGAGGCACCGGCGGGGAAAGACGAACCTGAAAGGGAGAAACGGGAGGAGACGGAAGAGACCGCGGCACCGAACCCGGAGGGGATGCGGGGTCGGGACCGGGAAGAGCGCGGGCAGGCGAGCGAGGACTAGTCGGAGTGGGATGGAACGGAAGGGGCGGAGGAGGAGCCGAACGTTGCATGTCAGGATGGACGGGCAAAGCAACGCCCTGACGCGAAACAGGCAGTGGGGCAGCAAAGGGATCCGCGGCAGGAGGACGCGGCTCGTTGACGAGCCGAAGGTGCTGGCGGGACCGTCGGTAAATGGCCCCAGCGTGGTCGACGAAATAGGACCTGGGCGACCCCGCAGAGCCGATGACAGTAGCGAGCTTGGAGTGACCGGGAGTGGTCTGCATACGGACAACTTGACCGGGGAAGAGGCGCGGCAGCGGGTGGCAGGACCTGTCATGGGAACGCTTTTGGACGTCGTGCCTGAAGGCAATGCGTTTCTGAACCGCCGCAGGTGGGAGGATGGAGGGTATGAGGGAGCGCTGGGCCACAGGGAGCGGGAGTCTGGTAGCGCGAGACATGAGCCGCTGAGCAGGTGAACCCATGGCAGAGTCGCGGGAAATGTTCCGAAGGTTGAGGAGGGCCAGATGGAAGTCGGAGTTAATGCCACCACACTGTTCCAACAGGTGCTTAGCACTGCGGACTGCGCGCTCGGCCAAACCGTTGCTTTGCGGGTACTCAGGGCTGCTGGTGAAATGGCGGAAGTTCCATCTGGAAGCGAACGCCTTAAACTCGGAGCTCGTGAACTGGCTGCCATTGTCCGACTGCAGGCTTGCCGGGGGGCCAAAAGTGCCAAAATGAGGGTACAACCTGTCGATGACGGCCGAAGAGGTCACGGAATGCAGCCGGTCGACCACAAACCAGCTGGAGTAGGAGTCAACGAGCACCAGGAAATGTTTGCCCCGCCACTCGAAAATGTCAGTGGCAAGCGCCATCCAGGGCAGTTCGGGCGCGGGCTGCTGTAGAAGCGGCTGACGCTGCTGATGGGGGGCGCGGCTGTTGCAGGTGGAACACGAGGAGACCCTCTCCCGGATGTATTTGGCCATATCCGGCCAATAGAACTGGCTCCTGGCGAGAGACACGGTGGCTTCGGCCCCAGGGTGACCGCGGTGTGCGACTTGAAAATATTGGTCGTGCAGCGCCGCGGGCACGACCACTTTGTGACCCTTCACCACCACGCCGTCGTGCAGTACGAGCTCGTCCCGAATCAGGAAGTAGGGCACGGCACCAGCCGGCAGTGCCGAACGACGGTCAGGCCAGCCCTGCCGGATGACGGCAGACAGCTGTTGCAGGGCAGGGTCATTGGTAGTGTGTTCAACCAGGGACTTCATCTGCTGCGAGGGGACGATGTTCAATCGTAGCACCAATAACTCAGACATTTCATATTGGTGGCGAGCGGTGGACGTCAGCGGGGCGCGAGACAACGTGTCGGCCACGAACATGTCCTTGCCCTTACGATAAACCACCGTGAACGTGAAGCGCTGGAGCTGCAGCATCATGCGCTGCAGGCGTGATGAGGCCACATGGATCGATTTGTTGAGGATGGTGACAAGTGGCTGATGGTCAGTTTCAACGGTGAAAGTGTTGCCCACGATGTATTCCCGGAATTTGGAGCAGGCAAACACCACGGCCAGTAGCTCCTTCTCAATCTGCGCGTAGTGCTGTTCGGTGGCGGTCATGGTGCGGGACGCGAAGGAGACAGGCAGCTGCAGGCCGTCATGGACCTGGAGGCAGGCGGCACCGAGTCCGAATTGAGAGGCGTCGCAGGTGAGGACAATGGGACGCTGCAGGTCAAAGAACTTGAGCGTGGGGGTGCTGATCAGCTTAGACTTAAGAATGTCAAATGCCTTCTGATGGTTGGGTAACCAAAGCCAGGACGTGTCCTTTTTGATCAGATCCCTCAGGGGAGCGCTGAGCTCGCTGAGGTCGGGGATGAACTTCCCCAGGTAGTTTACCAAGCCGAGGAAGCGTTGCAGGCCTGCCACATTGGTAGGAGGGGGCATCCCTGAGATGGCAGCCGTTTTCTGCGGGTCTGGCTTTAGCCCCTCAGCGGTGAATACATGTCCAACATAGGTGACCTCCGAGACGCGGAATCGGCACTTCTTGGGGTTCAGTTTCAAGTTGATTTGCCGGGCCCGGTCCAGGACCAGGCGGAGGTTGACATCGTGTTCGGCAACGTCCTTACCGTAAACGAGGATGTCGTCAACAATTATGGCGCAAGGCAGATCTAAAAACAACTGCTCCATGGTCCGCTGAAATACCTTGCTGGCAGAGTTGATCCCGAATGGCATTCGGAGGAACCGAAACCTTCCGTAGGGGGTGGCGAAAGTTGTCAAAATGGACGACCGCTCGTCCAGTGGTATCTGCCAGAAGGAGCTTTTGGCATCGAGGACAGAAAAAACCGTTGCTGGACCAACCTGTGCAGCGACGTCTTCCACCGTTCTCATAGGGTAGTGAGGGCGTCGAATGGCCAGGTTGAGGTCTTTGGGGTTGATGCAGATGCGTATCTCGCTCATGTCCTTTTTAGCAGCAACAACCATGGAAGAGACCCAGCTGGTGGGCTCGACGACCGCCTTTAGGACGCCCATTTGTACCATACTGTGTAGGGTCGCCTCCACTCTGTCCCTCATGGCGAAGGAGACACGGTGAGGAGCATGGACCACAGGAACGATCTTATGGTCCACTACAATCTTGTAGCTGCAGGGTAGTTTGCCTAGCTTATCATCAAAGCGGTCGGGATAATCGGCCAGCGGGTCCATAAGAGTCTGCACCTGGTGGATGTCCCGGTGGAAGTACACCAGTCCCATTTCCTGGCATGCCTGGATCCCCAGCAGGGGAATGCATTTTCGATTGAGGAGATAGAAGGTGAGGGGCCGAGTGGTCTCTAGTATCTTACAGTGTAGCGTGGCCTTGCCCACAGGAGTAAGAATCTCCCCACCGTAGGCATGCAAGGTTGAGCTCTGAGAAAATATCTGCTCATTAGTTCTTATCTGGTTGAAAAGGGATGTTGACATTACGTTGGTCACCGCCCCCGTGTCGATTTTAGCAGTGAAGGTCGAGTTCACAGTGACTTGCACAGAAGGATCCGTTATCATAGCAGGTGCGTCCAACACGGTAAACAAGTTGGTCTCCCCCTGAGAGGAGTCAGATGTAGAAACAGAATGTTCATCGGAATAGCACTGGGAGCTGAGCTCGTTGTCAGCTTGTAGAAGGTTGTTTAAATTTCCCCTTCGAGCAGCGACAGGCTTCCCACGGGAACGACAAGCCGCAGCAAAATGGTTCAATTTATTGCAGACATTGCAAGTCTTTCCCAAAGCAGGGCACACATTGAATTGATGAGTTGTGAAGTTGCAATTAGGGCACCTTTGCTGGGTACCTCCCCTTGTAGCAGCACCGAACCCCGGGGCGTGTCCCCCTCGAGCAGCGAGCGACCCTGGGGGTCGCAACTGGGGTGTGTTCATGAGATGACTGGGAGTGCTGGCAAAGTTGATCGCCTGCTCAGCCGGCGGCGCCGCCGAGGAAACAGCGTCAGCTAAGCGAGTAGCGTGCATAGCATCGGCCAAAGTCAGATCCGGCTTGCGCAGAAGTTCGGCCCTGAGCTTCTCATCACGGAGACCGTAAACCAGTAGGTCCCTGATAATCTCATCGGGGTTCCACGCTTGGAGGCGGCAGCGCCTACCGAGGTGCCGCAGCGCAATGACATAGTTCTCAGCAGATTCCCCAGGGAGCTGACGCCGCGCGAACAGTTTAAAACGTTCTAAGATGCAATTAGTCGGAATGTCACAAATAGCGTCAAACTTAGCCAACAGACATACCGGGTCCCGAGCTGATTCTCCCGCAGCGTAGACGAAGAAGTCGGAGCGAGTCAGTGCCTCGGGACCAGCCAAGTTGAGAAGCAGGGAGGCTTTGAGAGCGGGGGTGGCGTCAGGATGAGCGATCGTGAAATAGTGTTCAAAGTCACGTTTGAATATGTCCCATCGAAGGGCGATGTCTAAATCAAAAACGAGCACATCGGGCTTACGGGCAGAAGAGGCCATGACAAAGAAACAGGAGGGCGGGGGAAACAAAAAACTGGGACAAAATTAAATGATAAACCGATAAACAGGAGGCGCAAGGTAAGTTATGTGACACCATGTAAAGGATT
>CM075980.1:48199322-48393241 GCA_038087875.1 Malacoraja senta
GTGAAACTCAATTTACCATACAGCCATACTAAAAAAAGCAACAAGACACACAACTACGTAAAAGTTAACATAAACATCCACCACAGCGGATCCCCCACATTCCTCACTGTGATGGAAGGCAATAAAGTCTAATCTTCTTTATTCTCCCGCGGTCGGGGCAGTCGAACCATCCGCAGTCAGGGCGATCGAAGTTCCCGCAGCCGGCAATTGTAGTCCCCACGTCAGGTGTGGTCGAAGCTCCCGCGATCGGGGCGGTTGTAGCTCCTGCAGCTTGGAGCTCCCGAAGTCGATCCCTAGCCAAGGGACCGCAAGCTCCCCAATGTTAAAGTCCGCAGGCTCCTGCAGTTGGAGCTCTCAAGGTTGATCCCCAGCAAGAGGCCGCCAGTTCCTCGATGTTAGGCCGCAGTGAGGATGGAGATACGATACGGGAAAAAAATCACATCTCCGTCGAGGTAAGAGATATTTAAAAGGTTTCCCCCAACCCCCTCCCCACCTCCCACATAAAACAAAGCTAAAGAACACCAAAACATACATTTAACGCATACTAAAAAACAACAAAGAATGAAAAGGATGAGACAGACTGTTGACGAGGCAGCCATTGCGGCACCACACATATACATAATCATTCAAACTCTTGTACCAATTCCTCTGTAGTCATTAAGTTCAAATAGCTTGCTTTGCTCGCCAAATAATGATTTCATAATCCTGTTCTTTTGTTGTGAATCCCTCCTTGGCTTTGCACTATTGAAAAATTGGAAGAATACAAGGTCCATAATTGACCTTTTACCCTTTGCTCTTATGAAATTGACAAAGTCTCCATTTCATCTACTCTATTACTGGAGGAAGAAATTGTCCTTTCACCATGGAATTTTACCCTCCAATATCATACAATTTTTCTTCCCCCAAATCCAATTGGCTCTTCAAAGCACATTGCCAGTTATCTCACATTCTGTCCACTGTTGCTGAACTGTGCCTTTTTTCTCAGTGCTTTTTCTTGTCTGTGGCAATTTTCTTTTGAACAATTCCTTACTTTTGAAGATAATGCAAATGGAGTAAATCGGATGATTCATCGGATGGCGCCGCGAGCCGGCAGCCTCGCCAGCAGTTGTTCGTCCTTTCGACCTTTTTGTTTTTAGTATGTTTAAAAGTGTGTTTTAGTGTGGGGGGGTGCGGGGGGGGGGAGAAAGGGGAAACTGCTTTTCAGTCACTTACCTTGGTGGAATGCGACTTCTCCTAGTCGCATTTTCGCCCTCCCTCGCGGCCTACAGCTTGGATTGGTGCGGTCGGGCCCAGATCTTCAGCAGCGGGCGCAGTGCAGACTTTCCATTGCGGAGCCGGGTGAGCCCTTGCCGGGGATCGCCAGAAGTGCTCCTATCGCTGGCCCATGGACTATAACATCCTGAAGCCGCGGTCTGCCGGTGTGGCATGGACTTTCCATCGCAGAGTCTGGGATTCCTCGCCGGAGAAGAGCTCCGACGGCCGGCCTGCGGCCTATAACATCGTGAAGCCGCGGTCTCCGGTAGGAAGCTTCCGATTCGGGACCTCCAAGCCGAGGGTGTCTGTCCGTCCCGACGTTGGAGTTTCTAGCATCCCGACGAGAGGGCCTGTACATCGGGCCGCCCGTAGCGGTGACTGAGGAGGGTTCATGGCCCCGACCATGGATGAACAAAGGAGGAGGACTGACTGAATGTTATTGCCTTCCACCACAGTGAAGAATATTGATTCCACTGTGGTGGATGTTCATGTTGTATTCTATTGTGTATTGTGCTCTTTTTGATTGTGTGGCTGCATGGTAAATCAAATTCCACTGTACCTTAATTGTGAACTTGAACTTGAGTATATCTTCAGTGTTTCAGTTTTGAATGCATGTGAATATTCTCTCAGTCTTCATTGGTATATATTTGATTCTGTTGCTGAAATTGAGTTGGAATTCCTTTTGGATATATTTTTCACGTTTTCTAAAATTGGTGTCATTGTAAATAAATGGTTATTTAATTCATCTTTGCTTGCAACGTGCTATGCTTGCCTCCTCCAAGAGACTTTTGAGTGCACATCTCCCTCTCATGGCAAATATTATTATTACTAGGAAATGACATTGCTACATAAAGAAGCACATGTGAACATTTGCTTTTACCTTGATTTTTGTTTCATTTGATAATCTTTTTTGTTCCTACTGATAAATCTAAAAATTGGTATGCTCTGCATCAATTTTACATATAAACTAAAACTGATTTCAGTCTATATCCCACTTCATCTTTAGTCTGAGATTTGAGATTTAATTTATTTATTTTATGTGTATTTAAGCATCATTAAATAGAGCCATACCCATCTGTAATTTGAAAAGTCATGTGCTGGCAAAAGAATGCTGTCAGTTTTTTCAATGGAGTGAAGTAAATGTTTCGGTAGTAAAGGAAATGTGGGGTTGGCTTTCTTCCCGACGGTGGTTGATTGTCTCAGGTATATATACAGTGGCTTGCAAAAGTATTCATACCCCTTGAACTTTTCCACATTTTGTCTCGTTACAACCACAAACGTAAATGTATTTTATTGGGATTTTATGAGATAGACCAACACAAAGTGGCGCATAATTGTGAGGTGGAAGGAAAATGATACATGGTTTTCAGATTTTTTTACAAATAAAAAACTGAAAAGTGTCGCATGCAAACGTATTCAGCCCCCTTTACTCTGATACCCCTAAATAAAATCCAGTGCAACCAATTGCCTTCAGAAGTCACCTAATTAGTAAATAGAGTCCACTTGTGTGTAATCTAATCTCAGTATAAATACAGCTGTTCTGTGAAGGCCTCAGAGGTTTGTTAGAGAACATTAGTGAACAAACAGCATCATGAAGCCCAAGGAACACACCAGACAGGTCAGGGATAAAGTTGTGGAGAAGTTTAAAGCAGGGTTAGGTTATAAAATAATATCCCAAGCTTTGAACATCTCACGGAGCACTGTTCAATCCATCATCCGAAAATGGAAAGAGTATGGCACAACTGCAAACCTACCAAGACATGGCCGTCCACCTAAACTGACAGGCCGGGCAAGGAGAGCATTGATGAGAGAAGCAGCCAAGAGGCCCATGGTAACTCTGGAGGAGCTGCAGAGATCCACAGCTCAGGTGGGAGAATCTGTCCACAGGACAACTATTAGTCGTGCACTCCACAAATCGGGCCTTTATGGAAGAGTGGCAAGAAGAAAGCCATTGTTGAAAAAAAGCCATAAGAAGTCCCGTTTGCAGTTTGCCACAAGCCATGTGGGGGACACAGCAAACATGTGGAGGAAGGTGCTCTGGTCAGATGAGACCAAAATTGAAGTTTTTGGCCTAAATGCAAAACGCTATGTGTGGCGGAAACCTAACACTGCACATCACCCTGAACACACCATCCCCACTGTGAAACATGGTGGTGGCAGCATCATGCTGTGGGGATGCTTTTCTTCAGCAGGGACAGGGAAGCTGGTCAGAGTTGATGGAAAGATGGGTGGAGCCAAATACAGGGCAATCTTGGAAGAAAACATGTTAGAGTCTGCAAAATACTTGAGACTGGGGCGGAGGTTCACCTTCCAGCAGGACAACGACCCTAAACATACAGCCAGAGCTACAATGGAATGGTTTAGATCAAAACATATTCATGTGTTAGAATGGCCAGTCAAAGTCCAGACCTAAATCCAATTGAGAATCTCTGGCAAGACTTGAAAATTGCTGTTCACAGACGCTCTCCATCCAATCTGACTGAGCTTGAGTTATTTTGCAAAGAAGAATGGGCAAAAATTTCAGTCTCTAGATGTGCAAAGCTGGTAGAGACATACCCCAAAAGACTTGCAGCTGTACTTGCAGCGAAAGGTGGTTCTACAAAGTATTGATTCAGGGGGGCTGAATACTTTTGCACGCGACACTTTTCAGTTTTTTATTTGTAAAAAAATTTGAAAACCATGTATCATTTTCCTTCCACTTCACAATTATGCGCCACTTTGTGTTGGTCTATCACATAAAATCCCAACAAAATACATTTACATTTGTGGTTGTAACGTGACAAAATGTGGAAAAGTTTAAGGGGTTTGAATACTTTTGCAAGCCACTGTAAAAGATGAGGAAAGGCAAAAGTAGGCGCAAGCTTCTAAGGTATCACTGCTCTAAGGTTTTAGTTGCATTGTCATAGTTACAAATCCTCATAGAACTATGCATGATTCAGGGACCTCATGAATAAAAACAGAAAATGCTGGAAATAGTCAGTAATTCAGATATTAGCAGTGACTTTTATTGAACGTCAGAAATCAAACATTTTTAAAGATGCAAAGACAGGTAAGTGGTAGAAGTAACAGAGAATTTTTATTGAGGACAGGAGAGGCTTACTGGCTCTCATACTGATGGTGCCAATTGATATGGTGGTGAATTTTTGTTGCTGGAGAAGATAAAAGTGGAAGGATGTGAAAGAAAACACGGGAAAAATAAAGAAAATAAATGCTTTAACTGTATCATCCGGCCCGCAGGCGGATTTTTTTCCCCGTAATCATCCGGCCCGCCGAGCGCCCCGAGCAGCAAGCCCCAAGCAGCGGCCGAGCGCCCCGAGCAGCGGCCGGGCACCCCGAGCAGCAGCGCCCCGACGCCCCGAGCAGCAGCCTAGTGCCCCGAGCAGCGGCCGGGCGCCCCGAGCAGCAGCGCCCCGAGCAACAGCGCCCCGATGCCTCGAGCAGCGGTCATGCAGCCTGAGCAGCGGCCGGGTGCCTCGAGCAGCGGCCAGGCACCCTGAGCAGATAGTTGGAACATAGGCCAGAGTTAAAACGGAAGCTGGGAGACAGACGATGGAAGAGTTGCAAATTGTGAAGCCAGAGGAAGGAATGTAGGAGGAGGATGGGAGAAATAGGTGCAAGTCAAGTTGTTTATTAGAGTATCATTGCATAAGAGTCGATAGAAACGATTGCTTGTCAATTTCAAAGACCACCTGTGGTGAATCTGACAGACTGTGTTCCTGTGATACAACAGTAAATGATTACTGCAGCAATGTACATGGAAACAGAGGGAGGGGTACTTGGAAACAGGAGGGGGGGGGAAATGTAATATATCCAAGTTTTTCTGTTGATGCAAAGGTGAGTCGCAGTGTGCGGTAAGAAGAGAATGTAGAGAGGCATTGGGGAACATCGACAAGTCGATGGAAATGGATAGGAACACTGCATATAATGTGGAAAATTTCAAGGTTTCATACTTTCATTTATTGGGTATATTCTGCGTTCTGAATATTTATTGGGTATATTCTGCGATCTTAAAAGTTGTAAAAAGAGGTGGGGGTTTTTTGCACACAAATCAATGGAAGTTAATGTGCAATCACTGTAAACAAACAGCATGTTGGTCTTCGTATTCCACACAAATTATAGTTAAATTACGTAAGGCTCCAGATATATAGGATCCGTGAAACTACATCTTTCAACTTCAGCTCTGAGATTCCATCCCTAAATATCACTTTTCCATCTTTCCTTCCACCTCTATTGCTTCTACAAAGCACCATCAAAATCTCTGTTTCCTCGCCACTGACTCATGCTAGGATGGTTTTATGAAAGAGAAATCATGTTCAACAAATTTATTGGAATGCTTTGAGTACATCAATGTAATCATAAAGAAAAAGGAAACATATGTAAGGTTTACATACATGGACTTTAGTTAGGCATTCAGCAAGGCCCCTCGTGGTAGGCTGATTAAAGGTTAAGACACATGGGATCCACAGTGACATAGTAAATTGGATTCAATATTGACGGCCATAGAAGACCAGAGGGTAGTGATGGAGAGATACTTTCAAATAATGCAGTTGGAAATATAGGCAGAAAAATGGCTTAATCTGGACAGGTATGAGGTGGTGCACTTTGAGAGGTCAAATTTAAGTACAAGATGTACAGTAAAGGGCAGGCCCTTGGGAGCATTGTACAACGAGATGCTAGGGTGGAAGTCCACAGCTCCCAGATTGTGACAACCCAAGCAGATAGGGTGATTAAAAAGATACACAGCATACTTGCCTTCATCAGTCTGGGCATTGAGTATAAAAGTTAGGACGGCCACAGTTGAAGTAAAGTGTGCAGTTCTGGTCACCACATTACAGGAAGGATGTGGAAGCTTTGGAGAGTCCTCTGGCCCAACTCAACCAAGATGCATAACCGAGTTAGTCCCACTTGCCTGCCCCTGGCCCTTATCCCTCCAAACCTTTTCTCTCCATCTTCCTGTCTAAGGGTCTTTTAATAGTCATAATGGTACCTGCCTCTACCACTTCCTCTGCCAGCATTATGAATTATCTCTGTGTGAATAAATTGCTCCTCATGTCCCTTTCAAATCTCCCCCACTTCACCTTGAAAGCTATGGCCTCTAGTTTTAAATTTTGCTACCCTGGGGAAAAGACTGTGGTTACTCACATTATCTATGATAATGTCAAGAGTGTTTAATTATCATATGTACTGGCAACAGAACAGAATTACATTCTTACTTGCTGCAGCTTAACAGGAGAGTGGTTAGGGTCTTTGAAATTGGCCTCCTCTTTGAGGCAGTGCCTCCTATAGATCCCTTCAATGATGGGGAGGTTGGTACCTGCTAAGGACCAGGCAAAATCTACCACTCTGTGTAACTTATTTCATTCCTGAGCATTCAAGTTACCGAACCACATCATGATGCAACCTGTCACTATGCTCTCTACCGAATCTCTTCAATTGTCGAAAGGTATAGAAGAGCTTTCTATGTAATTGCATTTATGTGATGGGCCCAGAACAGATATTCAAAGAAATGTATGTATGCGAGGAACTTGAAGCTGTTGACTTCCTCCTCAGATGCTACATGGCTTGCTGATTTCATTCAGCAATTTGATTTTTGCTCAAGATTCTCAGATCTGTAATCTCTTGTGCCTGCACAGTGAAACAACCTAACAACCTAATATCCTTTCAACCACTTATTCTTAACAAAAGAAACATGCTATAGCTGATTGTTAAATGGTTCTTTTATTAAAAGTAATTGCTCAAAAGGAAGCAAGAGAAGTATTATTTTATTTGATATAATAGCATTGTGACACCTGCCACCAAATTGCTTTTTCCCCCCCAAAATGGCCATTATATTTTTTATTACAGTACATGTGGTTTACTAAAATTAAGATTGAGCTATTTTTGAAAGTGACTTACACAACATTTATAGAAGATAATCAGAATGAGCATAATACAAAAAAATGTAAACAAAGGAAGTTCTTGTAGATTGATATCATGCAAATGCAGCTGAGAGAGATATTCACACGAGAAATTGCAGTTAATTCCTTGGTGACAAACCAAGGGATTTGAGAAAAAGAATGCTTATAAATCTGTTTTTTTGAAATATAGGTGTAAAGTGGATTATCAAGTGGAACATTGTATCAGCATTATTAGTGGAAATGAGACCAATGATAAAATTAACCTTGGGTATTACAAATAGAATAAATGGGTCACTGCTAGCTGGCTTTGTAGGTATTTCATGGGGGACCATGGGATAAATATGCAAGTATTTTATTCTCGTACATTGAAATTGAGTTTTTGGCTGAAGAAAAATGATATTTCACAATTTCAATGGTTATTCATTTTGGGCAAGTCTTTTACTGTTTAGGTAAATTAACAATGCCTGTGCCAAACTGGTATTTGACAGGTTACACAGCTGTCCAAAATGTCCTTTCCCCAATCTATGGCAATTAAATATTTTATTTTCATTTTGTGAATGTGCTAGAATTATGCTTATCTATTCAGACATAGGATCTTTCTATCGTTGACAGGTTAATATTAACAGTGAAAGGAAATTGTTATGGCTTGTGGAAATACCAAATTTAGAAATGTAATTTAAACTGGTGATACATTTCTAAATATAACATCTAAATATTTGATTTTTTTAAATGAAATGCATAGGAAGGAACTACAGATGCGTGTTTACACCGAAGATAGACACAAAATGCTGGAATCTCAATGGGACAGACAGCATCTCTGGATAGCAGGAATATGGTGTCCTCGTTCTTCAGGGAATGGGGGTTCCCTCTTCCATCATAGATGAGGCCCTCTCAAAGGTCTCCTTGGTATCCCACAGCTCCACTTTTGTTCCCCCTTCCCCCCAGTCGCAACAGGGACAGGGTCCACCTGGTCCCCACCTTTTACCCCATCAGCTGTCGCATGCAGCATAATCCTCTGACATTTTTGCGACCTCCAACGGTATCCCACCACTAGCCACACTTTCCATCTCCACCCCTTTCCGCTTCCCGCAGAGACCGTTACCTCCGCAACTCCCTGGTTACCTCATCCCTTCCCGCCCAGTCCACCCCCTCCCCAGGTACTTTCTCCTTCACCGCAGGAGATGCAACACCTGTCCCTACACTTCCTCCCTCGACTCCATCCAAGGACCGTGACAGTCCTTTCAGGTGAGGCAGAGGTTCACTTGCACCTTCTCCAACCTCATCTACTGTATCTGCTGTTCCAGGTGTGGACTCCTATATATTGGCGAGACCAAGTGCAGGCTCGGCGATGATCTCCCGGTTGCTAACCACCTTAACTTCCCCTCTCCCATTCTCATGCTGACCTTTCTGTCCTGGGCCTCCTCCATTGTCAGAGTGAGGCCCAATGCAAATTGGTGGAACTGCACCTCATATTTCGCTTGAGCATCTTACATTCCAACGGTATGAATATACTTTCCCAACTTCAAGTATCCCTTGCTTTCCTTCTCTCCCCATCCCTTCCCCATCCTAGTTCACTGACTGATCTGACTAAAATTTTACTTTGTATACTTCGTTGTCATCTTCCCTGAGCTAACAATTATGTATTCTACATTTTCCTTGATCTTTGTCCAATTTGATGTCTTGTTTTCAAACCTTACAATTCCATATCTCTGTGTCTCCCTCTCTAAGTCTGAAGAAGGGTCTCGACCCGAAATGTCACCTTCTATCCAGAGATATGCCTGTCCCGCTGAGTTACTGCAGCATTTTGTGTCTATCTTTTGTATGAGGTGGTTTGGACGAGCTAAATGTTTGTCTTAAGGATTTTGATTAGCACAAGAATTTTTTTTAGTACCAATACAATTGTACTATCAGATAATGTTAATTAAAATTAGTAGGCTATGTTAGAATTATGCATCAAATGTTGTCTTTTTCTGATACATAAAAAAAAAATATTGGACTGACTACTGGCTTCAATATAGGTTAGGGCAACAACGGAGAAACCGAAATCGCACTAAGAATTGTGTTAAATGAACTGAGTTAAAAGTACATTTGGCTTTCATCAGTGACTGATGGGACATGCAGAGAAAAGCTTATCAGAAATTACAGAATGCAGATCATTAAACTGAATTAAAAGCAAACATTGTTTAATAGATAACAGAATTTGCTTTCTTTGGAACTCATAGTAGAGTTCATTGTGGCTATTCCCATTCATGTGGTAAACACAAAGTATAATATTTAATTGGAACAGATGCTTAAGGTTAAATTTCTGTCAACAATTTGCCAAAGAACACATATTCTTTGAAATTTCACTTTTGAATTTGTGTATGTCCAAGATTTTGCACCTTATTAATCGTGGAGGAAAGTCCATGTTTCCCTGTGCTTGTAAAAATGATTTCCATAATCCACATTCTTGAACTTTGAGGAGTGCTCCTTATATAGTTTTATTTCTTGAAATTTCCAAGTTGCACTCCATGAGCACCAGAAACACATCGGAAAGAAGCTGGCTGAATCTCCCAGTACTTTACTGGATTACCAAAAAGACTGATTCCACTATAGTGCAGCTTCTTCACTCCCGATTCTTTTGGACAGAAGTCATCTACTTCTATTTTGCTAATATTGTTATTGTGAAGATACAGAGCCTGTTTTAAAAAAAAGAAAAGGTTTACCTCCATATGTACACATTGAAAATTCCATGTAGAGGGATTTAATAATTATCACTACAACCTTATTTTCAGAGCATTAGGTAGAGTTTGAATCTCAAAAAGGGTAATGCACACTTCAAGAAAATAAGTTAAGGTATTTAAAAGCTGAGCAATGATGTTACAATTACTGCAATTGCTCCTCTGGACTAAACCTCACTATCAGAGGTAGCAGAGAATTTTACTCTTTAAAATATGCTGACTGACAACAAAACTGGGATTCTTTGAGAGTTTGGAACATGAAACTAAGCCATGATGAGGCAGATGGAAATCAAAAACGTGCCAGTGAATTCTCTTTGCTTTTCCACCACAACAGCCACCTGGCCCAAATCCCTCCTTTTACCGACATAATTATTTTAAAAAATAATGTTAGATTATGGATAATATTGGTTTACTGGGGCAAAACAGTAGACCATGCCTATGTGGACTTTAACAAGGCCTTTGGCTTGGTGTGAGAAATCAGACGGAGTTGTGGAGGGTTGATTTTAGATTGGAAGCTTGTAATGAGCGATGTGCTGCAGGGTTTGTTGCTGAATCCATTATTATTTGTAATTTATGTTAATTAATTAGATGAGAGTTTAGTTGCACGGTCAGCAAGTTTTTTGGTGACATCAACATTGGTGTGGTATTGTGGACAGGGGAGGTTAAGATTATAACACGAGCTAGAAAAACTGAGATAGTGTGTCAAGGAATGGCAGATGGAATTTAACTCGGACAATTGCAAATTATTACATTTTGCAAAGATGAACTAGGGCAGGATGTGCACAAGGACCTGGAGAATGTTATAGAACAGAGTAACCTCAGGGTAGAAGTATGTAGTTTCCTGAAAGTGGCGACACAATTAAATAGGGTGGTGAAGAAAACATTTGACATGCTTGCCTTCAACATTTAGGGCACTGAGTACGTTAAGTGGGATGTCATGTTACAACTGAAAAATAACTATTCTCAAAGTATTGTGTGTAATTCCCATCTCTCAAGCTATAGGAAGGATGTCATTAAGGAGATGGTCTAGAAATAATTTATGAGAATGATAGCAGGACTGGAGGGCTTGGGTTATAAGGAGAGATTGGATAGACTGGGGCATTTTTTGCTGGAACATAGGAGACTGCAGGGCGACCTTATTGCCATATTAAAAAATCGGTCTTTTACCCAGGGTCATGGAGTCTAAAACTAGACGGTGTAGATTTAAGGTGAGAGGAGAAAAGATTAAAGGGGACCTGAGGGGCAACTTTTTCACACAGTGTGTGATGGGTAAGTGAAACAAGCTGCCAGATAATAAGGTACAGGTGAGCACAATTACAACATTTAAAAGGTATTTAGACAAATATGTGAAATAAAGTAAAAGTTCAGAGGGAAATGGGACTAGCACAGGTAGGCAACTTGGACTGCATATACGGGTTGGGCTGTATGACCTGTTTTTGTGTTCTCTTTTAGAGCTCAAATTTAAACCAAAATTCCCCTTTTTCAACCCAAACCTAATTTTCAGTTATTTTGCAGATTTACAGTTTCATACCAGCATCTATCTATCATCTATCTATCTATCTATCTATCTGTCTGTCTGTCTGTCTGTCTGTCTGTCTGTCTGTCTGTCTGTCTGTCTGTCTGTCTGGCGTCTGTCTGTCTGTCTGTCGTCTGTCTGGTGTCTGTCTGTCTGGTGTCTGCCTGACTGGTGTCTGCCTGACTTGTGTCTGCCTGACTTTCACCAAATCCCCTTTGATACCGCCCCTGGCCCACACAGGCCCATATTTTTTACCATTTCCAAAGAGATGACATTTATCTTTACGAATAGCCACTCCTGATTAAATTTGGTCGTGTTTATGTACACGTTTTTAAAATAAAATCCATCCCCCCACCCCCACGCGATTTTCTCGGAAAACGACGCCATCTTTATTTCGCCGATTTTCTCCGAAAACGACGGCCTCTTTTTCCCGCCGATTTTCTCCGATTTTTTCCGAAAACGACGCCATCTTTTTTCCGCAGATTTTCACCCCGAGGTCTGAAGCACCTTCGGGAACAACACCCTGGGGTGTGAAGCACTTTCGGGGACCAGACCCAACGGGTCTGCACTTGGTCTAGTATATTACTAAAACTCTCATCTTGTCTGTGAGTGAGTTTCTGTGTTTATTTGTGCTCGTGCTTTTCATGGCCTGAACTACGCCAAAACGATACACGATAGTGCTACAATTTCTGGACCACCTTACTCACCATTGTCCTGTGGTGTGGTGTATCAGGTTTCGTTCAGATTGATGTTAAATTTTACAAGTTATTCACATTTTTAACTTTACAAAATCCCAATTTGAGAAAATTTTCTTCCCTCTGCACTGGCAGTTATAGCTATGATGTCACAATGTGATTGTAGCCCCGCCTGCTACAATGTTGCAATCCCAGGACACCGAGTCCTGTCAGCCCTAGCAAGTGAAATTGCATTTTTTTTAAAGTTTAAAATGAGGGAGGATGAATAAGGGGAAATGAACAGCCCCTGCGCAGTTGGTAGCTATGGGTGAGTGGTGGAATATTGCGTTGGATGAACGGGTTGCGTTGGGGGAACGGGTGAGTAGTGGAATATTGCCTTGGGGAACGGGTTGCGTTGGGGGACCAGGCCTCCCGTGGGGGCTATGGGTGAGTGGTCGAATATTGCGTTGGGGGAATGGGTTGCGTTGGGAGACCAGGCCTCCCGTGTGTCGAATATTGCGTCGGGGGAACGGGTTGTGTTGGGGGACCAGGTCTCCCGTGTGACAGGGACCCAACGGGTCCCACTTGGTCTAGTTACTATTAAAACTCTTCTTTCACAAATTGTGCATTTTCACATTGCTAACAGAAAACATGGAATGAGAGTGAGATATATTTGTTATTTGTTTTTTACCTGGAGATATTTCAATTCTTTTACACTGGCAGGAACTTTTTTAATAATGTTGTTCTCTAGATGAATCAGTCTTAGATTAGGAAGATATGCTAAACTTCCATTTTCAACCTCTTTAATGTTGTTGTATGACAAATCCAGTCTGTAAAAGTGAAAAAAGTGACTATAAATTCATATATATTCAACATTTTAATGATCAGTTTGTTCCCAATGGACAACCCATTATCCTTCTTTTAATATCATTTAATATTTAATATATATTTAGGTGATGCAGTGGCAGTTTTTTTTTGTACCAGGCTGTCAGCCTACCACCTGATAGAAAAGGTGGTATTGCACTCAGTGACAATTTTATCACCTTTTAACTAGCATTTGTTATTCATTCTACCAAGATCTTTCACTGTTGGACCTTTCTGCACAATGGAAATATTTCAGGTATCTCAAATCTCTGTCCATCATATTCCTAGACTTGCATTATCCTCATGAATCTATATTTCTTTGGTGTCCACAAGCACAAGTGTAACATACATTCTTATAATCAAATATATCTGATGTAAGAACATAATTATACAATACTTTAGTTGAGGTCTCATTAAAGTCCTTTATAAATATCATAAGACATATTTATTCTTGTATTGAAATTCTCATGACAAATAATAATAATAATAATCATTTTATTTACTGGCGCCTTTCTAAAACCCAAGGACACCTTACAATGCATAGAATCACAACAAAACAAAAAAAACACATAATCGGAATAAATTAAATAAATAAACACGACAGTACACAAAGTGGGAGCCGCCACCTTGGAGGAACGGCTGCTAAACAGCAGCCGTCCGTCAAATTCACTGTTTCTTTAGTTTTAGTGTTTTTTATTTCTTTGTCTGTTTGGGGTTTTTTGACTTTTAATTTGGGGGGGTAAGGGGGAAATTATTTCTAGGTCCCTACCTGGTCGGTGAGGCAGCTTTTTCTCCAGGCTGCCTCGTCGACCCGTCCTCGTGGCCTACCAGCGGGCATGGAGCGCCGTTTCCTGACAGGGACCGCCCAGCTCCTTCAGCTTCGGTGGCGGCACAGCGCTGGAGCGCTATCGTGGAGCGTAGCGGGCGATGCCTTGCCTGGGTCGCCGCGCTGGAGCTCCGGTGAGCTGGACCGCCGACATCAACACCTCCGGGCTGCGGGACTGCGGAGCGACCAGCCGCGGGCAGCGGCGCCGACTCCAACATCGGGAGCCTCGTGGCTCCAAATCAGCGCGGCCCTGTCGGCTTCAGGTGCCACGGACTCCGCTGGGAAACCGGCCGTTCCAGCCGCTCCGAGGACTCTCCCGACGGCCAGGAACATCGGGCCTCCGTAGAGGCAACTGTGGAGGCCTCATTGGGCCTGACTCTGGGGAGAATTGGGTTGGGGACTGGACATTGTGGTGGTCATTGTGGGGGGATGATTTTGTGTGCTGTGTCTGTGCCTGTGCCTGTGCCTGTCAGTCCGTGTACAAGATGGCGGTCGGAGGGGAGAGTGGAAGCTGGCGCGAATTGGTCGCCGCTGCTCTCTCCTCAAACTTGTGTTTCTTATTTTCTTTTGGTGCTTTTGAAATTGAATTCTGTATTATTGGCATTGGTGACCAAATATTGGATGCTTATAAAACCTATTTGGTATGCGCTTGTTCTTTGAAAAAGCAAATCATCTGTTCTTAAGTGGTCGAGCTTTATGTCGATCTACAGTGCCCTCCATAATGTTTGGGACAAAGAATCATCATTTATTTATTTATTTGCCTCTGACCTCCACAATTTGAACTTTGTAATAGAAAAAAATCACATGTGGTTAAAGTGCACATTGTCGGATTTTAATAAAGATGATTTTTATACATTTTGGTTTCACCATGAAGAAATTACAGCAGTTTTTATACATAGCCCCCCATTTCAGGGAACCATAATGTTTGGGATACAGCAATGTCATGTAAATGAAAGTAGTTTTGTTTAGTATTTTGTTGCATATTCTTTGTATGCAATGATTGCTTGAAGTCTGCGATTCATGGACATTACCTGTTGCTGGGTGTCTTCTCTGGTGATGCTCTGCCAGGCCTGTATTGCAGCCATCTTTAGCTTATGCTTGTTTTGGGGGCTTGTCCCCTTCAGTTTTCTCTTCAGCATATAAAAGGCATGCTCAATTGGGTTCAGATCGGGTGATTGACTTGGCCACTCAAGAGTTGACCATTTTTTAGCTTTGAAAAAACTCATTTGTTGCTTTAGCAGTATGTTTGGGATCATTACGTTGCTGTAGAATGAACTGCCGGCCAATGAGTTTTGAGGCATTTGTTTGAACGAGCAGATAGGATGTGTGTGGACACTTCAGAATTCATTATGCTAGTACCGTCAGCGTCGTTGTCGTGGCTATCCCTCGAGAAGAAGATGGTCTACGTTCCGTTTTTATGCACTCTCAGGTGGCTTTTGAGTCCAATCCTGGCTTTGAAAGTTCTTTGGCATTCAGGACAGGTAATTCCAGATGGCAGACCAGGCTTTGGTTGTCATTGCCTCTCTTTCCGTTTTCTTCTCTTATCTTCTAATTGTGCGCATCTGTTGGCTTTGAAGGTCGCTGTTCCTTCTTGGATGATGGTTCGCCAGAGTTTTCTGTCCTTGGCATTGGTTTCCCAATTGTCGATGTCGATTTCACATTTCTTCATGCTGGCTTTTAAGGCGTCTTTGAATCTCTTCTTTTGTCCACCTCTTTTACGTTTCCCTTCTTTAAGCTAGGAGTAGAAGGTTTGCTTTGGTAGATGCTCGTCTTCCATCCGAACAACATGACCGACCCATCTTAGTTAGTTCTTGATGACGATGCTAGATGTTTTTGCTTCATTCAGCACGCTGACGTTGGTTCTTCTGTCTTCCCAGCTGATTTTTAAGCTGCTTCGAAGACATCGTTGATGGAACTTTTCAGATGGCGTCAGTATGTTGTCCAGGTTTCTGGAGCTTTGGAATCACCACTGCCTTGTACACTAACATTTTTGTATCTGTTCGGATGTCACGATTTTGAAAGACTCGTTCAGTCCAAAGGCTGTTCCAGCACACTTAAGACGATCTTGGATCTCGTCATCAAGGTCGACATTGGAAGAGAGGTGATTTCCAAGGTACGGAAAGTGATCCACATTTTCCAAGGTTGTTTCACCAAGTTGAATTGATGGTTCATTCCGATTTGTCTCAGTTGGTGACGATTGGTAGATAACCTGAGTCTTCTTGAAGTTGATGTTAAGTCCAAGTTTTGTGTATGCACTGTTGAAGGCAGTCAGGATCTGTTGCAGGTAGACAAAGATGCTGGAGAAACTCAGCGGGTGAGGCAGCATCTATGGAGTGAAGGAAATAGGCAACGTTTCGGGTCAAAACCCTTCTTCAGACTGAGTCAATTAATAGCTAAATTATGTTATCTAGCTAAATGACATATCTTTAGATAGTAGATGAGGAGGAATTTCTTTAGCAAGAGGGTTGTGAATCTATGGAATTCATTGCTGTGGAGGCCAAGTCTTTGGGTATTTTTAAAGCAGAGATTGAAAGGTTCCTAATTAGCAAGGGTATCAAAAGTTACAGGGAGAAGGCAGGAAAATGGGGTTGAGAGGGAAAGATAGGTCAGCCATGATTGAATAGCAGAGTAGACTCGTTGGACTGAATGGCGTAATTCTGCTCCTATAACTTATTAGCTTGTCAACATGAAGCTCATAGACTTGCTAATAAACCTTAAAGCAATGCATCATTTGGGTTCCATAAAGGCTGCTCAACTCCAGGTTATATTATTGTCTTTGTCCAAACATGCACAAACAACCTGAATTCCAAAGGTTAGTGTGAATATCCTTGATATCAGAACAGTCATTGACGAGTGATATTGTTGAGCCCTAATAAAATGTAATTATGTCAAAATAAAATCTTTCCTTTTGTGGAACTCATACATATCACAAAGGTTTTCACTCTGTCACAAGTTTTTAAAAGTGTAGAAGGTTGTGTTTCGGTAAAATCAAATAATGTTTACACATTGTTCAGTTCCATTCTCAATTCTTCAGATAATGAATTGTCTATCCCTACATCCCAACAAATGAGTAAAATTTGCCAGGCAATGACAATCTAACAGAATAAAGTCCAATTTCAATAATCCTATTGTTAAATCCTCAACACCCTACATCCTGAGAACACCATTGTTAACTGGATCAGTCGCATAAATACAGGCTGTATTGTTACATTGTTTTAATAGAGTATCATTATGATTAAAGCAATTGCTTGTCAATTTTAAGGCCTCAGCAATGTAACTAGCGGCCTGTGTTCTTAAAGGGACAGTGGTGTCTGATTATTGTGAGGACGCCATCCGCTATAACCAAAATTCATTATAAAGAGGTCCATAATAACGAGCATAAATTATTGTATCTGCAGAGGATGGATGTCCTGTGACAAATAACTCTTCTACTGAGTTCCAAAGCCTTTCCACCTACAACTCAGAAGTCAGGAATCCCGTACGCAATTCCTTTTCCTGAAAGAGTGCACCTCCAGATTCCTCAAGAAGCTTTATGCCATCAGATTAAAGCAATCCAGTTGATTGCTATACTACTCTAAATGGTCCCTCCTTTCTCCACCATTGAACCATGATGACGGTGTGTGACATTTGTAGGAGTCACTGCAAAAACTAACACACACGTCTTCCTTGACAAGACCTTACAACCCTGCTGCGAAGGACTAAGGCAATGTCCATATTTCCCTTGAAGTCACACATATATATTGGCATTTCTTCACCATTTATGTGTCAAAATGCTAAAATTAAATTTATAACAACATAATTGATCTTCAGCAGTGATTTAAAAAGGTGATTGACTAAAGATAGACACAAAAAGCTGGAGTAACTCAGCAGGATAGGCAGCATCTCTGGAGAGTAGGAATGGGTGACATTTCTGGTCGATACCCTTCTTCAGACTAGTCAGGGAAAAGGGAAACGAGAGATGTAGACGATGATGTAGAGAGATAAAGAACAATGAACAAGAGAGATGAAGACATGAATTAACTAATTACATTCTTAAAGGCAATTAAAATAAGGCAATAAATGCTGGTCAACAACATCCTGTGTAAATTTACAAAATTCCCTTTGTGGTCCATTTTGACTCCATATACAGTGGCTTGCAAAAGTTTTCATACCCCTTGAACTTTTCCACATTTTGTCACGGTACAACCACAAACGTAAATGTATTTTATTGGGATTTTATGTGATAGACCAACACAAAGTGGTGCATAATTGTGAAGTGGAAGAAAAATGATACATGGTTTTCAAATTTTTTTACAAATAAAAATCTGAAAAGTGTCGCGTGCAAAAGTATTCAGCCCCCCTGAGTCAATACTTTGTAGAACCACCTTTCGCTGCAATTACAGCTGCACGTCTTTTGAGGTATGTCTACCAGCTTTGCACATCTAGAGACTGAAATTTTTGCCCATTCTTCTTTGCAAAATAGCTCAAGATCAGTCAGATTGGATGGAGAGCGTCTGTGAACAGCAATTTTCAAGTCTTGCCAGAGATTCTCAATTGGATTTAGTTCTGGACTTTGACTGAGCCATTCTAACACATGAATATGCTTTGATCTAAACCATTCCATTGTAGCTATGGCTGTATGTTTAGGGTCGTTGTCCTGCTGGAAGGTGAACCTCCGCCCCAGTCTCAAGTCTTTTGCAGACTCTAACAGGTTTTCTTCCAAGATTGCCCTGTATTTGGCTCCATCCATCTTCCCATCAACTCTGACCAGCATCCCCACAGCATGATGCTGCCACCACCATGTTTCACATTGGGGATGGTGTGTTCATGTGCAGTGTTAGGTTTCAGCCACACATAGCGTTTTGCATTTAGGCCAAAAACTTCAATTTTGGTCTCATCTGACCAGAGCACCTTCCTCCACATGTTTGCCGTGTCTCCCACATGGCTTGTGGCAAACTGCAAACGGGACTTCTTATGGCTTTTTTTCAACAATGGCTCTCTTCTTGCCACTCTTCCATATAGGCCCGATTTGTGGAGTGCACGACTAATAGTTGTCCTGTGGACAGATTCTCCCACCTGAGCTGTGGATCCCTGCAGCTCCTCCAGAGTTACCATGGGCCTCTTGGCTGCTTCTCTGATCAATGCTCTCCTTGCCCGGCCTGTCAGTTTAAGTGGACGGCCATGTCTTGGTAGGTTTGCAGTTGTGCCATACTCTTTCCATTTTCGGATGATGGATTGAACAGTGCTCCGTGAGATGTTCAAAGCTTGGGATCTTTTTTTATAACCTAAACCTGCTTTAAACTTCTCCACAACTTTATCCCTGACCTGTCTGGTGTGTTCCTTGGGCTTCATGATGCTGTTTGTTCACTAATGTTCTCTAACAAACCTCCGAGGCCTTCACAGAACAGCTGTATTTATACTGAGATTAGATTACACACAAGTGGACTCTATTTACTAATTAGGTGACTTCTGAAGGCAATTGGTTGCACTGGATTTTATTTAGGGGTATCAGAGTAAAGGGGGCTGAATACTTTTGCACGCGACACTTTTCAGTTTTTTATTTGTAAAAAAATTTGAAAACCATATATCATTTTCATTCCACTTCACAATTATGCGCCACTTTGTGTTGGTCTATCACATAAAATCCCAATAAAATACATTTACGTTTGTGGTTGTAACGTGACAAAATGTGGAAAAGTTCAAGGGGTATGAATACTTTTGCAAGCCACTGTACATCCGATCGATGGCCTTATTGTCTATCCGCTTTGTAACCTCTACTGATAATGTCAAACGCACTTTGTACAAAAAGTCACTATAATGAGGATCTAAGGGGGTAGAGGAACTGAAAGAAGAGGATCTAAGGGGGTAGAGGAACTGAAAGAAATATTCATTATGCGAGAAATAGTATTCGTCAAGTCAAGTCAAGTCAAGTGAGTTTATTGTCATGTGCCCCTGATAGGACAATGAAATTCTTGCTTTGCTTCAGCACAACAGAACATAGTAGGCATTGACTACAAGGCATTCTATAAATATATACACACATGAATTAATATACTGATAAAGTGCAAATAACAGTATTGGCTAATAAAGTTCAGTGTTATGTCCAAGCCAGGTTTAATAGCCTGATGGCTGTGGGGAAGTAGCTGTTCCTGAACCTGGTCGTTGCAGTCTTCAGGCTCCTGTACCTTCTACCTGAAGGTAGTAGGGAGATGAGTGTGTGGCCAGGATGGTGTGGGTCCTTGATGATACTGCCAGCCTTTTTGAGGCAGCGACTGTGATAGATCCCCTCGATGGAAGGGAGGTCAGAGCCGATGATGGACTGGGCAGTGTTTACTACTTTTTGTAGTCTTTTCCTCTCCAGGTCGCTCAAGTTGCCGAACCAAGCCACGATGCAAGCCAGCATGCTCTCTACTGTGTACCTGTAGAAGTTAGAGAGAGTCCTCCTTGACAAACCGACTCTCCGCAATCTTCTCAGGAAGTAGAGGCGCTGATGTGCTTTCTTAATAATGTCATCAGTGTTCTCGGACCAGGAAAGATCTTCAGAGATGTGCACGCCCAGGAATTTGAAGCTGTTGACCCTTTCAACCATCGACCCGTTGATATAAACGGGACTGTGGGTCCCCATCCTACTCCTTCCAAAGTCCACAATCAGTTCCTTGGTTTTGCTGGTGTTGAGGGCCAGGTTATTGTGCTGGCACCATATGGACAGTTGCTCGATCTCTCTTCTATACTCTGACTCATCCCCATCAGTGATATGTCCCACAACAGTGTTGTCGTCAGCGAACTTGATGATGGAGTTCGCACTATGTCCGGCTACGCAGTCATGAGTATAGAGTGAGTACAGCAGGGGGCTGAGCACGCAGCCTTGAGGTGCTCCCGTGCTAATTGTTATCGAGTCTGACACATTTCCACCAATACGAACAGACTGTGGTCTGAGAGTGAGGAAGTCGAGGATCCAATTGCAGAGGGATGTGCAGAGACCCAGTTCTGCGAGTTTGGTAACCAGCTTAGAGGGGATGATTGTGTTAAATGCCGAGCTGTAATCGATGAATAACAGCCTGACATATGAGATTTTGTTGTCCAAGTGGTCCAGAGCGGAGTGGAGGGCCAGCGAGATCGCATCCACCGTTGATCTGTTGTGGCGGTAAGCGAACTGCAGTGGGTCCAGGTTTTTGTCGAGGTAGGAGTTGATCTGCGTCATGATCAACCTCTCAAAGCACTTCATCACCACAGGCGTTAGTGCCACAGGTCGATAGTCATTGAGTAGGCTAATGGGACTGAAGGATGATAAATCCCCTGGGCCTGATGGTCTGCATCCCAGGGTCCTCAGGGAGGTGGCTCTAGAAATAGTGGACGCATTGGTGATCATTTTCCAATGTTCAATAGATTCAGGATCAGTTCCTGTGGATTGGAGGATAGCTAATGTTATCCCACCTTTCAAGAAAGGAGTGAGAGAGAAAACGGGGAATTACAGACCAGTTAGCCTGACTTCGGTGGTGGGAAAGATGCTGGAGTCAATTATTAATGAGGTAATAATGGGGCATTTGGATAGCGGTAAAAGGATTAGTCCAAGTCAACAGGGATTTATGAAAGGGAAATCATGCTTGACTAATCTTCTGGAATTTTTTGAGTAAAATGGGTGAAGGGGTGCCAGTTGATGTAGTGTATCTAGACTTTCAGAAAGTCTTTGATAAGTACCCGCACGGGAGACTGGTGACTAAAATTAGAGCACATGGTATTGGGGGTAGGGTGTTGACATGGATAGAAAATTGGTTGGCAGACCGGAAGCAAAGAGTAGGATGAATGGGTCCTTTTCAGAATGGCAGGCAGTGGCGAGTGGCGTTCCGCAAGGCTCGGTGTTGAGGTCGCAACTGTTTAGATAGATAGATAGATAGATAGATATGCCTTTATTGTCGTTCAGACCGAAGTCTGGATGAAATTGCAGCAGTCATACATATAATACAATAAAAACAACAATAAACACATATTAACATCCACCACAGTGAGTCCACCCAGCATCTCCTCACTGTGATGGAGGCAAAAGTCTTAGGTCTGCAGTCTCTTCTCCCTCTGCGCTGAGGCGATACCCCCCGGGCGATGTTAAATCAGTTCCGCGGCTCAAACACCGCGGCCCGGGGTGGTCGAAGCTGCCGCCCACCAGTCCTGCTGGCCCGCGGCCGAACCCCGGACTCAGGCCACCACCGCCAGAACACCGTCCCAGCCACCCTCACGTGAGTACCGTGCCGTCTTCAGCCTCGGGCTGGGCCGCCCCGACATGGGCGCCGAACCTCCCCCGAGCCGGGCCGCCCCGACATGGGCGTCGCTTCTTCCCCAGGCCGGGCCGCCCCCGACCTGGGCGGCGCTTCTCCCTCCGACCGGGCCGCCCCGACATGGGCGCCGAACCTCCCTCGGGCTGCGAGCGCCACACCTCCCCGAGCTCAGCCGCTCCAACGGGAGCCTCGTTCCACCCTTGGGCTGGCCGCCCGCCCTCACGAGAGCGTTGTCCACAACCTCTCACGGGAGCACTGTTCCAGCCCTGAGCCGAACCACCCTCACGGGAGCGAGCTCAGGGCGAGTCCTGACGGGCTCTGCCTCCGGAGCCTCGAGGTCATCAGCTCAATTAGGCCTCAGCGCAGACGGAGGCAGAGAAGGGGAATACGACAAAAAAGTCGCATTCCCCCGCAGGGAGAGACTGCAAACCCTGTTTCAACCCCCCACACCCCCAAAACACAAACTAAGAACCAAAAACTAGACTAACCAAAACAAAATAAGCAACACAAAAAGCACAAACAAACGGGACTGCCGATGAGCCGCTGCAGTCAGGGCCACGCCGCCACTTCCGGTTTACCATTTATATTAATGATTTGGAAGAGGGAATTAGGAGCAACACTAGCAAGTTTGCAGATGACACAAAGCTGGGTGGCAGTGTGAATTGTGAAGAGGATGTTAGGAGGTTGCAGGGTGACCTGGACAGGTTGAGTGAGTGGGCAGATGTGTGGCAGATGCAGTATAATATAGATAAATGTGAGGTTATCCACTTTGGCGGCAAAAACAAGGGGGCAGATTATTATCTCAATGGGGTTAGGTTAGGTAAGGGGGAGGTACAGCGAGACCTGGGTGTCTTTGTACACCGGTCACTGAAAGTTGGCGTGCAGGTACAGCAGGCAGTGAAGAAAGCTAATGGAATGTTGGCCTTCATAGCAAGAGGATTTCAGTATAGGAGTAAGGAGGTTCTTCTGCAGTTGTATAGGGCTCTGGTGAGACCACGTCTGGAGTATTGTGTACAGTTTTGGTCTCCTAATTTGAGGAAGGACATCCTTGTGATTGAGGCAGTGCCGCGTAGGTTCGCGAGATTGATCCCTGGGATGGCGGGACTGTCATATGAGGAAAGATTGAAAAGACTAGGCTTGTATTCACTGGAGTTTAGAAGGATGAGGGGGATCTTATAGAAACATATAAAATTATAAAAGGACTGGACAAGCTAGATGCAGGAAAAATGTTCCCAATGTTGGGCAAGTCCAGAACCAGGGGCCACAGTCTTAGAATAAAGGGGAGGTCATTTAAGACTGAGGTGAGAAAATTTTTTTCACCCAGAGAGTTGTGAATTTATGGAATTCCTTGCCACAGAGGGCAGTGGAGGCCAAATCACTGGATGGATTTAAGAGAGAGTTAGATAGAGCTCTAGGGGCTAGTGGAGTCAAGGGATATAGGGAGAAGGCAGGCACGGGTTATTGATAGGGGACGATCAGCCATGATCACAATGAATGGCGGTGCTGGCTCGAAGGGCCAAATGGCCTCCTCCTGCACCTATTTTTTATGTTTCTATGTTTCTATGTAATGACTTGAATTGGAGGTGGTGATATTTATTCCTGGGGTCCTGACTAAAGCATTCACGAATGCACCTGTTTGCTTACTTTTTGGTTTGTAGATCAGTGTTTTGACCCATGTGCTTAATCCATAATATGTTCTGTTCCTTTCTTCCTCGGATGAACTTTTATGTTTACCCTTACATTTGTCAGTTGGCAACTCTGTTTTAAACGTAAACATGCAAAGTAACATGTTTTTAATTTTAGAACTAAAATGTTTTACCTGCATAAATCTTTATATCGTCTAAAATCCTCACGTCCTATTGATGAAATCCTGTTGTGGTCGAGGTACAGCTCATAGAGGTTAGAAGGCAGATCTTTGGATGAAAAATTCAAGAGATCAAATATAAATAATAGCAATACAGTTAGCCAGACTCAAATGACCTCCCTATACCTCAACAACTTGCCCCCCCCCCCCTATCTCATTGACCTCCTCTCCCCCTACCAACCCTCACGGTCCCACAGATCCACATCAGCTGGTCTCCTCTCCACTCCGAAATCAAACCTCTGCACTTTTGGAGGCAGAGCCTTCTCCAGGGCAGCTCCCAGGCTCTGGAATTCCCTCCCACAACTGGTCCGAAATTCTGAGTCCCTCACCATCTTCCAGTCCTGCCTCAAGACCCATCTCTTCACCTTTGCATACCCTTAGTCCCATGTTCCCCTCCCCTTTGCATCTCTGTCTTACTGCTCTATTTTGTTTTGTTTATTCCTGACTCTCAATGTAAAACGACTTTGAGTCCTGAAAAGCGCTAGATAAATAAAATCTATTATTATTATTATTATTATTATTATTATTATACTTTGGCACAGACAAAAGATAGCCTTGATCCTAAAGATTAATTACTTCTTTTGAGTGGCATACCTGATCATTGTGACTACCTTGAGTCTTTTTTCAACTATTGATTTTGTGGGATGTGAATGTGGCTGACAAGGCTGCCATTTATTTTTCCATACTTATTACCCTAAAAAAAACTGGTGGTCAGCTGCTGCCTTGCATCTCTGCAGTCATGCAAAAAGTACTGTTGGAAATAGAATTTCCAGATTTGGACACCATGGTCAAGGGAATGTTTTTGTTGACACCATGGTCAAAGGAATCTGCAGGTAGTGGTGTTCCCTCCATCTGTTCTTCTTGATGGTAGAGGTTGCAGGTTTAGGACCTACTTTTTGTCACAGATATTCATGGTTTAGTTTTCTCTGGTACACTGCGCAAAAAGTACAAGCCAACATAGTAGAGGATATTGAGGGTGGTGGATACAGTATCAATCAATTGTCCTGTATGGTCAAGCCCCTTGTTGAAGCTACCTTCATCCAAACAAATGAGTAGTCTATCATGCTTCTAACTGTGCCTCGTAGATGGTGTATGGGCTTTTTTTGATGTCATTCACAATTTACGTGTTTTTCCTTTCAATGTTATTATAGACTCCTGAATAATTCCAACAACTGAGACTACCAAATTGGCTGTTCCTTTTTTTTCTCCCTCTCCTTTTGTAAACAATGTCACTTTATCCAATCTCCAATTTGCAAGTACCACATCTATAGAATTTTTTAAGATGATAATCAATGTATACATTATAACTATCTCTGTCAAGACTCTGAGATGTCGATCATTAGGATTTGTCCGTTTTCAGTATCACCGACCTTTCTAGTACCTCGAGATCTTGATTCTCTTGTATATGTGGCAGTATTTTAGTATCTTCTGTGAACAAAGCCTTATTAGTAAAAATCCTTAAAAAATCTTAAAACACCATATCCACGGGTCGTACAAGCTATCTGTCTAAATTCTCACCCTTTTTCTAAATACCCATTGATAAATTATTTAGCCTCTGTCCGTAAATACCCACATTTGGACTTGCGAATCTTTTCCTATCTACATTCCTATGTGCTTCTTCCCAGTTTACTCTCAGAGTCAGAGCTACTTAGCAGGTCGCGTGGAGTGCATCAATGGAGAGAAGCAAACTCCCTAATTACATATGTTGCCTGTTGTGCTGGTATTTACAACATTTTCCTTTATTTCAACTTTTCAGTACCTGCATTGATCGGTCCTGCATAAGTCAAGTGTTTTTCTCTCTCAGCTGTCCTTCATCTCCTTCTACTTTGTATCCTCTGTAATTAACAAGCCTTCACCCCACACTCTAAACTGGCATCATCACTATTTGCATTTGCCTTAGTCTCCTCTCTATTACGAAATTTCCCTTTGTCCTCTTCACCTCTCTTTCTTCTCTGCAATCTAAATGTTTTACCTGCTAATTCAGATGAAGGCTACCCGTCTGAAACATTGACTCCTATCTCATCACAGATGCTGCCTGACTGGAGTATTTCCAGCATTATTTTTATTTTTGTCCTGTAGACAACAATAATGCATAAATTTATAGAATAAACGTACTCTTTGGAACTGATGACAATTTTCCTTCTGATATCCGTATGTACATCAATCGCTGCACCCCATTAAATGCATCTGGTTCAATATCAGTAGTATCAAAGAGATTTCCACTAATCTCTGCAAACAAAAGAACATAATATATTGAATTATTACTTAGCATGAATTGTCATTTCTTACTGCATTACTCTGTGAAAGCACTGGGTGTGCACGGATTTTGCTGCTGCATTTCACAGATTACAACATTGCCTAGTCATAGTCATACAGTGTGGAAACAGGCCCTTCGGCTCAATTAGCCCACAACAACCAACATGTCCCATCTACACTAGTCCCATTTGCCTGCGTTTGGCCCATGTCCCTCTAAACCAGTCCTTTCCATGTACCTGTCTAATTGGTTCTTAATCGTTGTGATAGTCCCTGCCTCAACTACCTCATCCGGCAGCTTGTTCCATTTAACACCCCCCTTTGTGTGAAAAAGTTACCTCTCAGATTCTTGTTAAATCTTCCCCCCTTCACCTTAAACCTATGCTCTCTGGTTCTCTATTCCCCAAGTCTGGGCAAGAGATTCTGTGTGTCTGCTCGATCTATTCATCTCATGTTCTATATCTCTCTATATCACCATCGATATCTCTCGTTTCCCTACCCCCTGACTCTCGGTCTGAAGAAGGGTCTCAACTGAAAATGTTATCTATTCCTTTCCTTTGCAGATACTGAAGTGGGTTGTCAAAAATTGCAGCAGGGTATTGATCGGTTGGCCATGTGGGTTGAGGAATGGTTGATGGAATTTAATACAGAGAAATGTGACATGAGGCAGGCCATACACAGTGAATGGTAGGGCTCTGGGAAGTGTAGAGCAGAGGGATACAGATGTGCAGGTACATAATTCCTTGAAGGTGGTATCACAGGTAGATGGGATGGTCAAAAAGTATTTTGGCACATTGGCCTTCATCAGTCAGAGTATAGAAGTTGGGAGGTCATGTTTCAATTATATAAGACATTGGTGACACCGCATTTAGAGTACTGTGTTCAGTTCTGGGCACCGTTACAGGAAATATGGTGTCAAGTTGGAAAGGGTACAAAGAGGATTCACGAGGATGTTGCCAGGACTCGAGTGTCTGAGTTACAGGAAGGATTTGAGCAGGCTGGGACTCTATTCCTTGGAGTGAAGGAGGATGAAGGGTGATCTTATAAAGGTGTATAAACTCATGAGAGGAGTAGATCGGGTAGACGCACAGTCCTTTGCCCAGAGTAGAGGAATGGAGAACCAGAGGACATAAGTTTAAAGTGAAGGGGGAAGGATTTAATAGGGATCTGAGGGGTAACTTTTTCACACAAAGGGTGGTGGGTGTATGGAACGAGCTGCCAGAGGAAGTAGTTGAGGCATGGATTATCGCAACGTTTAAAAAACAATTCAACAGGAACATGGATAGGACAGGTTTAGGGGATATGGGCCAAACGCAAACAGGTGGAACTAGTATAGATGGGACAAGTTGGTTGGTATGGGCATGTTGGGCCAAAGGGCCTGTTTCCATACAGTATAACTCTTTGACTGAACCTAAGACGATTGTGAGGCCGCATTGGAATGTTGTGTATATTTGTGGTTACCCAGCTTTAGGAAAGGCGTCATTAAGTTGGAAAAAGTGCAAAGTAAATTTTGAATAATGTTTCCAGGACTCGAGGACCTGAATGATAGGGAAAGACTAGGACTTTATTCCTTGGAGAGTAGAAGACTGAGGGGTGACCTTGAAGAAGTGTATAAAATCATGAGGAGTACAGATAGGTTGAATGCACATAGTCTTTTTACCAGGGAATGAGAATCAAACACAATAGGGAATAGCGTTAAGTAAATAAGGGAAATATTTAAACAGGACGTTAGGGGCAACGACTTCACACAGAGGATGGTGCTTATATGAATCAAACTGGCAGAGAACATGGTTGAGATGGGTTCAACAGGATAGGGTTTAGAGGGATATCGAATTATTTCTTTGTACTTTCAAATTCTTTAAGATGATGTTATTCTCATTTCTAATTGGATGTTAATAACACAAGACATTTATTCAATATAAAACAACCATGATCAAACACTAATGAAGATGACAACAAAGAGTTCAATCAGAAAAATTATGAAAATTAACTGGATGTAAAAGGAACATTAATCGGTGATATCACGATAAAGGATCCTTGTGAGGTTCAGTCCAATTAAGCAAGACTATTATTTATGCCTCAAATTCTATGTTTCCTTGTAAAACAGGAAGGGTAACAAGCTCAGTTTTATCGCTGACTTTTGAACTTCTTACCAATGAGAAACCTCTGGGCTGAGGAGTACAGGGCATCCAAACAAAGAAAGGGGGAGGGAGCAGCTTCCATCACTTCCAACGGGAGGTGATGAACCATATTGGAGATTCCTGGAAACCTTAACTGGGAAACCTAATTGGATGACTCATTCAAAATGTCCAAAACATCAAACCACCACAATATTCATTCATTCATTCCACAAAGAAACAATATTCATTCTGGACATGGATGAGAAAACATATCATTTCAATTATCTGAAATGTTCATAGGCATGCAAAGGCACCATATAAACATGAAATATTTTCCTCTTTGAACCATTAGGTTAGAGTTAAAAAGGTTGATTGGAAGCAAAATAGTCTCTCAACTACACTGAAACCTTGTCTCGCACTCAGGATACATTCCCTGGAACAGAAAAGCGAATGGAAACGATTATATCAAGTTTCTAATAATGAAACCTGGCACAAAACCTTGCCTTCTCTGCTGTTGGGCCAGGTGCTTGGTTGAGGGCTCAGCCTTTACTTGCACTCCGGCAGTAATGAAAGAAAAAGTGATTTTACATAGATACAAAGAAAACAGGAGTAGACCATTCAGCCCTTTGAGCCAGCACCGCCATTCAATGTGATCATGGCTGATCATCCACAATCAGTACCCCGTTGGTACTTTCTCCCCATATCCCTTGATTCCGCTAGCCCTCAGAGTTCTATCTAACTTGCTTTTGAATGCATTCAGTGAGTCGGCGTCCACTGCCTTCTGAGGCAGAGAATTCAACAAATTCACAACTCTCTGGGTGAAAAAGTTTTTCCTCATCTCAGTTCTAAATGGCCTACCCCTTATTCTTAAACTGTGGCCCCTGGTTCTGGACTCCCCCAACATCGGGAACATGTTTCCTGCACCTAGCGTGTTCAATCCTTTAATAATTGTATTGTTTCTATAAGATATCCTCTCATCCTTCTAAATTCCAGTGAATACAAGCCCAGTCGTTCCATTCTTTCATCATATGACAGTCCTGCCATCCCGGGAATTAACTTCGTGAACCTAAGCTGCACTCCCTCAATAGCAAGAATGTCCTTCCTCAAACTTTGTTGCCATATAGCCTGGTGTAAACTGTATCCAAGTTAAAATGCAATGAGTGCTGCTGAGGCCTTCTGATGAACAGGTTAAGGTGGGCAATATGGCCTCTCAACACTGAGATGTGGGACACAGTTTCATGCAGGCCATTACTGGCTCCATGTGTTGACAACCCAGCTGGATCCCCAATATGTTTCATCACCTCCTGCTGAATGTGATGGTAGCTGCTCTCTCCCCCACCTTTTCGTTCAGCTGCACTGCTCTCAGCCCAGAGATTTCTCATCGGTAATAAGTTCAACAGCCATCGATAACACTGAGCTTGTTACCCTTCTGAAGTGAGGCAGACCAAAAAAAATGTTCAGGAACATCTGCCCTGGGACAGAAGTGAAGTGCTACAGATAGTTTGGATCTAAAATGAAAACAGAAAATATTGGAAGTACACAAAACATTTCTTGTACTTTCAACTTCTCTTTTTGGGTGTACGCTGATAATTGATGTACTTAATTGCAGTCAAAATAAATCTGAACAAAGAAAAATGACAAAGAGTTGGTTTTGGAAGAAATTGCTTTGACTGCGTGTTCAGTTTGATAATTTGCATAAAATAAATGTAAATGAATAAAGTAATATGTATAAACTAAGCAACACTTACCTAAAACATGTAAAAACTTCATTCCTTGAAAATCTCCCTTTTGTATTTTCTTAATTTTGTTTCCGTCAATTCTAAGTTCCAAGAGTGATGTAGGTAAATTATTGGGAATCTGAGGTAGCAAATTCCAAGAAAGGTAAAGCAATTTCAAGTGTTTAATAGATCGAAATGCCTTTGGGTGGATTTTGCTTATCTGATTGTTGACCAGGAAAAGTGCCTAGATAGAGAATTGAGAGAATATACACATTATTATAATTTTAAAGATATATTTAACTGTGAATCTACAGAAGCTTTACAATGGAAATGGACGAACAAAACCGCTTTGGGTTATAATTTGTGTTAAAAAAAATATTGGATAAATTGACTTAGCAGGTCAGGCGGCATCTGCAGAAGAGAAATTGTTAATGTTCCAGATTCATCAGACAGGTCTTCAAGGGTTATGGGGAGAAGACAGGAGAATGGGGTTGAGAGAAAAAGATAGATCAGCCATGATTGAATAGCAGAGTAGACTCAATGGGCTAAATGGCCTAATTCTGCACTTATGAACTTTCCACAAATCTACCTGACCAACTGATTTTTGTGTCTAGCATTTTATTTCTGTTTCCAATTTCTGATTTCCTTGACTTTGAGTTATTTTCATTTGAAGTATAAGTTGCCAGATGCACTGAGCCCCTTAAACAACTGTAAGCCTTCTTGCAAATAAAAACAAGTTTCCTAATTTGTGTAATATTTTCCAATTTCATATTTTAAAAACCTGATAAATCAATAGATAGAGTTTCATCCTACTTTTCAGAGAAAGCAATCCTAGTCTGTCTAAGTGTGCAGGAAAGAACTGCAGATGCTGGTTTAAATCAAAGATGGCCACAAAATGCTGGAGTAACTCAGTGGGACAGGCAGCATCTCTGAAGAGAAGGAATGGTGACGTTTCAGGTCGAGACCCTTCTTCAGACTGAGAGTTTCAGACTGGCAGCATCTCTGAAGAGAAAGAATGGGTGTCGCTTCAGCTCGAGTAATGTGTTCAGGTAACAGAAACATGCCAATCCTGGACTTTGTCAATAACTGGTCTTTAAACGAGTCTCGCATGTCAGATGTGCACTTACTTAATGACAACTGCTCCCATGAACTTACAACATTTTGAGTCAGGACCCTTCTTCAGTCCTTTGCCCATTTCCCTCCACAGATGCTACCTGACCTGCTGGGTTCCTCGGCAGTTTGTTTTTTGATCCAGATTCCCTCTTCTGCATTACCTTGTGCCTCCATTATAATTTTACCTCATGTTAATATAAGGGAATAACAATGTGTAATAATTCTGACTTAAATTGTTAAAGCTAAGCAGATGCTTTTAAGATAGCAACTTATATTGGGTCTAATTTAAAAGACAAAATCTAAGACATTTCCCATTAAGACATTTCCCATTTGACTTCATGCCATTTAAAGATGTGACAGATTGATAGACAAAATATTTGAACATAACAGAAGCTATGGAAAGCTATTCATCCCCTTGTCATTCTTGGGCCATTCAGTATGATCATATATTTTTTTAACTTCAATGCCGCTTTCTTGCAATAATCTCATAACCTTTGATTCCATTACATTTCTCATTCTCTGTCTTGAATATACTTAGCAACCATTCCTTCTCACCCCTCTTGGAAAGAAAATACCATAGATTCAGTACTGTAAAGTTGAAGTTTCTTCTCATCTTGGTCTTGAATGGCTGACCCCATAATTTTGAGACTATAAACTATTCTTGAGAATCCAGCCAGGAAAAACATCATCCCCACTTTTTCAAGTCCTATAAGACTTTTAAGGATTACTAGACCAACTGCACCTGTTCCCTACCCGTAAACCCCCACGGGAGGTGTGGTCCTCCAACTCAAGCCGTTCCCGAACGTAAGATTCCAGCACTCCCCTTGCCTCCCTCAGCAGTGATCTTTAAAAAAATTCCAATTGCACTTGCACTGCATGTTGTAATAACAATTCGCCCTCTCCCTCGACCCATTGTGACTTCAAAAAATTCCAATTGCACTTGCCCTGCTATATGCTATAGCAATTTGCCCTCCCCCTCCTAGTCGAGCCATTGTGACGTAATCATTTGAAGCTGGTCGGTTTGAAATTCAAGGTAATTAATCAGTAATAAGTTGAGAAATAAAGCATAACATGTTCAGTGAAAGTGCCTCGAGGGGAAAAATGTGAATTATAATATGTAAAAATCTTGTGAAAGTTGGCGTTTTTAAAGTTTAATCGCAAATAACGTGTCAAATATCGGATGAAATCTTCATTGAGACTTGATTTTTTTAAACTTTAATCATTAATAAGTCGAGATATAAAGCATAAAATGTTCAGTGAAAGTGATCTCGGCCTCGAGGGGAAAAATGTGAATCAGAATATGTAAAAATCTTGTGAAAGTTGGCATTTTTAAAGCTTTAATCGTGAATAACGTGTCAAATATAGGATGAAATCTTCATTGAGGCTGGTCTAAGCCATTGTGACGTCATCATTAGAAGCTGGTGGTTTTAATTTCACTTTTCACTTTTTTAGACTTTAATCAGTAATAAGTCGAGAAATAAAGCATGAAATGTTCACATAAGGTGATCGGAAAAATGTCATCCGGAATATGTAAAAATGTAATCGTTACCGCGTAGTGTTTTCGCGAAGATGTAAAGACAACCACATATACACACTAACAAGATCAGAGTTTATATAAGTTTATATAATGATGTAAACTTATATATTATGATGATAGGCTCTGTCCACTTAATCTCTCCTTGTACAATTAACCCTACCCGATCCCAGAAATCAATCTGAGAAACCTCTGCTAGATTCCTGCCTACATGTGTTTCTTTCCTTAGTAAAGGAATATCAGACTTGCACACTGTTTTCCAGATGCAATCTCGCTGATGTTACTTAGCATTGAAGCACGATGTCTCAATGTTTGAACATCCTCTTGTGGTAAAAGCCAACATTGTGTTTTCATTCCATATTGCTTGCTGACCTTGCTTATTAACTTTCAGTGATTTATATGTGATTACACTTTAGTTCTTTTGAACACTAACAACATTTAATATGTGACAATGTAATAATTTTTCTAAGAAGAGTGGGTGACTTCATATTATATTTCATTTTGCCTCACAAAACAATCCTACAATCTGCAACACAAAGATCTGCACACAGATAATGAGTGAAGAGACTTAGTGTGATTTTAGATTAAGAGGAAGGTAGTATTGTTGTAGTTAACCTAATTTCAACAGCTTGCGGAAATTTGTATATTTATCACGACTTTGTCAAATAACATCATTTCTAAAATAAAGAAAAATAACAACTTACATAGAGTGAAGGCAAATTCTTTAAATCACCTTCTTTTATTTCATTAATCTTGTTGTTTTGCAGATCAAGCATTACTGTACCTTTGGGAACGTTTGCTGGCACTGACTTCAAACCTGGCATATTAAATGGAACAAAAGTTAGCTATGACTTTAGATGTTCTTCCAGCAATAATCAACTGCAGAATAATTTTATTGATAAATTACTTTAATGTGGAATAAAAAAATACTTTCTATTCCACATTTGACCTGGGTTATCAGGTTCCATCTTTGCTTTCATTACACCAGGCAATGTGTTGGCCAATGTTTAGTCCAGGGTTCGAACTAGCTGTTGAATTTGGGTATTACAACAACAAAATCAAAAGTGAGTGTGGTTGATGCTTAACTTAAAATGTTCTAACTTTTTTGAACAAGACTGGTAATAAGTGTTAGATTTTCATTCCGATAGAGATGTAGTAAAATCACAAATGTGTCTTCAATTGTTTTCCTTTAATCCTATCAAATGTTTTTTTAATTGTCTGATCATCAGAGACTTTGAAAGGTTTCATTTGCATTTCATAACAGCAAACTGTCAAGGTGGTAGTGAGATAGAACCTAAGGATCCATCCTCTGAGGCCTAGTGCAAAATATTTTATATTATTGTTTTCTAGTTTGTCATTGTTCAGTGAGCTCTCTCTTATTGTTGCGTGCAAGTTGGGTGAGGTAAAACAAAGTGACAAAATTATGTTGTACATAATCTATGTTTTTTTTGTGGTATTTTTTGAGAAATTGAATTTGAACTAAATTACAAGTACAAATTAAATGCAAATGTATATTAATTCAAACATTTGTATTCTTAATGCTAAATGATGCAGAATCAAGAGTGGAGAATAGTAAATCTCTGATAATCCACCACTTGATTGTTGGGAAATCCCAAAAGTTTGATATCTGGCTCAGCTGGTATTCCGTGCTCCGTCTCAAACACGCTAAGGTCCCCGTTTCCCGCACTCCTTCCAAAACATGCCAGGGCCAGTTTCCCATATTCTCTGTAAAAAATACGAGGGCTTTTTCCCCACACCCTCCCTCTAAAAACACTCCCGGGCTCCTTTTCCCATGCTTCATTAAAAACATATCAAGACCCTATTTCTATGCTACTTCACCCACACTTGCTTTAAACTCACAGGGCCCTTTAATCCACTGACCTTTGTAAATGCACCACATTGTGTTTCCTGTGTACCTTTTAACATAGCTCACTGGAAAATTTATGAAACTATTCTGTAGCATTTAAAAAAATGAATTGAATGTGTGTTGGGATATTAATAGGAGTAATGTCCAGTAGTCTGGAAAATCTGTCAATTCAGCATCATATCAGCCAGTACAGTTAGGGTGGCACAGTGGCGTAACAGTAGAGTTGCTGCCTTACAGTGCCAGAGACATGGGTTTGATCCTGACTTGGGGTGCTTGTCTATATGGAGTTTGTACGTTCTCCCCGTGACCTGCGTGGGTTTTCTCCGAGATCTTTGGTTTCCTCCCACACTCCAAAGACATACAGATCTGGCTTGGTATAATTGCATAAATGTAAAATTGTCCCTTGTGTGAGTAGGGTAATGTTAATGTGCGGGGATATATTCGGTGGGCCAGAGGATCTGTATCCGCGCTGTATCTCTAAACTAAAAAACTAAACACCAGTCCCAAAGGTGCCACATTATTGGAATTTTAACTGCATTTGTTCAAAAGTCAAGAGTGTTTAATTGTTATGTGTACCAGCAACGGAACAATTAAAGTCTTACTTGCTGCAGCTTTACAGGTCCATTAGTACAATAACACACAAACAAATCAATAATACAATAAATTATTAATCAGGTAACCAGATCATAATGCTATAAAAATGAAGTACATGGTGCAACCAAAACAAACTCAGTAGCAGATCATAGTTGCTGAGATAGGGTGGAGGTTATTATTGTGCAGTGTTCAAAAGCCTGATGGTTGCTGGGAAGAAGGTGTTCTTGAACTGGTTCCCGACAGTATTAACAAAAAGGAAGTGTAGCCCCACAGGTCTTTGATGACATTAGCTACCTTTTTGAAGCAGCGCCTCCAGTAGATCCCTTTGATGGCGGTGATGTCATTACCTGTGATAGACTTATTGCAGCCTCCTTTATTCCTGGGCATCGAGTTACCGAACCAGCTCATGATACAAACAGGCAATACTCTCAGCATACATACACTTGTAGATGTTTGATAGTAGTATTTGACGATATACTTAATCTCCTCAATCTTTTGAGGAAATAGATGAGTTAATGAGCTTTCTTAGTGATTGCAACAAGATGTTGGCCCAGGACTGGTGTAGAGAAAGTTCACATGGCGAGAAAGTTAAAGCTGTTGATTGCTGTCCTGTTGATGAAGATCGATTCTTTCATATTTACTCTCCCTTTCTGAAGTCAACAATCAGCTCCTTGGTCTTGTGAATGTTGAGAGCAAGGTTGTTGTTCTGGTACCATCAATCAGCTTGTCAATTCCTCTCTAATTCATCATTACCCATTATTCGCCCAATAATTTGTCTGGTGGTATTGCCTGCCAATTTAAGGATGACATAGGAGCTGTGACTGTGCAGTGTTGCATATAGTGAGAGAGTAGAGCAGGGGACTGAGCATAGAGCCTTGAGGTACTCCTGTGTTGATCGTTATTGAGGCTGTTAATTCCTTACGATTTTGAGAGTTGTGAACGCAGCATTCAAACAAACCAGTCTCTTCCTCCATCGACTCCATCTATACTTCACTCTGCTCAGGATAGTGACCAACATAATCGAGGAACACTCACATCCCGGTCATTCGCTCTTCTCCCTCTCCCACTGGCAGAAGATGAAAAAACTTGAAAGCACATACCAGCAGATTCAAGAACAGCTTCTTCCGTGCCATCACCAGACTCTTTAAATGGACCTCTCGTATGCAAGGGATCAATTCCGGATCTTGTGCAGCTCTTGCACTTTTTTTTTTTAAATATGCACTTTCTCTGTAGTTGAAATACTATAATTCTGCACACTTTTTTCTTTTGCACTACCTAATGCACTCATGTATGGTAGACGAAAATGCTGGAGAAACTCAGCAGGTGAGGCAGCATCTATGGAGCGAAGGAATAGGTGACGTTTCGGGTCAAGACCCTTCTTCTGACTGATGTGGAGGTTGGGGGTGCGGGAAGAAGAAAGGAAGAGGCGGAGACAGTATGCTGTGAGAGAGCTGGGAAGGGAGGGGGAGGGAGAAAGCAAGGTTTACCTGTAATTGGAGGTCAATGTTCATACCGCTGGGGTGCAAACTGCCCAAGCGAAATATGAGGTGTTGCTCCTCCAATTTGCGGTGGGACTCACTCTGGCCATGGAGGAGGCCCAGGACAGAAAGGTCGGATTCGGAATGGGAGGGGGAGTTGAAGTGCTGGGCCACCGGAAGATCAGGTTGGTTAGTGCGAACCGAGCGGAGGTGTTGGGCGAAGTGATCGCCAAGCCTACGCTTGGTCTCACTGATGTAGAGCAGCTGTAGAGCAGCTGACACGTAGAGCAGCGGATGCAATAGATGAGGTTGGAGGAGGTATTAAACGTGTATCAGAAGAACTTATTCAATTACGGGCTAATAATGGGAAAAAAGCTCATACTTAAATTCTGGAAAAATGCGCCCACACCAACAATAAAAATGTGGACATCAAATATGTTTGAAACATTACATCTGGAAGAGATGAGATTCCTCTTAGCAGGTAAAGCAGACCAATTCCAAAAGACGTGGTCTACGTTTCTGGACCTATTACAAGCATGAGGTGCAATAGTAATTTAAAAAATAAATAAATAAAGAAATGGTATCAGGACCTGGTAATGGGAGGTAAAACAACAAAAACAGACTTGGTTGGTGGTCCCCTTTCTGCGATTGTTCCTACTTTCTTTTTCTTTCTTTTCTAGGGCCTACTTTCTTACTTTACTTCCTTCTCTAACTTCTTTTCTAAGGGGCTTTCTTTTCCCAACACTCTCTTGCACTTCACGACTCTTGCGCACTTTCTTTACTTTTCTTACTTCTATCTTTCTCTTAAAGCTCAAAAAAATGAAGCGGTATAAAAAATGTATTAAGATATAAGTGTTGTGTATTACTGTAATTTACCGTACTTCTAATAAAAATAATTAAAAAAAAAGAAAAGAAATATGAGGTGTTGCTCCTCCAATTTGCGGTGGGACTTACTCTGGCCATGGAGGAGGCCCAGGACAGAAAGGTCGGATTCGGAATGGGAGGGGGAGTTGAAGTGCTGGGCCACCGGAAGATCAGGTTGGTTAGTGCGAACCGAGCGGAGGTGTTGGGCGAAGTGATCGCCAAGCCTACGCTTGGTCTCACTGATGTAGAGCAGCTGTAGAGCAGCTGACACGTAGAGCAGCGGATGCAATAGATGAGGTTGGAGGAGGTGCAGGTGAACCTCTGCCTCACCTGGAAAAACTGCTTGGGTCCTTGAATGGAGTCAAGGGGGGGGAGGTAAAGCGACAAGTGTAGCATTTCCTGCGGTTGCAAAGAAAAGTACCAGAGGAGGGGGTGGTTAGGGTGGGAAGCCGAAAGGGGAGGAGATGGGAAGATGTGGCCAGTGGTGGAATCTCATTGGAGGAGGCGAAAATGTCAGAGGATTATCTGTTGTATGTGACGGCTGGTGGGGTGGAAGGTGAGGACAAGGGGGACTCTGTCCTTGTTACGAATGGGGGGATGGGGAGTGAAAGCGGAACTACGGGATATAGAGGAGACCCTGGTGAGAGCCTCATCTATAGTCGAAGAGGGGAACCCCCGTTCCCTAAAGAATTAGGACATCTCCGATGCCCTGGTTTGGAACACCTCATCCTGGCTGCATACCTCATGTATGGTATGATTTACCTGGATAGCAAGGAAAACAACGTTTTTCACCGTATCTTGACACGCATGATAATAAACCTATACCAATAACAAAAGGATGGGCTCAGCTTGGCTTCATCCACCACTTGTCCTTTGTCTTCTCCACTATCATCTCCAGCCTTTGTGACCATCTCCACCCTTCTCTCTCCAACCTGACTCATCTGCCAATCGACTTACCTTCCCTGCACGCATCTGCCAATTGCAAGGTCTTGCCCAACCATCCCCCTAAACTTTTTCTACTCACTATCTATCCTCTACCGCAGTCTTGTGAGTCCCAATCTGAAACGTTGTACATTTACCTCCATAGATACTGCCTATTTAATGTCATAGAAACATAGAAAATAGGTGCAGGAGGAGTCCATTCGGCCCTTCGAGCCAGCACCGCCATTCATTGTGATCATGGCTGATCGTCCCCAATCAATAACCCATGCCTGCCTTCTCCCCATATCCCTTGATTCCACTAGCTCCTAGAGCTCTATCTAACTCTCTCTTAAATCCATCCAGTATTGAAACAGTCTAGCTGCAGATTTTGTTAGTGGTTGGCAAAAGATGGAGGATCAACATTTGCTTCAAGATCTCAGTCTCAGAGTGGGTGCTTCATGATGTTTAAATTGACACATAATGTAGGGGTGCAGCAAAGCATGCACTGAACCCAGGGGGGATGATTGGGTGTTTGAAGAGGCTGTGGGAAAGCATCTTTTCCAAAACAGCTTGGCACATTTTGAATCATGAAAGCGATGTGACTCATTGAGGCTTAATATTATGTTTCTCGGTACGGTACATATGCATTCCCTCACGAGAAAGGAATTTCAGGCGTGATGCTCTTATTCATGGAGCAAGTGTTTACTATATCTAATATGTGTGCCAGAAAATTGGAAAATAGTGGGATTAATGATGTAATTACAGATAATTCCAGAAATTTCTCTGCAAGTGAAGAGAAAAACAAAGTTAACATTTGGTGTTGGTAGTCTCTCATCACAGTTTCCCAGTTCTAATGAAAGCTCTTCGATCTGTTAACCATTCCCAACATTCTCTTGCTATATTTCAGATTTTCAGAAACTGTAGTCTTGTTTTGCATTTGAGCAGTGAACAGAAATTGAACATTATATACACCATACTTCATAATCTCAGAATTTCTGATCATCTCACAGACAATGAAGTTCTTCAGAAATGTACTCTGATGTAAAGTGGCCATAACTAGCAATGTGGTTCATTTTAATCTTGTTTTTAATAACATTAAAATGTGTGTTTTACACGCCTACACTAATGCCTACTTTCATGCAGTTCATCTCTTAAAAAAAAATGAATTAAGTCACATTTGGAATTATTATTGAGAAACCCATAAAAAAGATGTTATTATTATTGAAAAAGGAATATTATCATTCTCGTCTGGGCAGCAGGAAGTCAAAGCCCTTCCAGATGGTTATTGCTCTATTGGTCACACCAGCAATACATGAATCAAAATGTTACAGAAAATATTAGAATATTGAAGTTAGATTAAAAGATTGATTGCAACTTCTCCTTACAAATTAATACATTCATTCCATTATATTTTTAAAATTTAGGAAACAAAAATCATTAGCCATGTATTTTAAAATGGTAATTGATAGTCCTTACCCGCATCAGAACATTGGACTACACGCACTTGGCATACACAATTTAAAGGACATGTGAAAAATTGATAATCTGCCGTGGGTGCTGGGATTGAAATTTGTTCAGATTGACTAATATCTGATGTGTTCTGTGGCGGATCCTGTTGCCAAATATCCCACTCTTTCAGGAAGTGAAGAAATTCATTCTCAAATAAAGATGTAGCAGAACTCAGTGCCACAATGGAAAGGATCACGAGTGTTTTCATGATTAATCTTTGATGATACGACTTAAGTCTAACAAAATGAAGAAAATAGAAACAATAAAGCAAGGTTAGGGCACATATTAAAACCCAATTATAACATTACAAAAATTATTTAAAATGTGTGAATAGAACTTTAAATTGTTCAATCTGTGTCAATATATTAGATCTATACATTGACTGCAGTCTATTTTGTTAATTCTACTGTACCTCATTGACTTTTTCCTCAACCATAGCTTACCTTTCCACCTTGATTGATAGGGCCCACATATGAGTTGCCCCATTCACCCCATTTCTGTACGATGCTCCACCACCCACCTGTTTCCAGATCGTAGTCTATCCTTTTGATCATATTAGAGTGATAGCACGACCAAATAAATCTTTACCTCCTGCTCTGGCTTCAGTTATTCCCTCGGTGACACCTGTTACTTCAACCACCTCCACTGCTTTCCCTTTTATTTTTTCATGTTGATGTAGTAGGTGCACCTTGCCTTAAACTCCTGGACACTTGTCCAGGGACACAAATACACATTCTGCATGAGGCAACAACATACATGTACTGAGAGTTTGGGATTTGTTTGCATTGTGAATATTCAATGCAGATTATGTGACTCCTTTAACAGCTAAATTCTCAAGTGCTTCTCTGATCTTTCTGAAATTGCCACTTGAATTCCCATTCACTAGACATTTTGACTTCTGTTCACCAATGCTGTCTCACTGTGGCTTGGTGCAGTTCGCAGGAGTATCTCTTTATCCCTCTACTGGGCACATTGTGGAATCTAGGTTGATTTAATTAAATTTGCACATTAAATCTGGAAACCATGTTGTCTTGTGTCAGGAATTGTAAACTTGTGATATTGTTATGTCAACATATTTTGGGTGTTGCAGAGAATAATAAACAAGGACCCCAATGGTACATTTTGTAGTCAGGATAGGTTGCGTCCTTTAAGAATAGGATGCCAACCAACCTGACCACACAATGTACTATTGGAGGTTTCTCCTTCCCGGTAGCTGAATCTTCCCACTGGTGCCACTCTGTTTTCCTACCTTTTGGTGCTACAATAACTTTGATAATTTATCCATTTCTTCATATCTCTAATTGTTCACATTGTTCAATGACAGAAGTGAAGAACAAAGGAACAATCGACTGGTTTCCACTTCAGTATCTTGTGGTAATTCTTTTTGTATAAGGGTTACCTTGTAGCGGCACCTAGTGGTGGCCTGGGGAAATCACAAACCCTCGCTATTGGCTGGCGCGGTCACGTGATCGCAGAGTGTTTTCGCGGGCTTTTGTGTAGCATTCATGCAAGCTCCACCTTGTTGGAAGGAGCTTCGTATTTTTGGCTGTTCTAAACGCGTTTGAGTAAATCGCTTTATTGTCGTTCAAAATAAAGAATCTTACCTTACTCAATCGACTCGACTCGCCAAAACATCATCTTTTTAAATGCATCTGTAAATGCATCTTAAATTACATGCATCTGTAATATCTTGGGCTTTAGATGAGAAAACTCAATTTCTTTTTTCATAGTGGCTAACCTACTGAGTGCTCAATAAATGTTCTGTTTTATTTCAAAACTAGACTAAGTGGGACCCGTTGGGTCCCATGTTCACACGGGAGGGCTGGTCCCCCAATGCAATATTCCACCTCTCCACCAATTCCAATATTGGTGGCCAGTTGGGGGGGGGGGCTTTCTGGAGCGCTAGTATGGGTATTGTGGGCTGAAGGGACTGGTTTTCAGAGGGCTAGTATGGACATTGTGGGCCAAATGGATTCTTAGGGTGACAGCTCAGTCACTCAAGCCTGATGTGCTGGCAGCTCACTCACGGCTGGTGGGCGAGCAGTTGACGCAAGGCTATTCCTTGAAATTCCACTTCAAGCAGGGTGCAAGGCCACCAAATTCAGGTGCAGTTTCCTACCACTTCAAGCAGGATGCAGGGCCACCAAACTCAAGTGCAGTTTCATGCCACTTCAAGCAGGGTGCAAGGCCACCAAATGCTAGTGCTGTTTAATGCCATTTCAAGCAGGGTGCAAGGCCACCAAATTCAAGTGCAGTTTAATACCACTTCAAGTAGGGTGCAAGACAACCAAATTGAAGTGCAGTTTCATACCATTTCAAGCAGGGTGCAAGGCCACCAAATTCAAGTGCAGTTTCATACCATTTCATGCAGGGTGCAAGGCCACCAAATTCAAATGCTGTTTCATACCATTTCATGCAGGGTGCAAGGCCACCACATTCAAATGCAGTTTCATACCATTTCAAGCAGGGTGAAACCACCATAAAACCGCACAAAACACCACATAAACACCACACTCACAGTTCAGTAGACATTCAGTGTGTTCAGTTGATTCACAGCTCAGACAGAGTCATGACCTCTCCATCCCCCATCTTGCAGAGACTGAGCCACACCCACACTTCCGAGTTTTATAATCCCTCCGCCCTCCCAGCGGAAGGGGCGTGGCTTTCATGGCGTGATTGACAGGAGATAGATTCTCAACATATTTTTAAACACTAATAACATTTTTATTTTTCATTGATGAGAAGAATCCTCTGCACCTGATGAGCGGAGGGGGACTGAGTAAGATGGCCAAAAATCACAGCCGTAAGTGGTAGCGTTTTATCTAAAATCAATATACAGTGCAAACAGGAAGTTGTGCAGTTACCACCACCAACAACCATTTGCAGTGCAGCATTTCAAAGCAGTTACCACCACCAACAACCATTTGCAGTGCAGTATTTCAAAGGAGTTACCACCACCAACAACCATTTGCAGTGCAGCATTTCAAAGCAGTTACCACCATCAACAACCATTTGCAGTGCAGCATTTCAAAGCAGTTACCACCACCAACAACCATTTGCAGTGCTGCATTTCAAAGCAGTTACCACCACCAACACCAAAGCTCAAAAATATATGAGATCATTTTTAGTGGTGCAGTCAGTCTATGATTAAGGCTTTGAGTTACATCTGCTAAATATGTTTACCATATTCCGTCTCTTATTTGTCGTTTAATGTTTGCACCATGATTAATCATACGAGTACTAATTATTTTCCATATCAGGTAAGCTGGCTTTCCTAAACCGACATACATATTTTGGAAAATTTCTCAGAACTGATACACTTCCAGAAATGTTATGGTGATCCAATTTACATTGTAATATCATCTCTACATTAAACGAGGGAAAGTGCATACCAATATCAATGATGAATGATCCAGGAAACACTAGAACAGTACTGGTTGATTTTATGTTGAATTCTGCATTTAAAAATTAGCTATTAACTTCACATCTTGGTGAAGCTCATTATTAAGGAGCCTTGCTCTCAAATGCAGAGTTTGTATCCATTTTATGGAATGAACTAGTGACTCTGTCAGACCATGATTAATTGTAATACTTGTCAGCATCCTGCAGCCTAATGCAATTTTTTTTTAAATTCAATTGTAAACCAAAAGCTTGATTGAATTTCAGCAAAAGTGTTAAACTAACTACACTAATTGGTCATGATTATGCACAATTTCAGGGGGGTTTTCAGTCAATGAAGTGGAAAATCAATTCAATAGGCATCTAATGCACCAGATTCACACTTCTGCCACAGCCCACAGTTATAAATTACTTAATTTAATCATAAAATCAACCAAGAACAATCTTGGAGATCAGAAGCCTATGAATACATTGAAAAGGGTAAAATATAATTTAGAAGGAAGTTCAAGGACTTGTAGAGACATGTAGCACAGAATCAGGCTCTTTGGTCCAATGAATGCTGAAACATCAACCACTTTTTACATTAATCCCATTTTATTTTATCCTCATTATCATCCTCTCCCCCTGCATTCTACCACTTAATTACACACCAGGGGTAATTTACAATGGCCAATTAACATATGAACCTGCATTTCTTTGGTATGTGAGAGGAAACTTGAGCATCTGTAGAATGTTCTTCCTGTGGCAGCTGAGAAAACACAATCTGCCACAGGCAATGAAGGTCCATTTTTATACTGCCATCATAGAGTCTGTCGTCACCTTCTCCATCATGGTCTGGTTTGGCTCAGTAGCTCAACAGCCAAACATCGGTAGCCTCCTTTTGCTCTGGTATTTTATTTCATTCTTCACATGTTTAAATTATAATGTTTTATTTTTATTTATCTACTGTATATTGTGTTGTTACTTGCGAGCAAAGCACCAAGGCAGATTCCTTGTATGTATACATACTTGGCTAATAAAATGTATTCAAAAATATTCAATTCAATAGGCACACAGTCACAGGAAGAAGCCAGACTCCATGCAGATAGCACCAGATGTCAGGATTGAACCCAGCTCTTTGGAGATGTGAGGCAACCGTTATTTCAGCTGCACAATTGCACCACAAATGTTTTTGAGAGTTTTGTCCTAAGGATTATGGTGTTTATAGTGATTAACTACTTTAATGACAATTTGGTAAGGTAGGGAATGTGGGCGAAGTAATCATTAATTTTACTGTAATAATTAACATTATTCCCATTAATACTACTGAGATAATTTCTGCCATGATAACTATACATTGGTACAAAAATTATAGCATTTAATTATTTTTATTAATAGTCATTATTAATAATTTGTGTTGTTTTTAAATATTAGTTTTAAATTCCTACAAGGTATAAACAAAAAATTGCATTAGAAAGATAAAGTTTTGCTAATTATTTTTTGAATAATTTGTATAGGTTATTTTAATTTTAATCATGTTCTTGTTAGTTTAAGTTGCATTGTGACCTCATTTTACTTTGATTTCAAAATGTTATAAAATATTACAGATGTTTCTCGGGACAATAATAAATATAATCTTTTGTCCAGATTAAATTTCTGATTGTGATTTTAATTATGTATTTTACCAATACTAAGAGTATTTCCACCATTATTTTTGACTTCCAATTGTTTGGAAATGCAGATTTCATAAAGTAAATATGAAATATGCTATGAGATATGATATTCAGAAATCAAAGAATAAGACAGGTGCCAGTTTTTTGGTAAAACTGCCCACTTATTATTATCTTGTATTTTCTCCAACGGATTACCAAATTTCCACTGAATCCGCTCCCACTATCCCTTTAGACCAAGGGTTCCCAACCTGGGGTAAATTTACCCCCAGGGGGTAAATTTCACCTACCCAGGGGGTAAATTTCACCTACCCAGGGGGTAAATTTGTTGATTCTGGATTTGTACATATTTTTTCTCATTGACTGACTGTGTTTTGTTCTGGTATCTGTTCATCATTAGTTGTTCATAAATAAGTGAAATAACATTGTTATGTACTATTAAAGTTGCCAGGGGTAATGGGACAAAAAAGGTTGGGAACCCCTGCTTTAGACAGTGCATTCAGTTCCTATCAATTCAATGGATTAAAAACAAACTATTAATTGTATTGTCTCTGGAAAATTTTGAAAGATGTAATTCCAGTAATAATAAAATGCAAAAGTCTCTTATTTGTTGAGGCTGAGCTTTATCAATGTAAAAGTGTTCACCAATGAACTGTGCATGAAATGAAGAATGCTGTTGGTAGATGTTATATTAGCTTGTTATCACACTTAAAATGGACTTCCAATATTATATACCTCTGTTGTGCGTGAGCCAAGAATGTATTGTGAAAGATGCATTTAGATAGGAAGTTCCAACCATACCAGATGAGTAGGTTTACATCAAATAATATATAAGTACAAATAACATTTAAGAATTATACAAATGGATAAATCTACAATTTGGACAAAGCTTTTTACAATGTTACATTCAATGAAATAAATGCTTTTGAAATTGCCTTTCTCATGACAATAGCAATAATATTTTTAAAAATAGAGAAAATTTGGAAAATTTGCTAACGTCACTGCAATAGTTTAGCAAGATTATGTGACTACAAAGTTTTATTTCAGTGCACATTAGAAGAATTTCATAATTTGCATATTTGGTATGCCAAGCTACTTATGGATGAACATGCATTTATAGATTGTTTTTTATTTCAGCATGTCCTAAAGCACTTAATGATTAATTATAAAGAGATTATAACAAAATACCTAACTTTGCAAACTATTGCTTTTACTCATTTGTACTTTGAGTTCAATTAATAGCAATATTTTTTTAAATCAAAAATGCCTTTTAAACTTACCTACCTCACAGAAGCAAAGAAAACACTGCTGTTGGCAAATAATCTTGAAGATTCACGTAGTCTTTTATCCCAGAAGTTATTATGAGAAGAAATCTATTGAGACGTTTAATTGACAAGGAAAGATTCCTGTATATAAAGAGGTTTTTCTCCAGCAATCAGATCATGTTAAAACAGAAATGCTCCTGGACCATCACTTCATGCAACTCTCAACCAAATATTCCAAATGCATTGTAAGTGCTCATATGTTTCCCATCACGTCTTGTAACCAGGCCAAATCACTTCTCTGAATTTCTAGATGATCCCTATAATAGCTATGAAGTCCTGTGGTTCAACGTGGGTGATATAAAGATGGCATCTTGCCACACTAAATATTATTGTTATGATACAAACAACCTAACTAACTGCAATGAGAACAGAAACCTGAAGCAGTTGTCCTACCTTTTCCCCATGTTTATGCAATACATGTAAGTGAAAGGAGCATGTTTCATAAAAAATATACGTGAAATTCTGACCAAAATAATTATTTGAGCTAATTGAATATAAGAAGAATCCCATCAGATTAATAACCATAATGGCATTGGAGTCATAATTATAGTCATGCAGCATGTAAACAGGTCCTTCAGTCCAACGTCCATGCTGACCAAGGTGCCCCATCTAGGCTATTCCCCTATCCCTCTAAATATTTCCTATCCATGTACCTGTGTCTTTTAAATGCCATTTTAGTACCTGCCTCAACTATCTCATCTGGCAGCTCGTTTCATATACCCACCATCCTTTGATTGAAAAAATTGCCCCTTGGGCTCCTATTAAATCTTGTCCCTTTCACCTTAAACCTGTGTCCTCTGGTTCTTGGTTCACCTACCCTGGGTAAAATACTCTGTGCATTCAATCTATTCCCATTATGATTTTATGCACCTCCAATATTACCCCATAGCCTCCTGCTCCCCAAGGAATCAAGTCCTAGCCTGTCCAACCTTTCTCTATAGCTCAGGCTATCGGGTCCTGGCAACATTCTTGTAAATTCTCACTGCACTCTTTCCAGCTTTAATCACAATCTTTAATGACAAATTATTTTAATTACAATGCTTTAATTTGCTTGAGTTGAATTGTAGTAATTTTGTTTGGTTACTTTGATCGAAATCTGCGTAATTCAGTGACGACTTTAACATGCCAAAATGTTGATGTGGGAAACGAGAAGTAATTTATGGCATTAGAGCTTTATTGGAAGCTTCATCTGTTTTAAAGCTATGTTAGAAGTTCAGCACTATTATTGATATTTTAATAACAACAATCACTCCATTCGGTGCTCTGACCAACATGCTATGATTTCACTTATAATGCCCAATATGGTACATTGCTGGTGCCAGGCTGTCAAATTTTCCAAGGTATTTGAAGTTAGTCTTTATTAAATCCCCAAAATACTTTAATGTCACTTTTTTAGTTGTTAAACAGGATTATAATAAACTTTGCTGTGAGCCAGGACCCCAGTTAGTACAAGAAGAGTGTGCAACCCAGACCCTTTCTGAGTTGAAAGGAAACAAGGGAACTGGGGCCCTGAGAGTTTAAATGGAGAATGGGAAATGGGTCCCTGTCAATGGAAAGACAGAATGGGAATCGTCATGCCAGTGAGGTGAAAGGGAGCTTGGGAGCAAGGGTCTAACGAGTTGAAATGGAGAGCAGGAACTGTGGCCCTAGTGAGTAAAAAGTGAGTGCAGTAAGTGTCATCTGGTGTGCAAGATCCTGAATAGAGGTTTCTGAATAAGCAGATAGTGGATTATCAGAATTTTTTGTGTCTTTTTCATTAGCATAGCAACCGTGTGTAATAGTTTCACTCTCTTTCTTTGGGAACAAACATTTATGCTTTTCACTTGGACATTTTGGGTTGGAATCATAACATGGAGGGAAATGGACAGATGATGATTTAGGTTGGACCTCTACTTCAGACTTATGGAGAAGAGGGGAAATAGCTGGTAGAAAGAGGAGACGGGAAGTGACAAGGCAAGGACTGGCAACCAATAGTTGGATCCAGGTCAGGAGAAATTGATTGGCACCCAGTGAGGGAGACAAGGGTGGAGATAGTAACCAAGACTGGATAAATAGAGAAGACAAAAGGGTGTAAATGGTGGAATCCGATGCGGACTGGTAGAAAAAGAAGAGGGGCAGTGATGGGGATTCTGTTAAGAGATACACCACAACCTTTCAGATTTTGAATTCTAACTCATCCACATCTCAATCTCATTCTTTTTTCAAGGTACCTATCTTAAAGCCCAAGACTTTGATGGATTTATACCTATTTCTGCTTGCATCTCATTTTCAGTTGAACATCCATTTTTGGCTGATTATGGCATTATAACGAGCCCTGGCATGATACTTAAACGCTAATCATTGTTATTAATGTAAAACAACAAATTGGCTTTATATATTAATGTTACTGGACAAGGTCATTTATTATCTACTGCTTTATGGTATTATTTTACAAGTAGCACAAATGGATACAAATCACCCATACGTGATTTGATTGACGTGAAATATGTTTTAGGCAGTTAGAAAAGAAGCAAGGAAGAAAGTTGTAGTAACCCTGACCATCATTTTTCAATCCTCCCCAGCTGCAGGAATGGTGACATGTGCTTGGAGGATTGCATTGTTGTTTAAAAAGGGAGAAAATGATAAATGGGGTAATTGCAGTCCAGTTAATTTCTGTAGTGGAGCAATTATTGGAATAAACCTTCATTTAGAAAGACAAAGATTAATCAGGTACGGTCTGCATGGATTTACAGTATTTAGAAAAGATCCTGGCTGAATAATCCTGGCTGAAAGAACAGTGTATTTTTGACAAGGTCCTGCATTGGAAGGTAATCAAAACCGATCCAAGGGACTGTAGCAAATTGGATAAAAATGTGTTAGAGGTAGGAAGTAAAGAATAATGGTTGACAGACTGGAAGACTGTTACCATCAGGATTTCATCAGACTTGATATTTGCACTCCTGCCTTTTGGAATATATATAAATAATTTTCACATAAATGTGGGGGGCGTAATAAAGAAGTTTGTAGATGATACAGAAATTGGCTGTATAGTGACAGTGATAAGCAAAACATTGCACTGAAGGAAGAGATAGGACATTTGGATAGCTGGGCAGGAAATTGCCAATGGGAAATTAATCCAGAAAAGTTTAAATACAGCCAGGGATAGGAATACATACTAATTCATGGGAGGATATTGAGTGGTGTGAATAAGAAAGCGACCTTGGCGCATATGTCCACAGATCATTAATAGTAAAATGAAGAGTCTATAAGTTTGTTAAAAAGGCATATGGGTTGTTTTCCCTTATTAATGAAAACTATGTACAGTTTACTGTATATACAGTATGTACAGCACAGTTTTCTTAAATGCATATAGTTCTGATCACTACATTAAAGGAAAGATCCAATTGCAATGTCATAAATGCAGGAAAGGATTATTGGGATGTTGCCGAGGCTGTAATAATACTACTATGTAGAAATATCAAGTAAGATTTGCTTTTTTTGGAGCAGAGACTGTTGGATGTTTTCTTCATCCCAAGGTGGTCATGAACTCTCTGCCTGAAAGGGTGATGGAGAAATAAACTTTCCTTCAGAAGTGCTTGGATGTGTACTTGAATCAAGCAGGGTAACTGTTTTCCAACTGACATGAATTTAATAGCGTCCTGTTGCATAAATTTAATTTGGTCTGTGATTCAATCATCATCGACATAGTTAGTTCTCAGTGATTTATTATTGTGCATACAAATGTAAAATGTGCTTGAGTTAAAGTAATATAATTTAAACTTAATGACCTGAAACTATTACATGAGACATGGAAGTACAGATGTTCCACACTTGTAGCTGACATTTTCTGATTCTCGTGCTATTCCAGTGCATTCATTTATTGGCTTTGTTCTTTAAAAATAAAACATTTGTTATTCTTTTGCATTCCCAGTACCAATAAATCATAAAAGGGTTTAACACCAAGTTATTGGGGCCACTTGCTTATAAATTCAATAAGTAAGGTTGTAAACTGCAAACCAAATCCCGAGTCATTGCATTTTGTTGAGTTTTGACAACAAATGAACTAAACTAATGCCAATCACGAGACAGCCACTTACCACATTTTAAAAACTATTTATAATATACCATTGGTTTACTGAAAAGTAAGGAAATGGAACATTAACAATTGCAAATTTGCTAAATTGGTCTTAATATGAAGCAAATGTAAAATTCCATAATTTAATTCAACCTCTTCCATCATGATAGATGACTATGATTGTTGGATTGCTCTTACAGTGCCCTCCATAATGTTTTGGACAAAGACCCATCATTTATTTATTTACCTCTGTACTCCACAATTTGAGATTTATAATTAAAAAATTCACGTGTGGTTAAAGTGCACATTGTCAGATTTTATTAAAGGGTATTTTTAACTTTTTGGTTCCACCATGTAGAAATTACAGCTGTGTTTACACATAGTCCCCCCCATTTCAGGGCACCATAATGTTCGGGACACATGGCTTCACAGGTGTTTGTAATTGCTCAGGAGTGTTTAATTGCCTCCTTAATGCAGGTATAAGAGAGCTCTCAGCACCTAGTCTTTCCTCCAGTCTTTCTATCAACTTTGGAAAATTTTATTGTTGTTTATCAACATGAGGACCAAAGTTGTGCCAATGAAAGTCAAATAAGCCATTATGAGACTGAGAAACAAGAATAAAACTGTTCGAGACATCAGCCAAACCTTAGACTTACCAAAATCAACTGTTTGGCACATCATTAAGAAGAAAGAGAGCACTGGTGAGCTTACTAATCACAAAGGGATTGGTAGGCCAAGGAAGACCTCCACAGCCCAAAACCCCCCCAAACACCTGTCCGACAGATCAAAAACACTCTTCAGGAGTCAGGTGTGGATTTGTCAATGACCACTGTCCGCAGAAGACTTCATGAACAGAAATACAGAGGCTACACTGCAAGAAGCAAACCACTGGTTATCTCGCATAAATAGGATGGCCAGGTTACAGTTTGCCAAGAAAAACTTATTAGAGCAACCACAATTCTGGAAAAAGGTCTTGTGGACAGATGAGACAAAGATTAACTTATATCAGAGTGATGGCAAGAGTAAAGTATGAAGGAGAGAAGGAACTGCCCAAGATCCAAAGCATACCACTTAATCTGTGAAACACGGTGGTGGGGGTGTTTTGACCTGGGTATGTATGGCTGCTGAAGGTACTGGCTCACTTATCTTCATTGATGATACAACTACTGATGGTAGTAGCATAATGAATTCTAAAGTGTATAGACACATCCTATCTGCTCAAGTTCAAACAAATGCCTCAAAACTCATTGGCCGGCGGTTCATTCTACAGCAAGACAATGATCCCAAACACACTGCTAAAGCAACAAAGGAGTTTTTCAAAGCTAAATAATGGTCAGTTCTTGAGATCACCCGATCTGAGCCCAATTGAGCATCTATACATAACTAAAGCTCTGATCTTGTTATCTCCTGGTTTGCACGGTATTTATATTTGCCCAAAAAGGTACGCAATACCGCTACGACTTTTCGGCATCTTGTCCTGCGCTGCGAGTGCACCAAGTTTTGTTCCGATCGGTGGTCTGATGTAAAAGTTAGCGAAGTTTAAAAATCTTAAAATCCGCGCATGCGCAGATAGATCTCCTCTCCTGCCAGTCAGCGCCGCGTTGATTGGTATTTTCTCCTGTCACTCCACGGGACGGTCCGCCCCTTCCTGCGCTAATGCATCTTTACTGGAGCTGTAGAAACACACCCCTCCCCCCTTCCAACACACCCCCTCCCCCACACCCCCTCCCCTCAAACGCCTCCCACCCAACACCCCCCTCCCCCACACGTCCCCTTCCCTCGGCTGCAGAATGCAACAACAGACGCAACAAGAAAGAATGGACTGAATAAATATCTTTAACGTTTAAATTGTTGTTTTATTTTAAGAGTTATTCACATTTCAAGCTTTAATAAATCCCATTTCCACTTGCCATATCCGTCAGCTGTGCCTGCGCCGTAATACCTGTGTGTTCTACGTTTCAATGGAAGCTCAATGCGCGGGAATGGCTGTGCCGCCAGAGAGCCACGAAGAGGGGGGGGATGGAGCGAGTGCAGAGTGCTTCCCCCACTGGCCCTCGTCAGCCCCCGCCTGAGGCCGTCCCCCTCCACCAGCTGCAGGATGCTTCCCCCCCACGCCCACCGGCCCCCGCTTGAAGGCGTTCCCCTCCCCAGACTGCAGGAATCTCTCCCCTCCCCCCCACCACGGCCCGCGACAGCCCCCGCCTGAAGCTGTTCCCCGACAGCCCCCGCCTGAAGCTGTTCCCCTCCCCTAGCTGCAGGACACTCTCTCCTCCCCCCACACCGGCCCCAAACAGCCCCTGCCTGAAGTCGCCCCCCTCCCCTGGCTGCAGGACGCTCCCCGCTGGCCCCCGCCTGAAGCCGTCCCCCTCCCCCGGCTACAGAACGCTCCCCGCCAGCTTGTCGTGCCTGTCAGCTGCACCTGTCGGGAGCCCAATGGGCGGGAATGGCTGTGCCGCCAGAGAGCCGCGAAGAGTGGAAGGGGGAGTTTGAGGGGGGATGGAGTGAGTGCAGGGCGCTCCCCCCCCACCGGCCCTCGACAGCCCCCTCCTGAGGCCATCACTCTCCACCAGCAGCAGGACGCTTCCCCCCACCGGCCCCCGACAGTCCCCACTTGAAGCCGTCCCCCTCCCCAGGCTGTAAGACGTTCCACCCACCGGCCCCCGACAGCCCCCGCCTGAAGCCGTTCCCCGACAACCCCCGCCTGAAGCTGTCTCCCTCCCCCGGCTACAGAACGCTCCCCGCCGGCCCCCGCCTGAAGCCGACCCGGCTACAGGACGCTCCCGCCGGCCCCTACCTGAAGCAGTCCCCAGCTCCAGGACGTTCCCCACAGGCCCCCACCTGGTGCTGTCCCTTCCCCAGCTGCAGGACGCTTCCCTACCAGCCCCCGCGTGAAGCCTGTAGGGAGTGGCAGCGGTAGGCCACGGCAGCGACAGGCCACGGTAGACCACAACAGCGATTGGCCACGGCAGCGGCAGCGGTAGGCCACGACACTGATAGGCCACGGGAGCCCCCGCGTGAAGCCGTCCCCCTGCCCCGGCTGCAGGACATTCCCCCACCGGCCCCCGATAGTCCCCGCCTGAAGCCGTGCCCCTCCCCGGCTGCAGGACGCTCCCCCCACCGTCCCCTGACAGACTCCACCTGAAGCAGTCCCCCTCCACCGGCTGCAGAACGCAACAAGAAAGAATGAACTGAATAAATATCTTTAACGTTTAAATTGTTATATTTTAAGAGTTATTCACATTTTAAGATTTAATAAATCCCTTTTCGACTTGCCATGCCTGTCACCTGCGCCTGCACCGTAATACCTGCATGTTCTACGTCTCAATAGGAGCCCAATATGTGGGAATGGCTGCGCCGCCAGAGAGCTGCGAAAAGTGGATGGCGGGGGGGAGAGTGGAGATGGAGTGAGTGCAGGGCGCTCCACCCCCCCCACCCCCCCCCACCAGCACTCGACAGCCCCGCCTGAGGCCGTCCCCCTCCACCGGCTGCAGGATTCTCCCCCCACACCCACCGGCCCCCGACTGAAGCCATGCCGCTCTCCAGGCTGCAGGACGCTCTACCGGCCCCCTACAGCCCCTGCCTGAAGCCGTTCCCTGACAGCCCCCGCCTGAAGGTGTCCCCGTCCGCTGCTGCAGGACGCTCTCCCCCACCGGCCCCCAACAGCCCCCGCCTGAAACCGTTCCCCGACAGCCCCCGCCTGAAGCTGTTCCCCTCCCCTAGCTGCAGGACACTCTCTCCTCCCCCCACACCGGCCCCAAACAGCCCCTGCCTGAAGTCGCCCCCCTCCCCTGGCTGCAGGACGCTCCCCGCTGGCCCCCGCCTGAAGCCGTCCCCCTCCCCCGGCTACAGAACGCTCCCCGCCAGCTTGTCGTGCCTGTCAGCTGCACCTGTCGGGAGCCCAATGGGCGGGAATGGCTGCGCCGCCAGAGAGCCGCGAAGAGTGGAAGGGGGGGTTTGAGGGGGGATGGAGTGAGTGCAGGGCGCTCCCCCCCCACCGGCTCTCGACAGCCCCCTCCTGAGGCCATCCCTCTCCACCAGCAGCAGGACGCTTCCCCCCACCGGCCCCCGACAGTCCCCACTTGAAGCCGTCCCCCTCCCCAGGCTGTAAGACGTTCCACCCACCGGCCCCCGACAGCCCCCGCCTGAAGCCGTTCCCCGACAACCCCCGCCTGAAGCCGTCTCCCTCCCCCGGCTACAGAACGCTCCCCGCCGGCCCCCGCCTGAAGCCGACCCGGCTACAGGACGCTCCCGCCGGCCCCTACCCGAAGCAGTCCCCAGCTCCAGGACGTTCCCCACAGGCCCCCACCTGGTGCTGTCCCTTCCCCAGCTGCAGGACGCTTCCCTACCAGCCCCCGCGTGAAGCCTGTAGGGAGTGGCAGCGGTAGGCCACGGCAGCGACAGGCCACGGTAGACCACAACAGCGATTGGCCACGGCAGCGGCAGCGGTAGGCCACGACACTGATAGGCCACGGGAGCCCCCGCGTGAAGCCGTCCCCCTGCCCCGGCTGCAGGACATTCCCCCACCGGCCCCCGATAGTCCCCGCCTGAAGCCGTGCCCCTCCCCGGCTGCAGGACGCTCCCCCCACCGTCCCCCGACAGACTCCACCTGAAGCAGTCCCCCTCCACCGGCTGCAGAACGCAACAAGAAAGAATGAACTGAATAAATATCTTTAACGTTTAAATTGTTATATTTTAAGAGTTATTCACATTTTAAGATTTAATAAATCCCTTTTCGACTTGCCATGCCTGTCACCTGCGCCTGCACCGTAATACCTGCATGTTCTACGTCTCAATAGGAGCCCAATATGTGGGAATGGCTGCGCCGCCAGAGAGCTGCGAAAAGTGGATGGCGGGGGGGAGAGTGGAGATGGAGTGAGTGCAGGGCGCTCCACCCCCCCCACCCCCCCCCACCAGCACTCGACAGCCCCGCCTGAGGCCGTCCCCCTCCACCGGCTGCAGGATTCTCCCCCCACACCCACCGGCCCCCGACTGAAGCCATGCCGCTCTCCAGGCTGCAGGACGCTCTACCGGCCCCCTACAGCCCCTGCCTGAAGCCGTTCCCTGACAGCCCCCGCCTGAAGGTGTCCCCGTCCGCTGCTGCAGGACGCTCTCCCCCACCGGCCCCCAACAGCCCCCGCCTGAAACCGTTCCCCGACAGCCCCCGCCTGAAGCTGTTCCCCTCCCCTAGCTGCAGGACACTCTCTCCTCCCCCCACACCGGCCCCAAACAGCCCCTGCCTGAAGTCGCCCCCCTCCCCTGGCTGCAGGACGCTCCCCGCTGGCCCCCGCCTGAAGCCGTCCCCCTCCCCCGGCTACAGAACGCTCCCCGCCAGCTTGTCGTGCCTGTCAGCTGCACCTGTCGGGAGCCCAATGGGCGGGAATGGCTGCGCCGCCAGAGAGCCGCGAAGAGTGGAAGGGGGGGTTTGAGGGGGGATGGAGTGAGTGCAGGGCGCTCCCCCCCCACCGGCCCTCGACAGCCCCCTCCTGAGGCCATCCCTCTCCACCAGCAGCAGGACGCTTCCCCCCACCGGCCCCCGACAGTCCCCACTTGAAGCCGTCCCCCTCCCCAGGCTGTAAGACGTTCCACCCACCGGCCCCCGACAGCCCCCGCCTGAAGCCGTTCCCCGACAACCCCCGCCTGAAGCCGTCTCCCTCCCCCGGCTACAGAACGCTCCCCGCCGGCCCCCGCCTGAAGCCGACCCGGCTACAGGACGCTCCCGCCGGCCCCTACCCGAAGCAGTCCCCAGCTCCAGGACGTTCCCCACAGGCCCCCACCTGGTGCTGTCCCTTCCCCAGCTGCAGGACGCTTCCCTACCAGCCCCCGCGTGAAGCCTGTAGGGAGTGGCAGCGGTAGGCCACGGCAGCGACAGGCCACGGTAGACCACAACAGCGATTGGCCACGGCAGCGGCAGCGGTAGGCCACGACACTGATAGGCCACGGGAGCCCCCGCGTGAAGCCGTCCCCCTGCCCCGGCTGCAGGACATTCCCCCACCGGCCCCCGATAGTCCCCGCCTGAAGCCGTGCCCCTCCCCGGCTGCAGGACGCTCCCCCCACCGTCCCCCGACAGACTCCACCTGAAGCAGTCCCCCTCCACCGGCTGCAGAACGCAACAAGAAAGAATGAACTGAATAAATATCTTTAACGTTTAAATTGTTATATTTTAAGAGTTATTCACATTTTAAGATTTAATAAATCCCTTTTCGACTTGCCATGCCTGTCACCTGCGCCTGCACCGTAATACCTGCATGTTCTACGTCTCAATAGGAGCCCAATATGTGGGAATGGCTGCGCCGCCAGAGAGCTGCGAAAAGTGGATGGCGGGGGGGAGAGTGGAGATGGAGTGAGTGCAGGGCGCTCCACCCCCCCCACCCCCCCCCACCAGCATTCGACAGCCCCGCCTGAGGCCGTCCCCCTCCACCGGCTGCAGGATTCTCCCCCCACACCCACCGGCCCCCGACTGAAGCCATGCCGCTCTCCAGGCTGCAGGATGCTCTACCGGCCCCCTACAGCCCCTGCCTGAAGCCGTTCCCTGACAGCCCCCGCCTGAAGGTGTCCCCGTCCGCTGCTGCAGGACGCTCTCCCCCACCGGCCCCCAACAGCCCCCGCCTGAAACCGTTCCCCGACAGCCCCCACCTGAAGCCGTCCCCCGACAGCCCCCTCCTGAAGCTGTCCCCCTCCCCCTCTGTCCTCTATAGATTCACCCCAGCAGACCTTAGTACTTTTAATAAGGCCTATTGCCCTGGTCATTGTGTATGCCAACTTCAATTTTATAAAGAGCATGGATATTTGGATGTGTTAAAAGCGTAATTTGGGAAGCAAATCTCACACATTTGTAGTTATTGGTGGATCTGAAACATAAAAGATAGGATTGCAGTTGCAATCCAAATGGTGTATTAAAGGAATTATAGGATGTGGAGTTAATGCACGAAGTGCCACTGGTAGAGCAGAGCGAGAGGCTGAGTGAGCTACTTTCCATTCTATTTCTCATAATCTTATGTGTATTCTTAGATTAAGAAACAACAAGTAGATGTTGAATGCCAAATGCACTGTGATCTCTATATGTGTGCAGCATGAGTGGGACATACTCATTTCAAATTGCCATGGTGCCTTAAATGATCAAAGTAGTGCTGACCTAACTTCGTGCTGACCTCATCTTGCAGTTCCATTCAAGCATATACAGCATTAAGAAAACATGCACTATTGATTGATTTTCCAGGACATTGCCGTTAATCATGGTTGAAATACCAGCAAGTTGGAACTAAGAATAGTGCTAGGGGGTGGACCCGTTTTGGATGTTTTTTATCAACAGAGAGTGAATATTCATTCTGGATTTTGTGGTTTCCTTGTATGAATAGCAGCTTGATGAATTTTCCCTTCTGAGAATATGTTTTTAAATTGTCCTTTGACATACCTCAATGATTTTCCCATTTCAGACTGGCTTTGAGGCTGATGGCAAGTCTACAATGGTAAATTATTTTGCGTACACCAAATGCAAATGAAGATGTTAACTCCTCCTCATTCTGCCTTTTTTTTCAATAAAAACTGTTTAGGCAGGTTATTATTAAACTTTGAAATTTAATACCGACTCAACTATTCTGCACAACCAGGCTTTTGGTTCACGAAAATTCTGTAGCAGTAGAGAATAAATAACAAAACTGTGGTATATTGGGTCATTTAAGTAGTAAAGATTAGTAATGCAACCTCAGCATATAGGTCGCATACAACAACACTAAAGAGAAAATCAGATATCTGTCATCCCAACTATAAGGGCTTGACAGCTGATGTCCATATATGCAAAATTTCCGTCATTCTCCGACTACTTTTGATGATTTGTATGATCTCCAATACCCAGGAACTCTCTGAATGGGAGGTAAATGGAAAATTCTGTAAAATTGCACCTCAAGGAATACAGATATTTGTACCTCAAGGAATATAGATATTTTAAAGGTGAGGACAGTATGTTTCCAGATATGATGAAAGCTCAAAATGAAATTCATACATATGTTGTATACATCATTTGGCTGTTTAAAGATGAGATACAAAGGAAGGCAAAACCAATCAGAAAGCACAAAAATAGAATCTCTAAGTTATAAATGTGACATTTTAGCATTGTCACAAATTTAACAAAATAGGACTTCAAGATACTAGCCAGACATCACGAAATTGCCTTCTCCAAAATACAATCTGTTTCACATTTACAGCTTGATGGTACTGTACTAAGCTGCCTCACCAATTACAAGGGTTTTATTACATCTCATACAAAACTGTACTTCGAAATGCACATTTTTACCCGACAAATGCAAATAAAGTCTCATTAAAAGACTCATCACAATCCAGCAATCAAAAATAGGAAAAGAACGACCAAAACAATTCAATACTAAAAAGTACTATAAAAGATCAAACTAGAAAGGCAAACTGGAAAAGGCAATTTTGGATTTAGTGTGATACAGTGAACCGGATTTGATAAGGGAACTCAAAGTAAAGGAACTATTAGGAGGTAGCGACCACAACCTGATAGTTTTAATCTGCAATTTGAGAGGGAAAGGGTGAAATCGGATTGCAACTGGGCAAAGGGAACTACTGAGGCATGAGGGTGGAGCTGGCCAAAGTTGACTGCAGAGGGACCCCAGCAGGGATGACAGTGGAACAGCAATGGCAGGAATTTCAGGGAATAATCTGGAAGATGCAGGATCTTTTCATTCCAAAGAGGAAAAAATATTTTATGGGAAGAAAGAGGTGACCGTGGCTGACAAGGAAAGTCAAGGACAATATAAAGCTAAAAGAGAAGGCTTATAACGTAGCAATGGGGAATAAAGAAATGGAAGAGAAGTTAAATAACCTTTTTGTATCAATCTTCACAGTGGAAGACACCAGCAACGTGTCTGAAATCTGGAGTGTCAGGGGGTGGAAGTTTGTGGTGGCTATTACCAAGGAGAAGGTGCTTGGGAAGCCGAAAGGGCTGACGGTGGATAAGGCACCTGAGCCGGATGGACTGCACCCTAGGATTCTGAAAGTGGTGGCTTTAGAGATTGTGGAGGCATTGATATTTATTTTTATTTTTTTTAATTAGAAGTATTGTACATTGCAGTGATATCAAGCAAAAATAAAATTATACATTTCTTGTACCACTTCTTATTTTAAACTTTAAAAAGAAGAAAGATAGAAAGAGTTAGCAAAGATAGTGAGTGAGTGAGTGAAAGAGTGGTCCAGAGAAACCCATAGGGACATAAACCACAAGAAAAAGTTAAACAGAAAACCAAAGAAAAAGAAAGAAAAAAAATAGAGAACAGAAACTAAGATAAGATAAGATAAGATAAAAGGGATGTACCTACTTCGTATCTTTACACACCCCTCACCAGGTCCTGAAACCATTTATTTTCAACGTTTTGTTGCACCCTATGCTTGTAATAAGTCGATAAATGGAGACCAAATCTTTTGGAAATGGTCTGATTTGCCTCATGTCTTCCAGGTGTAACAGTTCGGACATATTAGAAATCCACATTTTTATCGTTGGTGTGGGAGCGTTTTTCCAGAATTTAAGTACAAGTGTTTTTGCCATTATTAAGCCGGAATTAGGGAAGCTCTTTTGGAACGAAGTCAGCTCAAAGCTGGCTTCCATTGTTCCAAAAATAATCAGTTCTGCATTCGGTTTCAGTTTTATTTTAAATAATTTCGTAAAAATTTCAAAGATTTAATTCCAAAATTTTTGGATTTTTATACAAAAAACAAAACAATGTGCTGTAGTTGCTTCTTGGGATAGACATTTATCACAGATGGAAGAAACATTTGGATAAAATTTACTTCTTTTAGTTTTTGAGTAGTATAGTCTATGTAAAGTTTTAAATTGAATTAGAATGTGTCTTACATTAATCGAGCATTTGTGCACATATAGCAAGTGTTTATCCCAACCCTCTTTTGAGATTTTTATAGCTAGTTCTTGTTCCCAATCTCATCTAATTCTATCAGATGATGGTATTTCTATATTTAGAATGATATTATACAAGTATGATATTAAATTAGTTGATTCCGCCTTTATATTCATAGCATCGTCTAATAGGTCTGGAGATAAATTTTGATATTCTTGTGTATATTTTTTCAAATAGTCACAGATTTGAAAATATTTAAAATATTGATTACTTCTCAAATTGTATTTAATTTATAATTGGTGAAATGATTAAAAATGTCCATTATCATACATGTCTCCAAACGTTTTAATTCCTATTCTGTCCCAGTGTGTAAATGATTTATCTATAATAGATGGTTTAAACGACAGATTATTAACTATAGGTGAGAGAAGCGATAGGTTTCTTAATTTTAGAGTTAATTTTATTTGGTTCCAAATTCTAATTGTACTATGAATAATTGGATTTTTACTATATATTGTATTATTCAATTTTGTTGGTGAGAGAAGGATCGCTCCTATATTAAAAGGGGAACAATCCTCTCTCTCCATTACTATCCAATCCACCTGCTGGACCGAGTTGTCCAACAGGTGAATCATATTTTTGACATTTGCTGCCCAATAATAATACAAAAAATTAGGGAGTGTTAATCCACCAAATTCTTTAGGTTTGCACAAATGTCTTCTTTGAATTCTATGGGATTTATAGTCACATATAAAATTTGTGATATCGGCATCCAGTTTAAAAAAAAACTTTTTGGGTAAGTATATTGGTATTGATTGGAATAGATATAAAATTTGTGGTAGAAAGATCATTTTTATAGCATTTATTTGGCCTAAGAGACATAGGAAGAGTTTTCCAAAATTTAATCTGCGTTTAATTTATTAAGTAAGGGCATATAGTTTGCATTAAATAAAGATTTATATTTTCTAGTAATTTCAATTCCCAAATATTTAAATTTTTCTGAAGCAATTTTAAAAGGGAATTTTAACAGGTGTGTTGAGTCTTGAGGTTTTATCGTCATAATTTCACTTTTATTCCAATTTATTCTATATCCTGAAAAGGATCCAAATTCCTCTATTAGATTTAATATATTTGGTATACTGATTTGTGATTTTGTGATATATAGTAGTACATCATCTGCGTATAATGATATTTTATTATTTGAGTATTTTGTATTATAACCATGGATATTCGGATACATTCTAATGCTTTCCGCTAATGGTTCTATTACAAGAGCAGATAGCAGAGGTGATAGTGAACATCCCTGTCTATTTCCCCTTGATAATTGAAATGTCGGGGACAACATATTATTAGTTAATATTCTGGTAGTGAGCCGGCATTGATATTTCAGGAATCAGTAGTCAGGAGTGGTCCCAGATGATTGGAAAATTGCCAATATTACCCAGCTGCATAAAAAGGGAGCAAGGCAGAATAGTGGGAACTATAGACCAGTTTGTCTGACTTTGGTGGTTGGTAAGATTTTAGAGTCGATTATAAAGGATGAGGTTATGGAGTACTTAGGAGTTCACGATAAAGGTGTTTTTTTCTGGTCGGCTGCCAGTGACTAGTGGAGTTCCATAAGGGTCAGTGCTGGGGCAGCTGCTCTTCACGTTGTATATTAATGATTTGGACGAGGGGATTGAAGGCTTTGTGACAAAGTTTGTGGATGATACGAAAATAGGTAGAGGGGCAGGTAGTGTAGAGAAAGCAGGGACTCTGCAGAACTTAAACAAAGTTGAGAGAGTGGGCACAGAAGTGACAGATGGAATATAGTGTAGCAAAGTGTGGAGTCATGCATTTTGGTAGTAGGAATAAAGGCATAGACTATTTTCTAAATGGGGTGAGAATCCAGAAATCAGAGGTGCAAAGGGACTTGGGAGTGCTGTTGCAGGATTCCCAAAAAGTTAATTTGCAAGTCGAAATGGTAGTAAAGAAAGCAAACTCAATATTTACTCAATGGTAGTAAAGAAAGCAAACTCAATACTCAGCATTTACAATATTTCAAGAGGGCTTATATACAAAAACAGGGATGTAATGTTGAGGCTCTATAAGGCGCTGGTCAGGCCGCATTTGGAATATTGCGAGCAATTTTGGGCACCATATCTGAGGAAGGATGTGCTGGCTCTGGAGAGGGTCCAGAGGAAGTTTACAAGAATTATCCCAGGAATGAGTAGGTTAACCTATGATGAGCATTTGTCGGTACTGGGCCTATACTCGCTGGAGTTTAGAAGAATGAGGGGGGACCTCATTGAAACATACAGAATAGTGAAAGACTACAATAGAGTGGATGTGGAGAGGATGTTTCCATTAATGGGAGAGTCTAGAACTAGAGGCCATAGCCTCAGAATTAAAGAACGTTCTTTTAGGAAGAAGATGAGGAAATTTATTTGGTCAGAGGGTGGTGAATCTGTGGAATTCTTTGCCACAGAAGGATGTAGAGGCCAAGTTAGTGGATAGTTTTAAGGCAGAGATAGATGGATTATTGATTAGTACAGGTGTCAGAGGTTATGTGGAGAAGGCAGGTGAATAGGGTTAGGAGTGAGAGAAAGATCAGCCACGATTGAATGGCAGAGTAGACAATGGGCCAAATGGCCTAATTCTACTCCTATTCCTTACGACCTTAAAGTTTGCAAATGGAAACCCATAAAAGAGCTGAGGCTCTGAGTTAAGGTAAAGATTTATGGAGGTTCACTTAAATATTTTCGAAAGCAAAATTAGGTCCAATGTAATCCAAAAATTACAAGATTACGAATCTCCAGAAACATAAATCTTTGTGTGCTTGAAGTTAGAAGCAACTATTTATTCCTGAAAAGGGTTGTAAAGATGATGAGGTATCAGAGATTTCCAACTTCAGTAAAGTGAAAGCTGCAAGCATCACATGAGCCAAATATAATGGCTGCGGCAATATGACTGCTCTATGGCCATTTTTAATGAAAGCCATGATGCATGTTTGATAATGGAAGGCTGATCCATTAAATTGCGTTTTCTGTCCTGTCAAGGTTGAAAGATTAAATCTCTGATTTATTTGAATTCTTCATATTAAATGCATTTATCAAAGTTTCAACATTTAAAATTAATCAATTCAGAGTAATCATTTTCCAAATAAATTATGGATTCCCCTAGATATCCATGGAATATATTTACAAATATTACTGTGATGCATAATTGAATTTCTTAATTCTTATTTGGCCATTTCCACAGCGTCGGGCTCTGGGTAAGCCCATATAACCACCAGGGGTGCCGGGGCGATGGCAGTCCTGCCGGCAGTCTATTCATTTATCCATTCTTTTTGTTATTTTTTAGTGTGTTAAAAAGTTTGTTTGAATATTCTTCGGTTTGTTTTATGTGGGGGGGGGGAGGGGATCGGGGGAAGCTTTTTTTTTCAAGTTCCTACCTTGCCGGAGATGTGATTGTGTTTCGGATCACATTCTCCTGGCTCTGCGGCCTTCCATCGCTGGAGCTGGAGGCCTCCTCGGACTGTTGTGAGCCCCACCGCAGGGCGCGGACTTAACATCGGAGCTGATCCCTTGCCTGGGATCGCTCCCACCACGACCACCGCGGACTTTACCATCAAGAGCTCGCAGTCTCGGGAGAGGCCGAGTCGGGAGCTCCAACGTCGCAGAAAGTTCGACCAGCCCCGACGCGAGGTTCAATCGTCCGGCGCAGGGAACCTGACATCCCCCGATGCGGGAGCGGATCGCCTCGACGCAGAGGGCCCGAACGCCACCGGCTACGGGTCAAGATCGTCCCGTCAACGGGGGCTCGAGGCCCACGACCGAGGAAGAACTAAGGGAAGGGACTTGAACTTTATTTTGCCTTCCATCACAGTGAGGAATGTGTAGGAATCACTGTGGTGGATGTTCATGTTAAAATGTGTTTTTGAGTGATCTGTTGCTTTTAATTGTATGACTGACTTGGCCAATGAAATTCCTCGTATGTTGCAAAACATACTTGGCGAATAAAGTGTGATTCTGATTCTGATAACATTTTGGCACATTTGTTGAAACTCCCATCCAAGATTTCAACAATAATTCATGCTATGGCTTTTTAGATTGCTGAAAAGAGTTCTGTATTCACAGGAATCATGCACCTTGCCCATTTCTTGAAAGTCCTTGCACACATCCATAGAAGCTCAAGAATTCACATTTACAGCCACAATTTTAATCCATTAACCCTGCCCATAGGCTCCCATGGTATTGATTACAAACAAGATACTCCTAAATCATTATATTTTTCCTCACATTGTTATAAACTAACATCTTTGTGCATCTGAACCAGAAACATTTGTTCCTCGAGTTGTTTTTACAATTTGACTGTGACTAAATTAGTCCTTCATTTGTCAAAGAATCTTCTTAGCACAGATTGTTTCCTCACTACTTCGGCTTGATTATTGGTGGTCCTATCTCCTACTGTGAGATGCGTGTGAACAAGTAATTTCATTGCACTCTGGCAGAGAAGACTAAATTAATCTGCTATTTGCTTTGAGTTGTAATGTGTTTAATATTATACTGAATGCTTATTGTAATGGATTGGGTGTAGTTTACTCAAACTCTTCCATTTTCAATGCTTTTTTTCCAATATGAATTCCATATTACTAATAATGTCAGAAGGTTAACACCATTAAAAAACGTATGTGTCCTTATAAATCAAAAGAGAAAACAGACTGAAAAGTAATTTCAACTTGTTTTCTGAACAGAGACCACTATCATTTCTTTCATGGAGAACCACTGTAAAGGAAGGTCAAATTTGAAAATTTGCACTTTCCACATAGCTCCCAAAATCAAATTTCCTTAGTATCTGAACTTAAAATATTATTTAGATTTGGGAAGTTATAGCAAATATTTTTTAAATTGTTAAATATTTACAATAAAAATTGAAAGGATTCTAATATTTTCAAGATGATTTAATATTTATTTTTCCTAAATGTCCAGCTCTTTACCAGTACTATCAGATACCTTATTACAAATGCCACTAGTCATCATCAGTAAGTAATGGACCCAGGAATCATCAACACAGATCTCTATAATACACCACTTGGCTCTTCAAACTGTGTAAGTGGTTGACTTCCTGGTCACTCTTTGAGATATGAGGGTTTTGCTCTGCATTTCTCCCAGCATGGAGACAAATTTAATAACATCGCTTTCCTTTCACATTTCCCTCATGAGAAATAGAGGCAGCAGCTTGTGTAAGCCTGTCCATGAGATTCACCTTTAACAAGAGACAATTTTATACCGATGGGCTGCCTAACTAAAATATGATCTCTGTTTTAAAATGAACTGATTTAGCAAGATAGCTCAGTATCCCAGTTACTTACTTTAATCTCTCTCCAGAGATTTTGGAGACCAGTGTGAGACAAGTGAACATGGTTAGGACTTTCTTCTGGGCAAATTCTATTCCACTTTGTGGTTCTTACATGGTGTATATTTTCTTTAGCTGACTGTCTTTTGTACTTGTTAGCAAATGCTATCATGCTGTCCCATGTTGCATCTTGATTCTTTCCTCTGAATCCTCTGCTAAATCTCTGAGCCAACATGCCTGCAAACTGTTGCATTACCAGCTACCTTGCTTTCCTCGCCAGTCCTCAGATGTGCTGTACAAATACCTGCTCGTTAACACTTAAAGCTCTTCATTCCCTCAAATATGGTTACCATTCACCACTAACTTTCTTTTTAAAACTGGAAGGAATGTCTAAGAATAAACCGTTTTGGAGATTTAATTCTCACATCCTAAAAGATCCACAAGCGAGTATATATTTAAAAGAACAAATGGACGCCTTTTTTTAAATAAATGACACTCCAGATATATCGCCTACTGTATTATGGGAATCTTTTAAAGCATACATTAGAGGTATTATAATTTCATATCAAGCTTTTCAAAATAAAAAGAATAAGAATGAACAAAGACAGTTAGAGGAACTTATTAGACAAATGGATATAGACAATGCTAAAGATCCATCAATAGATAAACATAATAAAATAATAATTTTGAAATTTAAATTAAATAAACTATTATCAGCCAAACTTATAAGACTTTTTCAAATGACAAAACAAGAGCACTTTGACTTTGCGGATAAACCGCATAAACGTTTGGCTCGCCAGCTAAAAAAACGAGAAAAAGAACATACGATCCCAAAGATTAAATCAGATAGAGGGGAATTATTAACCATACCGAAGGATATTAATAAAAGATTTGCGCAATTTTATGAGAATTTGTATACATCTAAAACGACAACTGACTCCTATAAAATTACAGAGTTTTTGGATAATTGTAAGCTTCCAAAGTTGGAGTTGAAGGAACAAGAGGAACTGGGAGCACAAATCTCATTTAAGGAATTAGAAGATACAATAAACTCATTAAAGAATGGAAAAACACCAGGTCCTGATGGATTTACTAATGAATTTTATAAAAGCTTCTACAACAAAATTATACCACGATTACAAAAAATGTACCAATATGCTTTTAAAAAACAAACATTACCTGATACACTAGCTGAATCAACGATCACACTAATACTTAAAAAATACAAAGATATAGAAGAACCGGGTTCATATAGAGCTATAGTATTGTTAAACACAGATCAAAAAATATTAGCAAAAACACTAGCTAGAAGATTAAGTAAATATATTAGCAAACTAATAAACCCAGATCAGACTGGGTTTATCCCTAAAAGATACTCATCTAATAATATGAGACGTCTACTCAATATAATGCATTCACATAAATCTGAAGAACAAGAATTATCAATCATCTCGTTGGACGCTGAAAAAGCATTTGACCAAGTAAAATGGAATTATATGGATAAAGTATTACAAAAATTCCAACTGGGAGAGAATTTTATTTTATGGATTAAACTATTATATAATAAACCTACAGCTAGAATATTAACTAATAACATATTATCCTCGAAATTTCAACTATCAAGGGGAAATAGACAAGGATGCTCATTATCACAGTTGTTTGCTCTCATAATTGAACCGTTAGCAGAAAAAATTAGAACACACCCAGATATCCATGGGTATAATACTAAATATTCAAGTAATAAAATATCTTTATACGCGGATGATATATTACTGTACATTACAAAACCTCAAATTACTATACCAAATATATTAAACTTATTTTTTTTATTTTTTTTTTTTATTTTTATTAGAAGTACGGTAAATTACAGTAATACACAACACATATATCTTAATACATTTTTTGTACCGCTTCATTTTTTTGAGCTTTAAAAGAAAGATAGAAGTAAGAAAAGTAAAGAAAGTGCGCAAGAGTCGTGAAGTGCAAGAGAGTGTTGGGAAAAGAAAGCCCCTTAGAAAAGAAGTTAGAGAAGGAAGTAAAGTAAGAAAGTAGACCCTAGAAAAGAAAGAAAAAGAAAGTAGGAACAATCGCAGAAAGGGACTACCAACCAAGTCTGTTTTTGTTGTTTTACCTCCCATTACCAGGTCCTGATACCATTTATTTATTTATTTATTTTTAAAATTACTATTGCACCTCATGCTTGTAATAGGTCCAGAAACGTAGACCACGTCTTTTGGAATTGGTCTGCTTTACCTGCTAAGAGGAATCTCATCTCTTCCAGATGTAATGTTTCAAACATATTTGATGTCCACATTTTTATTGTTGGTGTGGGTGCATTTTTCCAGAATTTAAGTATGAGCTTTTTTCCCATTATTAGCCCGTAATTGAATAAATTCTTCTGATACACGTTTAATTCAGGGATACCTTCCGATATTCCAAAAATGATCCATTCTGGTTTTGGTACCAGTTTTATTTTAATTAATTTTGAAAAAATATCAAATATTTCATACCAGAATTTTTGGATTTTTGTACAAAAAACAAAAGAATGCGCTATGGTAGCTTCTTGACAGACATTTATCACAGATTGGTGAAACATTAGGAAAGATTTTATTTAATTTAGTTTTTGAATTTAATTTAGTCTATGTAATGTTTTGAATTGGATAAACGTATGTCGTACGTTGATCGAACATTTATGCACCTGTAGTAAATGATTATCCCAGCTCTCTTTTGAAATTTTTATAGCTAATTCTTGTTCCCAGTCTCTTCTAATTCCATCTGTTGTGGGTATTTCTATGTTTAAAATGATATTATATAAGTACGATATTAGATTAGCTGATTCCGCCTTTGTCTTCATTGCTTCATCTAGTAATTATGATAGTCTTTTGTGTATTTTTTCAGATAATCACGAATTTGTAGATATTTAAAATATTGGTTATTTTTCAAATTATATTTCAGTTGTAGTTGTTGAAATGATAGTAATTTTCCCAATTCATACAGATCTTCGAGCGTTTTGATTCCCATTCTTTCCCATTGTATAAATGATTTGTCTATGATTGAAGGTTTAAACGATGGGTTATTGACTATTGGTATTGAGAGAGATAGGTTTCTTAATTTTAGATTCTGTTTTATTTGTTTCCATGTTCTAATTGTGCTATATATAATTGGATTTTTATTATAATATTTATTATTCAAATTTATTGGAGAGAGAATAATCGCTCCTTTATTACTCGGGGAGCAGTCCCCTTTTTCCATTACAATCCAGTCCGCCTGCTGGGCAGAATTGTCCAGCAGGTGAATCATATTTTTAATATTTACTGCTCAATTATAATACATAAAGTTAGGGAGCGCTAGACCACCCTACTCTTTTCGTTTATTAAGGTGTGCTCTTTGTATTCTATGGGATTTATAATCCCATATAAAATTTGTAATGTCTGAGTCCAATTTTTTGAAAAACTTTTTGGGGAGATATATAGGTATTGATTGAAATAGGTATAGGATTTGTGGTAAGAAAATCATTTTATAGCATTTATTCTGCCTATTAAGGACATCGGAAGTGTTTTCCAGAATTTAATCAAATTATTTAATTTCTTAAGTAAGGGATTATAATTGGCTTTAAATTTTTGGTAATTTCTAGTAATTTCAATTCCCAAATATTTGAATTTTTCTGTAGCTATTTTAAAGGGGAATTTCCTGAGGTGTGTTGAGTCTTTTGGTTTTATCGACATAATTTCACTTTTGTTCCAATTTATTCTATATCCTGAGAAGGATCCAAAGTCCTCAATTAAATTTAATATATTTGGTATACTAATTTGTGGTTTTGTGATGTACAGTAGTACATCATCGGCATATAGGGATATTTTGTTATTTGAATATTTTGTATTATAACCGTAAATATCCAGGTGTGTTCATATTTTTTCAGCAAGGGGTTCAATTACCAAAGCAAATAACAGCGGTGATAATGAACATCCTTGTCTATTGCCCCTTGATAGTTCAAATTTCGAGGATAATATATTATTAGTTAGTATTCTAGCCGTAGGTTTGTTATATAATAGTTTTTTCCATGCAATGAAGTTCTCTCCCAATTGGAATTTTTGCAATACTTTAATCATATAGTCCCATTCTACTTGATCAAACGCTTTTTCTGCGTCCAGTGAGATGATAGATAACTCTTGGTCATGAGATTTATGTGAGTGCATTATGTTAAGCAAACGTCTCAAATTATTGAATGAATGTCTCTTAGGTATAAATCCTGTTTGATCCTCATTTATTAGTCTACTAACATACCTGCTTAGTCTACTGGCTAGTGTTTTCACTATTATTTTTTGATCCGTATTTAACAAAGCAATAGCTCTATATGATCCTGGTTCTTCTATATTTTTTATATTTTTTAAGTATTAATATGATCGTTGATTCTGCTAGTGTTTCAGGTAAGTTTTGCTCTTTAAAAGCATATGTATACATTTTCTGTAATTGTGGAGTAACTATGTCGTAAAAAGATTTATAAAATTCATTACTGAATCCGTCTGGTCCTGGTGTTTTTCCATTCTTTAGTATTTTTATTGTGTCTTCTATCTCCTTAGAAGTAATTTGTGCTCCCAGTTCCTCTTGTTCCCTCAGTTCTAATTGTGGTAGGTTACAGTTATCTAAAAATTCTGAAATTTTATTATTATCTATTAACGTTTTAGATGTGTATAAATTCTGATAAAATTGAGCAAATCTTTTATTGATATCCTTGGGTAATGTTAATAATTCCCCTCTGTCTGATTTAATCTTTAATATTGCATTCTCTTTTTCCCGTTTTTTCAGTTGGCGTGCTAGAAGTTTGTGGGGTTTGTCCCCGAATTCGAAGTGTTATATTAAACTTAATTGAGGATTTTGGATCCTTTTCTGGATATAGAATAAACTGGAATAAAAGTGAAATTATGTCAATAAAACCGAAAGACCCAACACATCTTTTAAAATTCCCTTTTAAAATAGCTACAGAAAAATTTAAATACTTGGGAATCGAAATCACTAGAACATATCAAGGCATGTTTAAAGCAAATTTTGATCAATTGAATACACTAATGTCTTTAATAGGCCGAATAAATGCAATAAAAATGATCTTTTTACCACAAATTTTATACCTATTTCAATCGATTCCTATATACCTACCAAATAAGTTTTTTTTTTAAACTGGATTCAGCCATTACGAATTTTATATGGGACTATAAATCACATAGAATACAAAGAACACACTTGAACAAAGCTAAAGTATTAGGGGCCTTAGCACTCCCTAATTTCATGTATTACTATTGGTCAGTAAATATTAAAAATATGATTCAACTGATGGACAACTCTGCCCAGCAAGAGGACTGGATTGTAATGGAGAGAGAGGACTGCTCCTCTGGAAACATTGGAGCGATCCTTCTCTCACCAATGAAACTGAATAACATAAATTATAACAAAAACCCAATTATACATAGCACAATTAGAACTTGGAAACAAATAAAACAAAATTTAAAATTAAGAAATTTATCGCTTTTATCTCCCATAATTAATAACCCTTCATTCAATCCCTCTATTACAGACAAATCTTTCATACAATGGGATAGACTAGGAATTAAAACGTTCGGTGACTTGTACGAAACTGGAAAATTATTATCATTCCAACAATTACAAATAAAATATAAACTCGGAAATAATCAATATTTTAAATATTTTCAAATACGTGACTATTTGAAAAAATATACAAAAGATCATCATAATACCTCAACAGATGTATTGGATGAAGCAATGCAGATAAAAGCTGAATCAGCAAACTTAATATCATATTTGTATAATATTATTTTAAATGTAGAAATACCATCTACGGAAGGTATTAGAAGAGACTGGGAACAAGAATTAGCTATTAAAATTTCGAAGGAAAGGTGGAATGAATATTTATTAAACGTGCATAAATGTTCGATTAATGTAAGACACACTTTAATACAATTTAAAATTTTACATAGATTATATTATTCTAAAACTAAAATCAATAAAATATTCCCAAATGTATCATCAATTTGTGATAAATGTCAATCTCAAGAAGCTACTATAGCGCACTCATTTGTTTTCTGTACAAATTATTTAAAATTAAACTGATACCCAAAGCAGAATGGATTATCTTCGGAACAACGGAAGATAGTCCAGAACTAAATATGTTCCAAAAGAAATTAATAGACTATGGGTTAATAACTGGAAAAAAGTTAATCCTAAAATTCTGGAAAAACGCTCCAATACCAACTATAAACATGTGGATTTCAAATATGTTCGAAACATTACACCTAGAAGAGATAAGACTCCACCTGGCAGGTAAACCAGATCACTTCCACCTGACGTGGTCTGCATTTATAGAATTATTACAAGTATAGGGTGCAAAAGTACTAAAAAAAACCTGAGGTCAGGTAAGGGGGGATGAAAGCTGGAGAGTTGTTATGTCCCATTTGCGTGATGCTTACAAAAAAAAGATCTGTTTTTCTCTTTTCCCTCTCTCTTTTTTCTTATTTTTTAGGGTCTATTTCTTAACTCTTTCCTTTTGTGTTTAATTTCTTTCTTATAGGGTCTTTGTCTTTTTTTTGTTTTTTTTTGTCACGTTTTTTACACCTTCACTTTTTTCGTTCACTTTCTTCTTTCTCTCAATCTTATCCTTTCCCTTTATTAGTGTAGAAAATAAACAGAGTACATTAATTGTAATAAGATATATGTGATGAGTACTAGTGTAATTGGTTGTAATGTAATGTACTTCTAATAAATAAAATAAAATAAAAAAATTAAAAATAAATATGGTTACCAACTTTGACACAATACCAAAACTGCATATAGGGTATGTATGCCATTTGTGTTATTATAGTAATTGTGATGAGAATAATCTATTGTGCATAGTCGCCATCCAATGCCATATCTATTCAATTGATTACCTCCCCAAATTTCCTTTCAGAACTTCTCTGGTGGCACAGTTAGTAAAGCTGCTGCTTTTTCCGTCCCGACCTTAAAGGTTGTCTCTGTGGTGTTTGCATATTTTCCCTGTGACCATGTGGATTTCCTGCAAGTGCTCTGGATTTCTCCCTCATCCCAGAGACGTGTGGATTGGGAGATTAATTGAAATTGATTGAATCATACAACATGGAAACAGGCCCTTCGGCCCACGTCGACCATCGATCACACATTCACACCAGTTCTATGTTATCCCACTTTCACATCCACTCCATACAAATGGGTCAATTTAGAATGTTCAATTGACCTACAAACCCGCACATTTTTTTTAATGTGGGAGGGAACTGGGGTATTGGACAAAACCTATGCAGTCACCAGGAGAACTTGCAACCCCCACACAGACAGCACCCGATATCGGGATCGAACTCGCGTCGTTGGCGTTGTGAGGTAGCAGCTCTACCAGCTACAACACTGCAACTTAATTGGTAACAATAAATTGCCCTTGTGTGTAAGTGAGTGGTCATCTGGATTGGAGAAGGTTAATGGGTAGATAGATGCAAAATGATGAAGTCACTCAGCAGGTCAGGCACAATCTCTGGTGAAAAGGAATAGGTGATGTTTCAGGTTCTCCACTGTCAGAGTGAGGCCACACACAAATTGGAGGAACAGCACCTCATGTTTCACATCGGCAGCTCACAACCTAGCGGCATGGCTATTGATTTCTCTAACTTCAAGTAACCCCTGCTTTCCCATCCTAGTCCTCTTGTCAATTTCACCATTTGTATCCCTTCGTTATCACCTCATCCTCAGCAAACAATGGCCCATTGTAGTAGGTTCCACCTTTTCTGAGTCATCAATGCAGGCTCTGCTTTGTTCTGTATCTTCTCACACCTTTCGTTTTCCCCTCCCTGACTCTCAGTCTGATGGATGGGTCTCAACCCTATTCCATTTCACCAGAGATGTGGCCTGACCCAGTGAATTACTCCAGCATTTTGTGTCTATCTTCAGTGTAAACCAGCATCTGCAGATCCTTCTTACACAAAGGTTAATGGGTATGTGGGAATAATTTTAAAAAATGAATTATTATAGGATTAGTGTAAATGCATGGTTGATGATCAGTGCAAACTAGGTAGGCTTAAGAGTTTGTTCCCATGCGTACCTCAATGATGACTCAAATTTAGTTTAGTAGCATGCATGTGTAACACCTTGGAATATTTTATTCCATTAAAGGCATTCTTTAAGCACAAGTTGTTTTAGATTAACATCATTCATAAAAAAAGTAGATTCTAGGCAATGAATTCCATTCTTGAACTTTTTAATGTTTATGAAAAGCAAATCAAGTTGCAGAATGAAATTAAAGAGCATTGTTTAAATATAAATAGGCTGGGGGGTACTGCATGCATTCCACTGACAACTGGATACTTTGTTTAAACATCAATTCTTTACTTGAAGTAAATACTAAAACTTTCTCACACTACCACAATATCTATTAATCAATCAATATTTTATATATCAAATTGTAAGCACTGATTTGTTTGTTTCTGACTTATTCAGAGTAGTGATGTTCTATTAAATGTTATAATGTTTACTGAATGACTAGATTTGAATAGTGAACACCTCTCGCAACCCAAGGGAAATACAATAAATCTTTATGATGGCCTTGAAATTTATGGCATATTCAGAGTATTCATTCCCAATATGGATTTACTAATAACAAAAACTGTATGTTTAGTTAATTCACTAAACTGTATGTTAGTTACAGATATACTAAAAAGTTGCTTGTTAATATTTGGAAAAGGATAATATTTCTTAGCCACGGGTGTTATCAAACTTGCATGATATACTAATTTAAATGATTTTCACACCTGGAATGGTTATTTTTTGACCTTTTGTGGTGTTAAGATCACAGCTGAATATAATTCGATGCAGCTGAAGGCAGTTGGTGGAATTCTTCGTGTATTTATGTAATTGTTGTCCAGGTGAAGAGTTCGAATATTTGAGTCCTCTTCATCATTTGCATTGCAGACGGCCTCCAGTTGAACATTTCTGGTGAAACATCAACATTTTTAGATGGTGAATGGATTGGTGTTATGCTTTCAACAGAATTTAGTTTTCGAAGGCTTGGTTGCATTATGTGTAAGGATTTATAAACTACTAGACTAAGTGGGACCCGTTGGGTCCTATGTTCACACGGGAGGGCTGGTCCCTCGACGCAATATTCCACCTCTCCACCAATTCTAATATTGGTGGCCAGTGGGGGGGGGGGGCTTTCTGTAGCGCTGGTATGGGTGTTGTTGGCTGCAGGGACTACTGGTCTCCAGAGGGCTAGTATGGACATTGTGAGCCAAATGGATTCTTGGGGTGGCAGCTCAGTCCCTCAAGCCTGATGTGCTGGCAACTCACTCACGGCTGGTGGGCTGGCAGTTGACTCACGGCTATTCCTTGAAATTCCATTTCAAGCAGAGTGCAAGGCGACCAAATTCAAATCCATTTTCCTACTATTTCAAGCAGGGTGCAAGGCCACCAAATTCAAGTGCAGTTTCTTACCTCTTCGAGCAGGGTGCAAGGCCACAAAATTAAAGTGCAGTTTCATACCACTTCAAGCAGGGTGCAAGGCCACCAAATTCAGGTTCAGTTTCCTACCACTTCAATCAGGGTGCAAGGCCACCGAATTCAAGTGCAGTTTCCAATCACTTCAAGCAGGGTGCAAGGCCACCAAATTCAAGTGCAGTTTCATACCATTTCAAGGAGGGTGCAAGGCCACGAAATTCAAATGCAGTTTCATACCATTTCATGCAGGGTGCAACGACACCACATTCAAATGCAGTTTCATACTATTTCAAGCAGGGTGAAACCACCATAAAACAACACAAAACACCACACTCACAGTTCAGTAGACATTCAGTGTGTTCAGTTGATTCACAGCTCAGACAGAGTCGTGACCTCTCCCTCCCCCATCATGCAGAAACTGAGCCACACCCACACTTCCTGGTTTTATAATCTCTCCCCCTCCCACCGGAAAAGGTGTGGCCTTCATGGCGTGATTGACAGGAGAGCGATTCTCAACATTTTTTAAACACTAATAACACTTTTGTTTTTCATTGATGGGAAGAATCCTCTGCACCTGATGAGTGGTGGGGGACTGAGTAAGATGGCCAAAAATCACAGCCGTAAGTGGTAGCGTTTTATCAAAAATCAATATAGTGCAAACAGGAAGTTGTCAAGTTTAGACAAACAACCATTTTGCAGGCAGTGCCTTTTCACCAACCCAAACTCCCCAAACAACCATTTGCAGGCAGTGCCTTTTCACTTCAACCCAAACCCCCCAAACAACCATTTTCAGGCAGTGCCTTTTCACTTCAACCCAAACCCCCCAAACAACCATTTGCAGGCAGTGCCTTTTCACTTCAACCCAAACCCCCCAAACAACCATTTGCAGGGAGTGCCTTTTTACTTCAACCCAAACTCCCCAAACAACCAATTGTAGGCAGTGCCTTTTTACTTCAAACCAACCATATTTTCATTTTCAAACCACATTAAGGGTACTCACAGTTGAGTAGACATGTGTTCAGTGTTATTCAGAGCTCAGAGAGACGTGACCCTCTGGCTTCCTCCATCTTGCAGAGACTGAGTGAGGCACACCACTTCCTGGTTTTATAGTCCCTCCCCCTCCCTCCAGCAGGGGCAGCAGAGAGAATGGCAGATGTTTTAAAAACATTAATATCTCTCTGATTTTTCATCGATTGGAAAAACCCTCTGGTCCAGGAAGGGGAGGGGGGCTCTGAGCGAGGTGGCCAAAAATCACGTCCGTAGGTGGCAGCGTTCTCTCGGAAATCACAGCACAGTGAGCCAAAAGCGGTCAAGATCAGACTTTTAGTAATATAGATATTTGCATCTATGAGATTTAGTTATAAATTGGCATGGGTTCGAGTGCGGGAAAACCTGAGTCGTTGATTAAATAGTTTAACAGGCTTGCCAGAAACTGACCAAAATACATTCCAATATTTTCTAATATTGATTTGTTATTACCTTTGGAAAGATTGAAATACCTTTGATGTAAAGATGCAAACTTTTGAAATACTGATTTTGAATTACAGGAGAATATTTGGAGATTACATCTCATCTCATCTTTGACAAAATACATTAATTAGCTTGGCATTTAGATTTAAATATTATTTTATGTAACATCAGGATGTCCCAGTACTCTTTACAGTATTCTGCCTTCTGGGGTTGAGAGGGAAAGATAGATCAGTCATGGTTGAATGGCAGAGTAGACTTGATGGGCCTAATGGCCTAATTCTGCTCCTTGAAGTTATGAATTTATGAACAACCAATTAAACAGTGTTTTTAAATCCACTCACTGTAATGTAAGAGTTATGGCCAAAATATGCCCCCAGAAACAATGATGGGATAAAGACCAGATAAATTGTTTACATATATTGCTTGAAAGATTAATTTTGTCCAGGACATTCGGTATAACTTGCCAGCTCTTCTCTATTTAATCTCGATCTGTGTGAGCAGATGAGACCTTACTTTAACATTGCCACAAAACTAATGGTACTGCAAGCCCTAAAGTTAGCTTAGGTTTTATATTTGAATTTCTAAAGCAGATTCTGAACCTGTCCTGTAGCCTTCTGACTGAGAGGTGAAATTTTATTCCAGTTGACACGGATTCCTTGGATTGTGAGTGCTTTTACCCGTCAGTCAGAAAGCTCTGTGTTGGAACAACTGAGAAAATAATCTAGGGTGACAACAAAAGATTACTGATCTCTCAGAGGTGCCATCTTTCAAATGTGAAAACGAAATCTCTCTGTAATAGTGTAATTCTGCACTATTTTAATGCAGAGCAGGGGAGTTATCAACTCCCCAGGGTTGGCATGGTGGCGCAGCGGTAAAGTTGCTGCCTTGCAGCGCCAGAGACCCGGATTCGATCCTGACTACAGGTGCTGTGTGTATGGAGTTTGTAATTCCCCCTGCGTGGGTTTTCTCCGAGTGTTCTGGTTTCCTCCCACACTCCAAAGACATACAGGTTGGTAGGTTAATTGGTTTCGGTACGAATTGTAAATTATCCCAAGGGCGTGTAGGATAGTGCTAATGTACATGGATGATTACTGGTCGGCGTGTGCAGAAGGGCCTGTTTCCATGCTGTATCTTTAAATTAAACTAAACTGTGCTTTGATCATAGAGTCATAGAATGATACAGTGTGGAAACAGGCCCTTCGGTCCAATTTGCCCACACCGGCCAACATGTCGCAGCTACACTAGTCCCACCTGCCAGCATTTGGTCCATATCCCTCCAAACCTATCCTATCCATGTACCTGTCTATCTGCTTCTTAAATGTTGGGATAGTCCCTGCCTCAACTACCTCCTCTGGCAGCTTGTTCCATACCACCCTTTGTGTGAAAAAGTTACCCTCAGATTCCTATTAAATCTTTTCCGCATAAACCTACAGTGCCCTCTATAATGTTTGGGACAAAGACCCATCATTTATTTATTTGTCACTATACTCCACAATTTGAGATTTGTAATAGAAAGAATCACATGTGTTTAAGTGCACATTGTCAGATTTTAATAAAGGCCATTTTTCTACATTTTGGTTTCACCATGTAGAAATTACAGCAGTGTTTATACATAGTTCCACCATTATTTCAGGGCACCATAATGTTTGGGACGCAGCAATGTCATGTAAATGAAAGTAGTCATGTTTAGTATTTTGTTGCATATCCTTTGCATGCAATGACTGCTTGAAGTCTGCGATTCATGGACATCACCAGTTGCTGGGTGTCTTCTCTGATGATGCTCTGCCAGGCCTGTATTGCAGCCATCTTAGCTTATGCTTGTTTTGGGGGCTAGTCCCCTTCAGTTTTCTCTTCAGCATATAAAAGGCATGCTCAATTGGGTTTAGATTGGATGATTGACTTGGCCACTCAAGTATTGACCATTTTTTAGCTTTGAAAAACTCCTTGTTGCTTTAGCAGTGTGTTTGGGATTATTGTCTTGCTGTAGAATGAACCGCCGGCCAATGAGTTTTGAGGCATTTGTTTGAACTGAGCAGATAGGATGTGTCTACACACTTCAGAATTCATTATGCTACCACCATTAGCAGTTGTATCATCAATGAAGATAAGTGAGCCAGTACCATCAGCAGCCATACATGCCCAAGCTATAACACCACAACCACCGTGTTTTACAGATGAGGTGGTATGATTTGGATTTTTGGCAGCTCCTTCTCTCCCCCATACTTTGCACTTGCCATCACTCTGACATAAGTTAATCTTCATCTCATCTGTTCACAAGACCTTTTTCCAGAACTGTGGTTGCTCTTTTATTCCTATTCTCAGTCTCATAATGGCTTATTTGACTTTCATTGGCACAACATCGGTCCTCATGTTGTTAAACAGCAATACAAGTTTCCAAAGGTGATGGAAAGACTGGAGGAAAGACTAGGTGCTGAGAGCTCCCTTATACCTGCATTAAGGAGGCAATTAAACACACCTGAGCAATTACAAATACCTGTGAGGCCATGTGTCCCAAATATTATGGTGCCCTGAAATGGGGGAACAATGTATAAACACAGCTGTAATTTCTACATGGTGAAACCAAAATGTATAAAAATGGCCTTTAATAAAATCTGACAATATGCCCTTTAACCACATGTGATGTTTTTCTATTACAAATCTCAAATTGTGGAGTACAGAGGCAAATAAATAAATGATGGGTCTTTGTCCCAAACATTATGGAGGGCACTGTATGTCTCTGGTTCTCGATTCACGTACTCTGGCAAGAGACTCTGTGCATCTACCCCGATCTATTCCTCTCCTGATCTTATACACCTCTGTAACATCACCCCTCATCCTCCGGCGCTCCAAGGAACAGAGTCCCAGCCTACTCAATCTCTTCCTATAGCTCAGACCCTCTAGTCCTGGCAACATCCTCGTAAATCTTCAATGTTAACCGCACACCCAATCAAGTTAAACTAAATCGAGTATTTAGTTATATTTGTTTCTATTTGTGGAAGTTTAATGTGCAGATTGGCTGCCGCATTTCCTGCATCACAATAGTGATAAAGCACTTCATGGCCATTGATGTTTTTGTGGCTTGTAGAGCCGCAGCTGACATTCATCTTACAATGGTCTTGTTACAAAGGAAAATACAACAATTGTTTTGTTCAAATAAGATGGTTAAGTTGATCATGAATTAAGCAGTCTATTTTTGTTACTCAAATAGGATTGCTGCTTAGCTCATGGGAGAATGAGCTGCTCCTCTTCAAGGAATATCTTGGGATCTTTAAAGCCCACTTGAAACATATGGGTTACATGGGATTTGTTGTACACAACACCTGTGGTATTTCCATTTTAGAAATTAGTCTAGATTATTGCTGATTTCATGAATTAGGGCTTAATCCTACTATCTTGGATTCAGATATCTATGTCTTAATAACCACAAATTGATCAGACAGGTCACCAAATGTGGTACATTGAATCATTTTTCTGTTACCTGATGAAGTTGTCATTCAGTCTCAAGAAGTGAAGTGCTTTCATTTGGGCAATTCCAGCTGGAACTCTTTTCAACATATTATGATCTAAAACAATTCCCTCATTGAATCAAAAGTTCCAAAGAAAGAAACTGGTCAATTCCACCACTGGTTAGTTTGTTGAAAGAGAGGTACAGGATTTCCAGCCCTGGGTCCATGTGAGCAAACACAAATCCTGGAATTCGCTCGATCTGGTTATGAACAAGGACAAGATAGAGCAGACCCTTCGGTAGGTATGCTGGAACATGAACAATCTTGTTATACGAGAGGTCCAGGTATTCTAGATTCCTAAATAATGAACAGGAGTATTAGTTTACTTTAAACACAATTTCTTAACTTGGAAAATCTCTTTAAGAGGCAGAGAACTATAGCTTATATATGTCAAAAGGTATACCTTCTGACGTTAATCATGTCATTTTTCACTGCACTATTTTAAGTCAGAAATAATTACATTCATTTTCTCTTCAATATATCACTTTTTATACGATACACTATTGGTTTTATAAAAGAACATACATTATCTATTAAATTTAATTATAATAAATATATTGCTTTAGATTTGGCACTTGGAAGCATATAAAAATCAAAAGCATATATATAATCAGATGGTCTTGCAGAGATCGGCTAATAGGGGTACATTAGCTATGAGTAGCCGGCAGAACAGCAAGTGATGTTGCTGCCTCACAACTCCAGCAACTCGGGTTCATTCCTGACCTCTGATGCTGCCTGCTTGGAGTTTTCAAGTTCTCGTTCTCCAAAATTTCCCCCCAGGTGCTGCAGTTTCTTCGCACCTTTCAAAGTAATCTGAGATGCTTTATAATGTTGGTGGGTTACTTTATCACACTAAATTGTTCCTTATCAAAGTAGGTGATAGGATAAAGAATGAAAGTGGAGTTAATGGGTATGTGAGAGGGAAAGGCTAATTGCAAAGCTGGAATTGAAATCTTGCCTTAGGAAACATGGATTGAGTATAGATACAATGAGCCAAATGGCCTCCTTGCAGGTCATGAGAAAATACTAAATATGAAACTCCTGCTTACATCTATTTGATGGCCATTGAAATGTATTTTTAAAATATAATGCTTTAGTTGCATTGTTCAAGAGATTCCACAATTGTCATCTCTCATTTCAACATGTGTGTGACTGGGTCAGTTATTAGTTAACAGCAAGTATTTAGTTAGAATCAAAATACTCACTCAAGCATTATCCAAGCCATCGGTGCTATTCTGGTTTCATCAAGATTGTTGTTCCTTAGAACAATTACATTCAAATTGGTTGTCTTATTCAAACTTATTTCAGATATCTCTTCAATTTCATTATGTTCAAGGTAGAGTTCCTGCATTAAAAAAAAACAGTTATTTCATATCAAAAGAGAAGGAGAGGTAAATATGGTCCATCTGCAAAATGTATCAGTGGTGGCGCAGCGGTAGAGTTGCTGCCTTACAGCGCAGGAGAGCCGGGTTTGATCACGACTACGGGTGCGGTCTGTATGGAATTTGCACGTTCTCCCCGTGACCCCGTGAGTTTTCTCCGAGATCTTCGGTTTCCTACCATACTCCACAGACATACAGGTTTGTAGGTTAATTGGCTAGGTGTATGCGTAAAACTAAAGTAAACTAAAACGAAACAAAAGTATTTTTGAGAAATATACAAGTAATTCAGAAATTTGTTTTATCGGTCTCATTCTGCTGTGATCATTGGCAAATTTTGTAAAATCTGAGAAATTTGTAAAATTTACTGTGATTCAAATCCAGTGATTTGTTCAGTTTCCCTAATATTGCAATATCATTATTATAAATATTCACAAGACATGTGGCCAGATACGATTAACTTGAAATGGCTGATTGTTTTGTAATTATACCTTTTGTAAAGGATGAGAATAAAGCATGGAAAACTAACATTATGTTGCAACATTTCACAAAAATATATTGTTTGTCATTTCTGACAGGCAATTTAGATACCACATTTAGATACCACATTTGTTCACTTAAGGGATCAGCTTATTACTAATGTTTTGTGCATTTACAACAATTTGAATCTTCAAAAATCTTCATGCATTTTTGAAATAATAATGAATTTTAACAGATATTTTGGGGAAAAAATGCTGTTATAGTTGATACAGTGTTTAATAAATACAAATCAAATGTCTGAATGATATTCACTAGCTATGATCAACTCAAGATTAGCCAAAGCTGTTTTCAACCCTTTGTTAGAAACAGCATGCCCTTGACCCCATTCACAGTCTTGAATTTCTCTCTAATATTCACAGACATATTATGGACTCCCATGTCCGAGCTCAGACATCCCGTAGTGGTGATGATATTAAACACGGTGTTGGGTTCAGTAGGTTGTAATATACCAAATAGAAAACTGAGGTGCTGTGTCTCAAGCTTCCAAACATGGCAACATAATGTGGTGAAGTCAGATATACAGGCAAATTTCCTGATCTTTATCACAAAACACAAGTCTCCAGAATAATGGGCAGTATCAGTGTGTGCTTAGTATGTAATTCTGAAAGTGTAACAGCTCGTGTGAATTGTGTGCACAACTTAAATACAAACACATTTCTAATTATAAATCCTTAATCAGTTTGAAATCATAAGATTTTTGTTTACCTCGATGGAAGGAGGAAGACCTTGGGGTAGGGTTCTGAATTTATTCCTTCCCAGTCGCAAGTAAGCGAGTCGCTTCAGTGGTCTGAAGGCGAGGGGTTGAACGTTACTTTCACTGAGTTTATTTCCTTCCAGCTCCAAATTGACTATTTTACTTAGACCTGTTCAATTTTGATGTAAAAGTTAATCAAACAATAGCACAATTACACCATCCAAGTTCATGATTTGGTTTAGTTTAGCGCAGAAACAGACCCTTCGGCCCACAGACCGCCCAGCGATCCCCGCACATTAACACTATCCTACACACTAGGGACAATTTCACATTTATACCAAGCCAAGTTCACATTTATATCAACAATCCTGTACATCTTTGGAGTGTGGTTAGAAACCAGAGATCCCAGAGAAAACCACGTGGGTTATGTACAAACTCCATACAGACAGTACAAGAAAGTACAAACTCCGTACAGACAGCACCAGTAGTCAGGATCGAACCTGGGTGCCTGGCGCTGTAAGGCAGCAACACAACAGCTGCTCCACTGTGCCGCCCTATGCCTGCTGGTAATTTGCAACTTTGCCGCCACAACCTACATTACAAGGGAGTTCTTAGCTTCAGATTAAATCAATTGCCATTTACAAACCATTGAGCACAAGAACAATAGGAGTTACAATTCTTACATAATTTTGATTTTGAAAAATTGCCAACTGTTCACCAACATAACTTGTTAGTGGTTGTATCCAGGTCGTTAAACAGGTAATTTAAATAGTAATTCTCAAACTACTTAAAATCTGATTATGGTATAGTCATTGTTATTAAAAGAAATGGGTTATTTTTGTATAAACATTTTTTTAGCTGCATTAACCAATGCACTAAGGCACAAGCACTTTTAGATTTTGAAACAAAACTACCATGAAAAGCTTGTTCATCCAGTCGTTGAAGAAGGTTTTCATTTACTTTTAGTTCTACCAGTGTGTGAGGGAGTTGAGGAGGAATGTGGAGTAACAAATTTCCATCCAAGTATAGGCGTTCCAGTTTTTTTAATTTCTAAAAGAAATAAAAGAAATAAGCGTTCCAAGTAATCTGAGATGCTTTATAATGTCATTTGAACATAATGACAGGGTCATTGGTACACCCACAATGTATGAAGTAATTCAGCCACACAAGTAATTACTTGTTATGTTTTGTATTTGGGCAAATTGCATTTTATGTTAGCATCCTTTGATGCTTTGATATGCTACAGCTACATAAATGTAATTGAAGTTAGATTAAATATTATAAAATTTGTGTGTGCGGTATAAGTTTTTGGTATTTTAAGTGTTGTCATCTCATTCATACCCATAAATGCAGCTAGAGAAAGATTCTTGATTTATGCCAGTTTTTCATTTAACATTTTGGGTTGTATTTGTTTGCTGCTTATGTTAAAACTATTTTAAATTCAATTAATTTGATGGATTTTGCAAGCCCAAATTAATTGTGAATTTTGAATTGTGCTGCTAATGCAAGTAATGTTGTCATCAATACACAGCACTAGGCAGTCTAATGAGGGAGTATAATTGTATTAATACGGGAATCTCTCGTGCAATTTCCAATTTCATAACTACTGTTATTTGATTTCTTTAAAAACATCCTTAGAAACAAACGTTGCACAACATTTGATTAATCATGACTTCAACTCTACATTTGTTCTTGATGCAGAAGTTCTTCAAAGAAGGATATAAATCCCTTTCATGGGAACAGGGATAGGCCACAATAACACAATGAGCCACCATTATTACTTGTCATGGAAATATGTTATGAGAAGTGTGTGGAATAGCTAATCTATAGATTCGGAATTGATGTGAAAATTAATCATTATCTATCCCTCAGCATGCTAAATGCTGAGGGATAAGATAAGATGGGCTGAAATAAATGTCTTTGCTGAAGGTAGTGTGGCAAACCAAAGGAGAGCAATCCAGCTAAACTGGGCAATAGACGTAAAGTGTTGAACAAGGATGGTGTGCTCCATTGTCCTGAAAAGTACAGAGAATGAGCATAAGAAAGAATAGTGTCACACTGGACTGGCGACATATGTGAAGGATTTTCAATCCAATTACATAAATGAAAGCCTGATTAGAAAATGTGGAGCAGATTGATGTGCTTCTGAATGAAGCAGGAGTTGAAGATGTGTTTTTGTTCTTTATTCCAGCCAGCAGCACATGCGGGCAGCGAGTAATCTACAAAGACTGTAGATCAGTTCTCAAGGATCTCACCAGTGATCCATCATTCCTAGTCCCGTGGCCCCTCTCCCCCCCCCCCTCCTCATTTGCACGGCTTTATAGCTGGAGCAATAAGTATCTCTTCATCAGGATTCATTTCTCTGCCATCTTATAGGAACATACTTTGCTTTGCTCCTCTTGAAAGCTTTGCTGGCCCACCAACATAATCTTGAGAATCAACATTTTATAACATTTTATTGATAATTTGTAATGTGATTATAAGGTATTTGTGGAAAGAATTTTGGGTGTCAATATTTTTGGCCAGTTTAAATGCCCCAAGGCAAAGTCCTTCTCAGATAAGGTTAAAGTCTGCACAAATCTTTTATATAATTACTTTAAAATATTTAACAATTTCTTTGAATGAATTTGTAAAACTTACTTTGAAAGCTGCTTGGTCTATATTTGATGAAAGAATCCTGTTTCTGCTGAGGTCAATTAATTCAAGATTAGGATACCCATTAAAGGCTTCTGCTGGAATAGCTGTGATTGAATTTCCTGCAAGGATGGAACATAGAAACATAGAAACATAGAAAGTAGGTGCGAGAGTAGACCACCAGGCCCATCGAGCCCACACCGCCATTCGCTCATGGCTGAACACTAAACAGACACCCTTACCCACAAACAGTAGACACAAGACACAGAACACAAGACACTACCCTCCCCTTTATATCGCTATCACCCCTCTCCACCCCAAGAACCGCGTGATCTCCTGGGGGAGGCAAAAAACCGGATAAAAACCCAGGTCCAATTCGGGAAAAAAATCCGGGAAATTCCTCTCCGACCCCAATCCAGGCGATCGACACTTGTCCAGGAGATCACTCAGGTCTTATTATACTAACCATACCTAGGTCCATATCCCTGCCCTCTCCCCGTAGCCCCTTATCCCCTTGGCAGCTAAAAAACCATCTATTTTAGACTTAAATATATTTAATGTTTCTGCTTCCACTGCTCCCTGGGGCAGTGAATTCCATAAATTAACCACCCTCTGGGTGAAGAAGTTCTTCCTCATCTCAGTTTTAAAAGAGCCCCCTCTTATTCTACAACTATGTCCCCTAGTTCTAGTTTCCCCGATCATTGGGAACATCCTCGGTGCATCCACCCGATCAAGGCCCCTCACGATCTTATATGTTTCAATGAGATCGCCTCTCATTCTTCTAAACTCCAAAGAGTAGAGTTCCAGCCTACTTAACCTTTCCTCATATGTCAATCCCCTCATTGCAGGAATTAATCTTGTAAACCTTTGCTGCACTGCCTCCAGGGCCAGTACATCCTTTCTTAAGTATGGACCCCAGAACTGTACACAGTATTCCAAATGTGGTCTCACTAATACTGTGTACAGCTGCAGCAAGACCTCCGTGTTTTTATACGCAATCCCCCTAGCAATAAAGGCCAAAACTCCATTGGCCTTCCTGATTGCTTGCTGCACCTGCATACTAACTTTTAGTGATTCATGTACTACTACCCCTAGATCCCTTTGCGTTGCATTACAACGCAGCTCCACCTCATTTAGAAAATACCTTGCCCTATCATTTTTTTTCCCAAAGTGAATGACTTCACATTTATTAGTATTAAATTTCATCTGCCAAGTTGTTGCCCACTCACCTAGCTTATCTATATCCTTTTGCAGACTCTTCCTATCCTCATCCCCTACTTTTCCTCCCATTTTTGTATCGTCCGCAAATTTTGATATATTACACTTGGTTCCCTCCTCCAAATCATTTATATAAATTGTGAACAACTGGGGTCCCAGCACCGACCCTTGCGGAACCCCGCTAGTTACCGGTTGCCATCCCGAGTATGAACCATTTATCCCCACTCTCTGCTTCCTATTTGTTAGCCAATCCTCTACCCATGCTAATATATTACCCCCAATCCCATAATTTTTTATTTTTAGCAATAGTCTCTTATGTGGCACCTTGTCAAAAGCCTTTTGGAAGTCCAAGTATACCACATCCACCGGTTCCCCTTTATCCACCCGGGTTGTTACTTCCTCAAAGAATTCGAGCAGATTCGTTAAACAGGACTTCCCCTTCACAAAACCATGCTGGTTCTGTCCGATGAAGTCATGTTTATCCAAGTGCCCCGTTAGTGTTTCTTTAATAATTGTCTCTAACATTTTACCCACCACCGATGTTAGACTAACCGGTCTATAGTTACCCGCCTTCTGTTTACTTCCTTTTTTAAATATAGGTGTTACATTGGCCATTTTCCAATCCACTGGGACCGTTCCTGCCTCCAGGGAGTTTTGGAAAATTATCACCAATGCATCCACAATCCCCACCGCTATCTCCCTCAAGACCCTTGGATGTAATCCATCAGGCCCAGGGGATTTATCCTCCTTCAGTCTCATTAATTTCCCTAATACCACCTCCTTGGTGATCTTAATAGTATTTAGCTCCTCCATTCCTACCGCCCCCTGTTTATCCAGCGTTGGAATATTTTTTGTGTCTTCTATGGTGAAGACTGATACAAAATACTCGTTTAATGCCTTTGCCATTTCCATGTTCCCCACCAACAACTCTCCAGTCTCACCCTCCAATGGACCAACGTTCACCTTAGCCACCCTTTTTCTTTTTATATAGCTATAAAAACTCTTACTATTAGTTTTTATGTTGTTCGCTAAATTCCTTTCATAGTCTATTTTCCCCGTCTTAATTAATCTCTTAGTTATTTTTTGCTGACCTTTAAATGCTTCCCAATCCTCTACCCTCCCACTATCTCTAGCTACCTTATATGCCCTTGCCTTCAGCCGAATACTATCCTTTATAGTTTTACTGAGCCATGGCTGACTGTTCTTTCCCTTACCCCTTTTTTTCTTCATAGGAATAAATTTTTCTTGAAGGTTATACAGTAGATCCTTAAACGTACACCACTGCTCATGTACCGTCTTATTCTTGAGTCTGCTATCCCAGTCAACTTTGATCAGCTCAGTCCTCATACCTTCATAATCCCCTTTATTTAGACTAAGTACCCTAGCCTGAGTTTCAACCTGCTCTCCTTCTATTTGAATATGGAATTCGACCATATTGTGGTCACTTGTTCCCAACGAGTCCCTAACTATGACATTTTTAATTAATCCTGCTTCATTACACAGGACCAGATCCAAGATTGCCTCCCTCCTTGTCGGTTCTGTGACATACTGTTCTAGGAACCCGTCTCTAATACATTCTATAAACTCTTCCTCTAGTCTACCCTGCCCAGTTTGGTTTGCCCAATTAATATGAAAATTGAAGTCCCCCATGATTACAGCAGTTCCCTTTTTACATGCGTCAACTGATTGAGCATATTTTTTAAAGCATAATATTTTATCATAGTGTCATTTAGAATTTAAGAAATAATTCATGGTTAAAGGTTGCCCAAAAGCAGTAGTAACCTGAAGGTAGATTTGGGAGGGGGTGGGGAAGGGGGAACATAAAGCAGGTAGGAAGGCAGAGAATTAATAATCGGGTTTGGAACATACAGAAAGCAAAACTAAGAAATGGACAACAAAGGTGTTTGGCAATCAAATGGAAATGAAAGGTACTGCAACTGCTTGAATATTGAGTAAAGCACAAAGTACTGGACTAACTCAGCAGGCCAGGCAACATCTGTGGAGGATAGACACAAAAAGCTGGAGCAACCAGCTCTGGAGAAAAGGAACAGGCGATGTTTCCGGTCGAGACCTTTCTTCAAACTGAGAGTCAGGGGCTCTGTGGAGGGAATGTATAGGCACTTTGCAGATCAGGTCACTTCTTTAGACTGATATTGCAACATTTTGGGTCGGGACGCTTATACAGACTGATTGAAGTCTGAAGAAGGGTCCAGGATCAGTCTGAAGAAAGGTCCTAACTGAAAAGTTGTTTATCCATTCTCTCTGTAGATGCTACCTGGCCCACTGAGTTGCTCCAACACTTTGTGTTTTACTCAAACTGTTTGATGAAATGTATTCACATGAAGGAGTCCAGTGACGAACCTGCTTGCACATGTCACATGTTTTCTTAGTTTCTAACTGGGTACTTCAAATGATCAAATAACAGATATAAACTTTAATTATGTAAAATATGTTAAGGAAGAGATATCTTTCCCCTTTTAAACTCTTCGGCGTCAGCAATGCAAATATATATGTTATCTATCTAGGAGCATTGATTACCTGCAAGCTGAAGATGTTTGATCCCCAGATCCTTTAGTGGAGGTATTTCAGTCAACTTTGCATTATTGCAATTTATAGTGATATCCGCCAAATCACAGCCAGCAGGGAAAGAAAATCTTGGAATGTACTCATTGAGCTGATGTGAAATCAATTGTAATATGGAAGGAAATGATGGCAACTGAAAAATATCTTGATAATCCTCTTCCTCCTCCTCCTCCTCTTCCTCCTCCTCTTCCTCCTCCTTTTCCTCCTCCTCCTCCTCCTCCTCCATCTCTGCATTGTCCTCTTCATCCTCTGCTCTCTCATCCTCCACATCCCCTCCTTCAGCCTTACCTCCCTGTGCCTCTCTTCCCTCCATCAACCCCCCCTCTGCCGAACCTTCCACGTCCACCTCCTCTTCCCATTGTTCCTCCCATTCTTTCTTTTCCTCTTGTATATTTTCTTGTCCCTCCTGTTTCTCCACTTCTTGCTCTTTTTTTCCCACAACTTGTTCTTCTGCTTTCTCTATTTTTTCTTCTGACTCCTCTATTTCTACCACTTGCCCCTCTTCCTCCACCTGTCCTTCTTCCACCACTAGCCCTTCCTCCACTCGCTCCTCTTCCACTATTTGACCCTCTTCGTCCACTTGTCCCTCTTCCACCACTAGCCCTTCCTCTGTTTTCCCCTCCTCCACGTGCCCCGCTTCCACCACTTGCCTCGCTTCCACCATTTGCCCCTCTTCCTCCACCTGCCCCTCCTCCACTTGCTCCTCTTCCACCATTTGCCCCTCTTCATCCACTTTCCTCTTCACTTGCTCCTCCAACACCTCTCTTGTTTCTGTTTCCTCTTGCTTTTTCTCCATCTCTCGCTCTTCCTTTTGTTCCTCCCATTCCTCCTCCTCCATCTTTTGGTGCTCTGCTTGTTCCATCTCTTGTTCATTACTATTATTGTACATATGATTAACAGACTGCTGCTTTTCCTCTTCCATGGTGCTGGAATTATTTTGTATTTCTTCCAATTGTTGCTTTATTTCCTTTTCTTTACTTTCCTTGTTTTCTTTCTGTAAAGGTGTCTGCTCCGTTTCATGTGCAATTTGTAACTCTTCCTCTTCCATTTGTCTCATAATTTCTTCATCCAATTCACTTTGCTTTGTTTCATCTTCATTAATATTTTCATTCTCTTTGTGTTTCGTATCATTTATGTGTAATTCGTCTTCTTCCAGTTCTTTCTCTTGTTTCCTTAGTTGCTCTTGTCCTAACTGCAAACTCTGATTGTTGAAGATTACAAGATATGTTTCACTTGAATCATTAGGCTCTGTAGAAAAGCAATGACATTTTAAACCTTTATCTGATTACAAAATAAAAACAATTAGGGGCATGCCATTTAACTTGTATCGTCATCTTACATTTTAAGTAACGTTACAACACGGAGATAAAGGTAAGTTAAGAAATGATAAAGAACAATATTCATGTTCTAGTTATGATTTGATGCTTTAGAGAAATGCAGTGCACAACTCAGAAATATGGTTTAAGATCATTTTTATGTTGGTAAAATTAACAATTAATAATATATTCTATTAACTGTTACTTCCACTCAAGACATAAAGTAGCAATAATCAAGAATAGCAAAAGGAGTAAAGTAGATTTATATTTGCATATCAGCACGAAAAGCGTATATATCAGTATTATCTTTAGAAAGTAATGTAAGTTACATTAAAACAGCATACAACACCAAGGGCGCAGCACGATTGGCAGCCCCGCCAACAGTCTGTCTGTATTTTTAGTGTGTGTTAAAAGTCTGTGTAAATGTTCTCTGGTTTGTTTTATGTGGCGGGGAGGGGGAGGGGGGGGATGTCAGGGGAAACATTTTTTCAGTTTCATACCATGCCAGAGATGCGATTATTTTCCAGATCGCATCTCTGGTCGCTCTGCGGCGTACCATCGATGGAGCTGGAGGGATCCTCGGACTGACCTTGAGCCCCACCGCGGGGCATGGACTTAACATCGGAGCCGATCCCTTGCATGGGATCGCTCCAACCGTGGCCTGTGGACTTTACCATCGCAAGATCGCAGTCTCGGGAGAGACCGTGGATTTCGGGAGCTCCAACGACACAGATGTTTGACCAGCCCTGACCCGGTGTCCGATCGCCGGCGCAGGGGAGCTGACATCCCCCCGATGTAGGATCTGGTTGCCTCGATACGGAGGGCCCGTCCACCGGCTACAGGAGTCAAGATCGTCCCGTCACCGGAGGGCTCAAGGCCCCCGACCGCGGAAAAAAATGAAGGGAAGAGATTTGAACTTTTTTTCGCCTCACAGTGAGGAATGTGGAGCAGTCACTGTGGTAGATGTTTATGTTAAAATGTGTTTTGTGTGTTCCGTTGCTTTTTATTTGTATGACTGACTTAGCAAATGAAATTCCTTGTATGTTGCAAAACATACTTGGCTATTAAAGTATTATTGTGATTGATTGTGATTATTGTAATATCCATGCTGTAATATGGAGTCTTACAGGAAATTTTACTTGGACGTAACCATGCAACTTCAAGATGGGTTAGCTACAAAGTTACTAAAATGTTACATTACGTTGTATTTTTTAATATAATCAGACTACACAATAATATTTTGCTCCAGAGGTAGTGTTTTGTACCACCTAAATGAACTTTTGAATGGCAAGTATGGTTCTTTATGTTCCCCTACTCACGAGAAAAAAAATGTGTTGATAAATAGCACATTGGAAGTTTTTTCACGTGTTTGTTATGTGCAATCATTCTGTGATATTTAGTAATAATTTTTAAATAGGCTGTAAACTACTTCATTAATAACATATTTCAATGTCACATTTTTTCTCAACACATGTTTTACAACAATGTATAAATGCATAAAATCACCCTTCAGTTAGTAAATATTTTGAATAACATTTATGACTTTAAACTTAGCTGGATGAAAGAATAAGAACATACCATTTGCAGTACAAATTGGGCAACATTCTCCTGTTGGTATAATGCTCCTTGCACATTTTACATTAGGGCAGCTCATTTCATCACAAACTATTTTCCCCCTTGAACATAGACAGGTTAGACAAGGTTTGGGAGACCAGATTGCATTGTCATACATGATCATCCCATTGGCTTTGCAGTGCCCTTGCCTGCCTAATGATAGAAAGTAAACAAAATTGTGTTATTATTGAAGTTTGGTTGAAATTCTCCTTTGCTCAAGCATTCAAATTGAAGCTATGAAAAATGATATAACACAAAAATAATTATTGGACTATTGTGAAGTAATTCTTAATTACTTGTTAATGAGTAGACATTTCAGCAAGTGAACAAGTACAGGGCTCTCACTTAACTTTTTTTCCCTGTTACCAGCCGGGCAACCTCGGCTGCTTTTTAGGTTGCCAAATGACAGTTTAGGTGGTCATTTAAGACGGCTTGCATGACGCGTGCGATAATGTGCTCGGACGAAGTGCGTAGTTACCAGTCGGAATTATGGTCAATGAAGCATTCACATATTACTTCTGCTTCAAATAAAGTCACAAACTAAACATATTCACCAATCAAGACATGATATATACCACAATGACATGCAGCAAAATTATAACACAGTATCTCAACTCTTTTTACACATTGCAATTAATGCAATTTCTATTATCTCTTTCCACTTCCAAACAAAAATCTGGTTGGATTATTCAGCGTATGATCAACCTCGGTGAGATCAAGTGCAGGCTTGGCGATCGCTTCGCACAACACCTCCACTCAGTACGCAATAACCAACCTGATCTCCCGGTGGCTCAGCACTTCAACACCCCCTCCCATTCCGTATCGGACCTTTCTGTCATGGGCCTCCTCCATGGCCAGAGTGAGGCCCACCGCAAATTGGAGGAACAGCACCTCATATTTTGCTTGGGTAGTTTACACCCCAGCCGTATGAACATTAGCTTCTCCAATTTCAGGTAGTCCTTGCTTTCTCCCTCCTTCCCCCCATTCCCAGCTCTCCCACAGCCTACTGTCTCCGCCTCTTCCTTTCTTTTTCCCGCCCCCCCCACCCCAACCGACATCAGTCTGAAGAAGGGTCTCGACCCGAAACGTCGCCTATTCCTTCGCTCCATAGATGCTGCCTCACCCACTGATTTTCTCCAGCTTTGTCTACCAATGGGATCCCACCACTGGCCACATCTTCCCATCTCCTCCCCTGTCGGCTTTCTGCAGAGACCGCTCCCTCCGTAACTCCCTGGTCAATTCGTCCCTTCCCACCCAAACCACCCCCTCTCCTGGCACTTTCCCTTGCAACTGCAGGAAATGCTACACTTGTCGCTTTACCTCCCCCTTTGACCCAAGCAGTCTTTCCAGGTGCGGCAGAAGTTCACCTGCACCTCCTCCAACCTCATCTATTGCATCCTCTGCTCTAGGTGTCAGCTGCTCTACATCGGTGAGACCAAGCGTAGGCTTGGAGATCGCTTCGCCCAACACCTCCGCTCGGTTCGCAATAACCAACCTGATCTCCCGGTGGCTCAGCACTTCAACTCCCCCTCCCATTCCGAATCCAACCTTTCTGTCCTGGGCCTCCTCCATGGCCAGAGTGAGGCCCACCATAAATTAGAGGAGCAGCACCTCATATTTCGCTTGGGTAGTTTACACCCCAGCTGTATGAACATTGACCTCCAATTTCAGGTAGTCCCTGCTTTCTCCTCCGCTTCTCAGGTCTCCCTCAGCCCACTGTCTCTGCCTCTTCCTTTTTTCTTCCCGCCCCACCCCCCACCCCGCACCCTCACATCAGTCTGAAGAAGGGTCTCGACCCGAAACGTCGCCTATTTCCTTCGCTCCATAGATGCTGCCTCACCTGCTGAGTTTCTCCAGCATTTTTGTCTACCCATTCACACAAGTTCTGTTATCCCACTTTCCTCACCCACTCCCTGCACATTAGGGGCAATTTTACAGAGACAAGTTAACCTACAAAGCCAATGCATCTTTGGGATGTGGGAGGAAACCCACATGCTTGCAGGGAGAATGTGCAAATTCAAAACAGTGCCCGAGAACAGGATCGAACTCAGATCTCAGTGTGGGGCAGCAAGTCCACCAGCTGTACGTTGATAACTTTGGTTACTAAAAAAAAAGAAACTATCCATTTTCAGTCTTAAATCTCTAAGTGACGCTATGTTCCCCTTTACAGCTACTGTATGTTTTAATTCAGTTCAAGACTATGGGGCAGTATATTGGCCATAAAGTTGCGGCCTAAAATTGCCAGAGACCCGGATTGATCCTGAATATGGGTGCTGTCTGTATGGAGTTTTGTTTTCTCGTTTATAACATTGTTTACAGAGTACTATGTTTACATATGCTGTTGTGCTGCTGCCAGTAAGGATTTAATTGTTCTAACTGGGACGTGAGAGAATAACACACTCTTGACTCTTGAGTCATGCCTACTATGTTCTGTTGTGCTGAAGCAAAGCAAGAATTTCATTGTCCTATCAGGGACACATGACAATAAACTCTCTTGAATCTTGACTTACGTCGCTAATGTGTGGGATAGAACTAGTGTATGGGTGATCGGTGGTCGGCGTGGACACGGTGGGCCGAAGGGCCTGTTTCCACGCTGTATCTTTAAATTAAACTAAAAACACTAAAACCAGAGGAAATCTAAAGAAGGGTCTCTACCCGAAACGTCACAAAATTTCTTCAATCCAGAGATGCTGGCTGCTCCATGGAGTTCCCCCGCACAATTAAAGCATGAAATAGTCTTCACCCTACCATAGGTACCCAACCAGACACAACTAAATTTAAGGTGGCTCTTTTTTCCCAAGAACCTTTTTTTGCTTAAGTCCAAGTTAAGAGTCAAGAGAGTTTTATTGTCATGTCTCCCAGATAGGGCAATGAAATTCTTGCTTGCTGCAGCACAACAGAATATGTAAACATAATACAGAACAGAAGATAAAAGTTCAGTGTGTCTATATACCATAGACCATATATATACACAATAAATAAACAGATAAAATGCAATAGGCTGTTATTTTTTGGAGTTTGGTGGTGGTGGGTCCACCAGTTTAAATTCCGTTTGGAATATTTTTGGAGGGCCAGGAAACCAAGAAGCAAAAGTTACTCCAGGGAGTTACTCCAGCTACAGGCAGTGATTCTGTGTTGGTTTTCAGCGGTCGCGGTGAGGCGGCAACCGGACAGCAATGGCGGCCAGATCTCCCACAATGCAAAGGGAGGGAGAAAGTGGCCGACGCCAACCAGTTGCCGTGGCAGTGCGCATGTGCAGGGCGGCACATGCGCACAACTACGGCCGATGATGTGCTGGCTGTGGTTGTGCGCATGTGCAGGGGAGGATGTGCAGGCCGTGGCAATGCGCATGTGTAAGGCGGCCTGCCGTGCCGAGCGGGAGCCGAGACCCGGACACGGATGGCGGGCGGAGACGGAGAGTGACAGAGAGAGAGATAGAGAGGGGGCCTGCTCAGAATTAAATGATAGGTGTCCCGGGTGCTTGCCAAGCCGGGCAAAATGGCATGGCTTTTAGGTTGCCCCGCGGGACTGTAGATTGCCATTGGCACCCGGGCAACCGCTAATTTCGAGCCCTGAAGTAATCCGACAGCGTGTAGGAAGGAACTGAAGATGCTGGCTTAAACTGAAAATAGACACAAAAAGCTGGAATAAATCAGCATGTCAGACAGCATCTCTGGCGAAAAGGAATAGGTGACGTTTTGTGTCGAGACCGTTCTTCAGACTGAAGAAGAGTCTCGACCCGAAACGTCACCTATTCCTTTTCTCCAGGGATGCTCTCTGATCCGCTGGGTTAGTCCAGCTTTTTGTGTCTATCTAACCCAACAGCAACCTTGGTTAATGAATTATTTAATCTTAGTTTTACCTAAGCTTGATAGTTGTTCAGGTTAATGTGTTGTGTTGCTTGGTTGGTCAGAATAATTAAAATGATTTCAAGTATAACAAACTGCATGAAAGGAAGAAATTATCTATACTAATATTCTGGAGTTTACATTAATAATGCCAGAGGAACTATTGGCATCAATGTATTACTCCATGACACTTACAGTAAATTCAGTAAAATCAGTGTAGGCATAGGTTAATCCTTAGATCTCTGTCTGTGATTCTGCATCCCACCACTATCCACGCCCTTCGAAACACTCTCCATCGCAAACTAAGAAAATCTCTAAAATAGATGTGGATGTTAGCTAGTAAAGGATTAGTCCTGCTGTAAGCTTTAAGATTTGTTACTTGAAATTTAAATGCATTTTTAATAGCATACTGAACCACAATTACCAAGCAGCAAACTATTTTCCCATATGGTTTTATCTATGTGTATTATAATTTCATCATACAGATATTTAAAAGAGTAAGGAATTTTTAAATAATTTAATTTTCAACAAAGTTTATGATACATAAATAGCTGTTGCCTGCCCCTGTGCACACTCTTTTTATGCCATATTGAAAAGTGTCTAACGTTATCAACAATGATTAAAGAAAAACAAAGTTTCAAGTTTGACTGTGAACTTCAGTCATAATATGGTTTTTGCCCCTTTTTGTTGATTCAACCTGTTTTTTCCTGAATCTACCCAAAAAGAGTTATTGTTTATACATGCCCCAAAAGGGCAATGTATTTGCTACCTGTGAAGCCAAGGATAAAAGCTGTGGGTTGAACAGTCAGATGTAAACCATAACATGATGAAACAGGAGATGGTTCCCGGAGGTGGTGTGAAGGAAGTCGGGCGGGAAGCAAAAAATTAGAACAATGGGAGATTTGATTATTTTCAGGAAAATATTGCAGAGGGCACATGGAATGAAGGGACCCAAAGGATGTATTTATGTCTGCAAAGTAAAGACTATATTGAAGCATCTGGAGAAGAGCTTGGAGTATATAGCATGATTAGTTGTTGTGGGACTTGGTTTAAGGTGAGAGGGGAAAGATTTAATAGGAACCTGAGGGGCACCTTTTTTACACAAAGGGTGGTATGTGTATGGAACATACTGCCAGAGAAAGTACATGGAAAGCATAGGTTTAGAATGATATGACTCTGACACACTCAACCATTAATATCAAGCCGCATGCCCAACTTTGGTTCATTGATTAATGCAAAAAAGCATGCTGGGAGCAACACCAAGCTTGCCTATTAACAAGGTGTTAATTTTGAGAAGTTACATGATGGGTCTTCAAGTCTGTAAAACATCAGAGCTGAGTGGTCTTAACAAATGGATCCGATAAAAGCTCTGCAATTCTACTGCATTTAGCTGTAATGGTGGAATGCAGTTGAAAACATTAATGGCAGGAGGAGTCTTGGAGAAAAGTTCCACCTTCAATGGTGACAGGAACATGTAAGTCAGTGGTAAAGACAAATCTGAATTATTTGCAGCCAGACGTTCTGGCTAGATGATCCATCTTGGCTTTTCAGCAATTTTCAGCAATTTGAGTCACAGCATGACATAATGGTTGAAAATACTGGTGACAGTATAGGCTATAGGATAGGACAACATTCTGGTCCTAGTACTGAAGATCTGCACTCAAAAACTAGTTATCCTCTAGTTATATTGTGCCAGTGTGTTTACCAATATCCAATAATTTTCCAGGCATGTCTTGTCCACAGAAATCAAGACAAACAAATCCAGCTGAAAACCTCCTAGTTAGTCTTTGCCCCGTTATCGGCTAAATGTTGGAAGTTGTTGTCAACAGTGCTATTGAGCAGAACTTGCTCACCAATAATCTACTGACTAGTGCTCAGTTTGGGTCTCAGCAGACCATGAAAACCCAGACTTATATACACTGGGCTGAAACATGGACCAAAGAGCTAAATTCCAGAGGAGAGGTAAGAGTGACATAGTTTGACAAGAAGGTACTATTTGACTACATGCAGAATCCAGAAACCTGTGTAAAACTGAAGTCAGCTGGCAAACACTCTTATGTACGAAGGAACTACAGATGCTGGTTTAAACCAAAGATAGACACGAAAAGCTGGAGTAACTCACGCAGCATCTCCGGAGAGAAGGAATGGGTGATGTTTAAGGTTGAGACCCTTCAGACACTCTTGTGGTTCAAGTCATGCTTCACATAAAATAGTGATAGTTATGTTTGTTGAAGGATATCTCTGCAAATGTTCTTTAACTTTCCAATGAACATAAGATCTTGCCATATATTTCACAGTATGTGTGTTACCAGGATTAAGGACAGAACTAAAGTCAGACAAGAGAACCAGGAGTTGCTTTCCTTGTAGCACAGCAAGTTAACAGGAGATTTGTTTACATTCAGGATCGTGACACGTTTAGACAGATTAAATGCTGTTATCATTGGTTCTACAATCAAAATTTATAAACCTGAGCAAAGGAAATGAAAGGAGTACGAGGAAAATACATTTTTAAATGCAGGGAATATTATGATCTGGAATTCACAGTCAGTGGGAGTAATGGAAATAGAATCAATCACCACATAGGCATTGAGGAAAAATAATCTGCAGGCAGTGGAGAAAAAGCAAGGGAATGTAATTAACAGGATTGCTATACCAAGGGTCTGCATAACCTTGTTGGAGCAAAAGACTGCCTGCTGTGCCACATTGATTCTATGATTCTGTAAACTATACTAAACTATAAAATCTTAACTGATGGTTAAGAACAGTTGAAGTATTTCCTGCTTCTGGCATCAAAAGGATTCCAGATGGGATAATATTTTTCAAATGTGCATAATGGATGCACACTAACATGTGGTATAAGAATCTAGTATGTGGTTAATAGATCAGTTTGCAATAATTTTCAAAAGGAAAACAAATCTATTTATAGCTCTGCTAGTTTAATGAAAAGTATTATTGCCCTCATGGTAGAGTTAAAGTGACTTGTTAGGTGGGAATGTATGTTGGGAGACTGCCCATCTGTTTCTGCAAGATTTTAGTTTAAGCTCAAGTAGTCACGAAAGGCTTTAGAATAACAAAGTGTGTTATTGCAATAGCAATGACTAGCTGACATCAGCACAAATATGAACATATACATGCTGTATGTGCAAGAATAATATATTGCAGTTAACCATTGAAATTGCAGGAATAATCCATTCTTTACAGAATTATACAGGGCTGAATTATTTTTTATCTGATATTGAACAATAATCAGTATACTTGTAAAGTATTCATATTTTCGCAAATATATTCATTTGCATGTGGCATTGAAATATTTGCAAACACTGGTCTGAAAATAATGACTGAAAATTCTTGATTTGCTGTATTCCCAAAATAAGCCACTAACTATTTAAGGCTGTGCATTTCTCTCAGTCAATGATGCATTATACCTTAGCGGATGTTGAAAATAAGTTTTATCTTTTATCAGTTTTCCACTAACCTGGTAGTACCTGGTAGCCGGGCTCAATTTCATCAACACTTATATATGAGTCAATGAAGGGCAAAGTGCTTTCATCTGCATTAATGGTTGGAACCTTGGCAGCAAAGTGTGGCCGTCTGGGTTTGTATAGTCTGCCTGAGTTATGGTTCACATAGCCAGCTTGTTGTCGTCCTCCATGACGGAACCTCCTTCTCAAAACTCTGTTTGGTGTCTTATTCTTTCTTGCACCAAAAATAACACAAATGTTGAGTAGAAGGCAGAACAAAATTAAAGTGTTTAGATTCATTTTTTATGAGATCACCTGAAAAGAAGAAAAACAAGAACATAAGTTTCACACACTTTCAATACCAAGTTTTGTGTAAATGTTGGAAATAATGTTTAGTTACAGCCATAATGGTAATTTCCATTGTATTTTCATTCCTTTTAAAAAGCCAGAGATACACGGCTGTGAAGCTCGGCGGACATTTAACATTACCGGTCGGTATCCTTGGTTCTGAAAACTACTGCTTACGGTTTTTTTTCCCAATGAGCCAATGAAATTCACCGGTCAGCACCGGCTACAACCTACGAGAACCTTTGACTTCCTGGCAACCCATTAGGACCTCCTGGTGATCCACCTATGGCACGAGAATTCTCGCTACTCTCCATGGCGGCTTCATTCTAGTCGCCGCTAATTTTTCAACATGTTGAAAAATTTGCGGCGACCGTAATGAGGCCGCGACTAGTTCCCAGAATGCGAGAACTCCTCGCGACCATGAAAGCGTCTCCCCAGCAACTACCTGCGAACATGTGGCGACTGCATAGTCTCCTGCAGTCACCTAAAAATTTGCCTAAGTGGGACAGGCCCATAAGGCTGTCAAACCTTTTTGGTAGTCTAATACAATTAAATACCAGTAAATGTCAGTTCAGTGTTAGGTCAGTAATACAAATTAGCTAATTCAGAAACATGTACGCAGAACAATGTATGACATTTATGAATTTAGATGGAAAGCTTTTTGTGAACAATGACAATGTACAGACAACTCTGAGAAGTGGAGGGGAAAGAATAACAAGATCTCGTACCTATAGCGAATCTTGTTACGACAATTATGTAGCTGTACATATTCTCAGTGAAAGGAAATTGAGATTACTCACAGTGCAGTTGCAATTAGTGAGAAATAACCAGAAAAAATGTCCTTGAAATGTTATATTAACTGATGGAATTAACCTTTGGGAGGTATTTCTGGAAGTTATAAAATGCATGATCTTTGGAACATCAATAATCAAGGGAGAACAAGCTCGATTGAGGACAATAAAGTGATTTTGATCATTATTGATTTGTCAGGATGAAGACAATGATGTGAAAATGTTATTGGGATCATCTTGAGATTTTGGAAAATAATAATAGGATAGACTAAAAGTGTTAATGATCTAATATGTTTTGATAAGGTAAGGGGAGAAAATCTATTTCATCTAATTGTAGAAAATGAATAAATAGTACCAATGATTAAAACTGTTACCAGAAAGTGAGCGAGGATTACACAAGAAGGTGAATAAAATGCATGCGAAATGCAGTTTCAAGGATCAAGATTATATACTTAAATTTGCAGTGTTCAATTTTTAAATGATTTGATAGAAATAGCAAAGATTTGAAAGAAATAGCAAATTATGGGAAAGGTGGAAATTAAACCAATCCCCTTTGACATGCTACGTCAAGTACATACGATTGGAGCACAAAAAGCCGATCATTCTATCCATTGCATTCTGCTGGCAAAACATCCATAGTATTAAATGCAAAGTATATATTTTTGGATGATGTAATATAGTATAGCTGGAAAAGATCTTGATAAACTGTAATCAAGGCATTGATAAGAACCCACGATGCGTTTTTGCTTCATACAATTTCAAGGCAGTTTTAATCGTGAAAGTCATGAAATCATTTGAAGTTTGGAGTTGCATTGTTGTGTGATTTACTGATATTGTCCTTTATTGCAGTGAATAAAACCAAAAAAAAAATTGTCGGCTATGGGGAAAAATACTTGATGAAATGTTAGATGAAGTTGTGAATTCCCTCTTAACCTAATCAACTTCTGCAGCAATTGCAAAAGGTGCACTTGAGATACAGTTCCGTCCGTAATGTTTGGGACAAAGACCAATCATTTATTTATTTGCCTCTGTACTCCACAATTTGAGATTTGTAATAGAAAAAAATCACATGTGGTTAAAGTGCACAATGTCAGATTTTATTAAAGGTATTTTTATACATTTTAGTTTCACCATGTAGAAATTACAACTGTAATTATACATAGTTCCCCCCAATTCAGAGCACCATAATGTTTGGGAGACATAGCTTCACAGGTGTTTGTAATTGCTCAGGTGTGTTTAATTGCCTCCTTCATGCAGGTATAAGAGAGCTCTCAGCACCCAGTCTTTCCTCCAGTCTTTCTATCACCTTTGGAAACTTGTATTGCTGTTTATTAACATGAGGACCAAAGTTGTGCCAATGAAAGGCAAAGAAGCCATTATGAGTGAGAAACAAGAATAAAACTGTTCGAGACATCAGCCAAACCTTAGGCTTACCAAAATCAACTGTTTGGAACATCATTAAGAAGAAAGAGAGCACTGGTGAGCTTACTAATCACAAAGGGACTGGCAGGCCAAGGAAGACCTCCACAGCTGATGACAGAAGAATTCTCTCTGTAATAAAGAAAAATCCCCAAACACCTGTCCGAACACTCTTCAGGTGAGGATTTGTCAATGACCACTGTCCACAGAAGACTTCATGAACAGAAATACAAAGGCTACACTGCAAGATGCAAACCACTGGTTAGCTGCAAAAATAGGATGGCCAGGTTACAGTTTGCCAAGAAGTACTTAAAAGAGCAACAGCAGTTCTGGAAAAAGGTCTTGTGGACAGATGAGACGAAGATTAACATATCAGAGTGATGGCAAGAGCAAAGTATGGAGGAGAGAAGGAACTGCCCAAGATCCAAAGCATACCACCTAATCTGTGAAACACGGTGGTGGGGGTGTTATGGCCTGGGCTTGTATGGCTGCTGAAGGTACTGGCTCACTTATTCATTGATGATACAACTGCTGATGGTAGCATAATGAATTCTGAAGTGTATAGACACATCCTATCTGCCACGTGCCTCAAACAAATGCCTCAAAACTCAATGGCCAGCGGTTCATTCTACAGCAGGACAATGATCCCAAACATACTGCTGAAGCAACAAAGGAGTTTTTCAAAGCTGAAAAATGGTCAATTCTTGAGTGGCCAAATCAATCACCTGATCTCAACCCAATTGAGCATGCCTTTTATATGCTGAAGAGAAAATGAAGGGGACTAGCCCCCAAAACAAGCATAAGCTAAAGATGGCTGCAATACAGGCCTGGCAGAGCATCACCAGAGAAGACACCCAGCAACTGGTAATGTCCGTGAATCGCAGACTTCAAGCAGTCATTGCATGCAAAGGATATGCAACAAAATACTAAACATGACTACTTTCATTTACATGACATTGCTGTGTCCCAAATATTATGGTGCCCTGAAATGGGGATGGGGGATGGGGGGGGGGGGGGGGGGGGACTATGTATAAACACTGCTGTAATTTCTACATGGTGAAACCAACATGTATAAAAATGGCCTTTATTAAAATCTGACAATGTGCACTTTAACCACATGTGATTTTTTTCTATTACAAATCTCAAATTCTGGAGTACAGAGGCAAATAAATAAATGATGGGTCTTTGTCCCAAACATTAGGGAGAGCAGTGTATGTAAACATTTTTCTTTCTATCTTTAATTTCCAGTCTAGCATGGAAAGTGAGAGTTCAAACAATGTTGGGAGGGAATGATGTTCTGGCCGCTCATATGTAATTAATTTTTCCACAGATATATTCATTTGAAGTTATGAAGAAATATTCATGAGCAATCCTTTATTAATGTTTGAAATTTTACAAAGGGAGCTAAAACAGGTTCAGAAAAGATGTCAATTTCATTGTTGAGTTTTAACTGTTTAAAACCTCTCAAAAACACAAAGATATACTTGGGGTATAAGGAATAATGTTTTTTGTATTGACGTGGTGTGATAGATTGTGGTAAATTTTTGTAAACTGGTATAATATTGTGTGCATCTTGATAGCATCCCTTCTTTAATTCAATTGCTGAAAGGGATTGAAAGTTGAATAATCTCTTCACTTTAAGAGAGCACCCCCCGCCCACCCCCCACTCACCATCAACAACGCCACACTCACATCTGTGGAGTCATTTAAGTTCCTTGGAACCATCATCTCCAGGGACCTTCAATGGGAGGCCACCATCGACTCCACAGTCAAAAAGGTCCAACAGAGGATGTACTTCCTGCGGCAGCTGAGAAAACACAATCTGCCACAGGCAATGATGGTCCATTTTTATACTGCCATCATATAGTCTGTCCTCACCTTCTCCATCATGGTCTGGTTTGGCTCAGCCACCAAGCAGACATCTGGAGGCTGCAGCGAATCATTCGATCAGCCGAGAAGGTTGTTGGCTGCAACCTTCCCTCCAATGACGAACTGTACACTGCAAGGGCCAAGAAGAGAGCGGGTAAGATCATCTCTGACCCCTCTCACCCTGGCCACAAACTCTTTGAATCACTTCCCTCTGGAAGGCGACTCAGGACTGTCAAAGCCGCCACAGCCAGACATAAAAACAGCTTTTTTCCACGAGCAGTAGCTCTGCTCAACAGCCAAGTCTGTAGCCTCCTTGTGCTCTGGTATTTTATTTCATTCTTCACATGTTTAAATTATAATGTTTTATTTTGAATTGTCTACTGTATATCGTGTTACTTGCGAGCAAAGCGCCAAGGCAAATTCCTTGTATGTATACATATTTGGCTAATAAAATGTATTCAAAAATTCATTCAACTAATTTTTTTTGAATAAATAAAAGTATAAAGTTTTACTAAAAAATATTTAAAAAACTAAATATAAAGGAACAAAACTTATTCCCTATATGCTGTTAAGTAATTGATTATCAATGAAGCAGTCATTCAAATTCGAAATCAAAAACTGTTTAAAGGTCCCAGGAGATTACCAATAGGCGAAACAAAATTTGCAGAATGTATGGGGCCAGATTCTGACGAGTTTTTCCAGAGGTTGGGTATGCGATTGTCGACATTTATACATGTGTTTTCAGGCTTTGGACTCGAATTGTTTAAGTCCCACGCCTGCCTGCAGTGTTCCGCTAACAATTTCCTTGATGTACCTTGCCTCTTGCCTCCACGTGGAGTACAGTGGTGGTGCAGGATCATCCTGAGATTCCCCAGCACGCCCCAGCTGGAGCTAAACTCTCAAATCCTGATGCAGGATCTGCACGTCTTTCATTTGAACAATCTTCTGCTTCTTCTTCTTCTTCTTCTTCTTGCATATGGCGTGCACAGCTTAAAGTTGTAGGCCAACTTGATCTATTTGATTGTGCACGCCGGGTTGATTGCATTCGTCGAAGCAGGACGGACCACGTGAAGGTTGCAATCTTCCACCCCATTTGAACAATAATAATGCAGCTGTGTGGAAGACGTGGAATAATAAGTTGCATTTGTTTTGTGTTCATTAAATAAGTGTTTTCAGTTGGTTATATTAAAAAAATGTAGCTTTGGTTATCAGACAATTTTTAGTAGTTTTAAAATATTTTAGGTTATCAAAGCAAATGCAGTGACAATGCTGTCTATCAAAGTGACTTTTAGTTGGGGGCTTGCCTGATTTATATTATTAAAGACCAATGTGCCATAAGGTTGTCCATACTATTGCTAAAATCATTACAATTCTTTTCATGTTTAAACAAAATATATAAACAAAGCAATTTTAAATTTGCCCTTATTCCAAATTGCGAATTGATTTGATGAACTAATAAAACAGGTGAAAGGACATTGATAAATAGAGACGGAACTCTACCACTCCTCCCTACTTCTTAGGCAGTCACACAAAATCAATAATGACTTGTTTCCACTATGGAATTGTGGATTCTGTGGTGGCTAATGTAATCAATGTGTAAATCACATACTTCCACCGATGCGCCAGGAGGTGATTTGATTGGCAGGCGGTGGATGGAATGTGAGTTGGTGAACTCCTCCCACCATGTCCTCTTTACCAATTCAAATGATCATTCTCCACTTTGAGCAATCTTGGCCAAGGATTCCCATCACTTGATGGGAATGTAGCACTTCTTAGTCATGGAATCATAGTGGCACACATCATGGAAACAGGGGTTTTGGCCCAACTTGCCATGACACCAAGTTGGCATTGTGGGCTATTCCCATTTGCCTGCATTTGGCTTCTACCCCACAAAACCCTTCCTATCTGTATATCTGTACAAGGAGGTTTTGAGTACATCTTTGAATAATCTTCTTTTGGCCTTCTCATCCCGCGAGAGATCCAAGAATTGAGTGCCCATTTCAGGTACTGAACATGAAAGTAATGTTGGCCTGGAAGAAGACAATAATGTTGGTTTGATTATCCTTCCAGTTAATTTGGAAGGTTTTGTTGAGGTAGCTTTGACAGTTTATTTTCTAAGTGTATTGAAGACCATAGAAAAGAAGTTTTCAACACACTTAAAAAAATTACTGCCAAAGGTAGTGCAGGTCTCAGAAACGTGCAATAGAGTGGGGATCACGGGAACCTGGGAAACTCAATGCTACTACTGCACACTTTTCACCATAGTTGGAGAAAATGGAATAGGCAATTTGTGGATGAAAACCCAGTCCTTGTGAATTTCCCTTCACTGCAATTGTTGTGAGATTTCATGGTTTTATCAGTTTTTATGGCCCAGAAAGAAGGCACCCCCTAATCATAGATTATTACAGATCATTATAGATTTTAATTGAATGTGCGTCAAGGGAAAATATTATTTTCTTACAGGCAGCAGGGGTATCTGATGGGCTGCTACGAGGGAAGGAGTGGTGTACTTCATAAAAGAACTCAGCGACACTTCCCTTCTTTAAATATATTGGTTGCATTAAAGACAACGAAGGATCTCACTGTCCAAATCAGCTGCTGATCCCAGATGGTCAGAGCCATGGTTTCTGATCTACGAGCAGAGTTCATGTTCAGATATAAAGGTTGTGCTATTCTCATACATCCATTGAAGAGATGGCCACTGGAAAGGCCAGAAAACTTATTTTTGCTGCAGCCTCCACTGGAAAATCTGACACACTTGTTAACCCTTTCCTTGATATTTTAGAGTAGAGATGGAGAAGATTTGGTTTGGGTGCAATTAAGCCAAACATGTCCAAAGAAAGTATCCTCGGTTATGGCCATCTTCATGATGATCATGATAATACCATGACACCAGCTGTTCACGTGTTCTCGACTCTCCCAGCATCACCATTGTTGGGGCTCTAGATCCAAACCATCGCAATCTTTCCTGGGTCTGATGTGGGTTTCTTCCTTATTTAAAATCTCAACATGGCCTCGGCATAGAAGTTCCAGTAGTAATATATAGAACATTTGTTAAAGGTGTAATAAAGGGGGGGGGGACTATGTATAAACACTGCTGTAATTTCTACATGGTGAAACCAACATGTATAAAAATGGCCTTTATTAAAATCTGACAATGTGCACTTTAACCACATGTGATTTTTTTCTATTACAAATCTCAAATTCTGGAGTACAGAGGCAAATAAATAAATGATGGGTCTTTGTCCCAAACATTATGGAGAGCAGTGTATGTAAACATTTTTCTTTCTATCTTTAATTTCCAGTCTAGCATGGAAAGTGAGAGTTCAAACAATGTTGGGAGGGAATGATGTTCTGGCCGCTCATATGTAATTAATTTTTCCACAGATATATTCATTTGAAGTTATGAAGAAATATTCATGAGCAATCCTTTATTAATGTTTGAAATTTTACAAAGGGAGCTAAAACAGGTTCAGAAAAGATGTCAATTTCATTGTTGAGTTTTAACTGTTTAAAACCTCTCAAAAACACAAAGATATACTTGGGGTATAAGGAATAATGTTTTTTGTATTGACGTGGTGTGATAGATTGTGGTAAATTTTTGTAAACTGGTATAATATTGTGTGCATCTTGATAGCATCCCTTCTTTAATTCAATTGCTGAAAGGGATTGAAAGTTGAATAATCTCTTTACTTTAAGAGAGCACCCCCCGCCCACCCCCCACTCACCATCAACAACGCCACTCACATCTGTGGAGTCATTTAAGTTCCTTGGAACCATCATCTCCAGGGACCTTCAATGGGAGGCCACCATCGACTCCACAGTCAAAAAGGTCCAACAGAGGATGTACTTCCTGCGGCAGCTGAGAAAACACAATCTGCCGCAGGCAATGATGGTCCATTTTTATACTGCCATCATATAGTCTGTCCTCACCTTCTCCATCATGGTCTGGTTTGGCTCAGCCACCAAGCAGACATCTGGAGGCTGCAGCGAATCATTCGATCAGCCGAGAAGGTTGTTGGCTGCAACCTTCCCATCAATGACGAACTGTACACTGCAAGGGCCAAGAAGAGAGCGGGTAAGATCATCTCTGACCCCTCTCACCCTGGCCACAAACTCTTTGAATCACTTCCCTCTGGAAGGCGACTCAGGACTGTCAAAGCCGCCACAGCCAGACATAGAAACAGCTTTTTTCCACGAGCAGTAGCTCTGCTCAACAGCCAAGTCTGTAGCCTCCTTGTGCTCTGGTATTTTATTTCATTCTTCACATGTTTAAATTATAATGTTTTATTTTGAATTGTCTACTGTATATCGTGTTACTTGCGAGCAAAGCACCAAGGCAAATTCCTTGTATGTATACATATTTGGCTAATAAAATGTATTCAAAAATTCATTCAACTAATTTTTTTTGAATAAATAAAAGTATAAAGTTTTACTAAAAAATATTTAAAAAACTAAATATAAAGGAACAAAACTTATTCCCTATATGCTGTTAAGTAATTGATTATCAATGAAGCAGTCATTCAAATTCGAAATCAAAAACTGTTTCAAGGTCCCAGGAGATTACCAATAGGCGAAACAAAATTTGCAGAATGTATGGGGCCAGATTCTGACGAGTTTTTCCAGAGGTTGGGTATGCGATTGTCGACATTTATACATGTGTTTTCAGGCTTTGGACTCGAATTGTTTAAGTCCCACGCCTGCCTGCAGTGTTCCGCTAACAATTTCCTTGATGTACCTTGCCTCTTGCCTCCACGTGGAGTACAGTGGTGGTGCAGGATCATCCTGAGATTCCCCAGCACGCCCCAGCTGGAGCTAAACTCTCAAATCCTGATGCAGGATCTGCACGTCTTTCATTTGAACAATCTTCTTCTTCTTCTTCTTCTTCTTCTTCTTGCATATGGCGTGCACAGCTTAAAGTTGTAGGCCAACTTGATCTATTTGATTGTGCACGCCGGGTTGATTGCATTCGTCGAAGCAGGACGGACCACGTGAAGGTTGCAATCTTCCACCCCATTTGAACAATAATAATGCAGCTGTGTGGAAGACGTGGAATAATAAGTTGCATTTGTTTTGTGTTCATTAAATAAGTGTTTTCAGTTGGTTATATTAAAAAAATGTAGCTTTGGTTATCAGACAATTTTTAGTAGTTTTAAAATATTTTAGGTTATCAAAGCAAATGCAGTGACAATGCTGTCTATCAAAGTGACTTTTAGTTGGGGGCTTGCCTGATTTATATTATTAAAGACCAATGTGCCACAAGGTTGTCCATACTATTGCTAAAATCATTACAATTCTTTTCATGTTTAAACAAAATATATAAACAAAGCAATTTTAAATTTGCCCTTATTCCAAATTGCGAATTGATTTGATGAACTAATAAAACAGGTGAAAGGACATTGATAAATAGAGACGGAACTCTACCACTCCTCCCTACTTCTTAGGCAGTCACACAAAATCAATAATGACTTGTTTCCACTATGGAATTGTGGATTCTGTGGTGGCTAATGTAATCAATGTGTAAATCACATACTTCCACCGATGCACCAGGAGGTGATTTGATTGGCAGGCGGTGGATGGAATGTGAGTTGGTGAACTCCTCCCACCATGTCCTCTTTACCAATTCAAATGATCATTCTCCACTTTGAGCAATCTTGGCCAAGGATTCCCATCACTTGATGGGAATGTAGCACTTCTTAGTCATGGAATCATAGTGGCACACATCATGGAAACAGGGGTTTTGGCCCAACTTGCCATGACACCAAGTTGGCATTGTGGGCTATTCCCATTTGCCTGCATTTGGCTTCTACCCCACAAAACCCTTCCTATCTGTATATCTGTACAAGGAGGTTTTGAGTACATCTTTGAATAATCTTCTTTTGGCCTTCTCATCCCGCGAGAGATCCAAGAATTGAGTGCCCATTTCAGGTACTGAACATGAAAGTAATGTTGGCCTGGAAGAAGACAATAATGTTGGTTTGATTATCCTTCCAGTTAATTTGGAAGGTTTTGTTGAGGTAGCTTTGACAGTTTATTTTCTAAGTGTATTGAAGACCATAGAAAAGAAGTTTTCAACACACTTAAAAAAATTACTGCCAAAGGTAGTGCAGGTCTCAGAAACGTGCAATAGAGTGGGGATCACGGGAACCTGGGAAACTCAATGCTACTACTGCACACTTTTCACCATAGTTGGAGAAAATGGAATAGGCAATTTGTGGATGAAAACCCAGTCCTTGTGAATTTCCCTTCACTGCAATTGTTGTGAGATTTCATGGTTTTATCAGTTTTTATGGCCCAGAAAGAAGGCACCCCCTAATCATAGATTATTACAGATCATTATAGATTTTAATTGAATGTGCGTCAAGGGAAAATATTATTTTCTTACAGGCAGCAGGGGTATCTGATGGGCTGCTACGAGGGAAGGAGTGGTGTACTTCATAAAAGAACTCAGCGACACTTCCCTTCTTTAAATATATTGGTTGCATTAAAGACAACGAAGGATCTCACTGTCCAAATCAGCTGCTGATCCCAGATGGTCAGAGCCATGGTTTCTGATCTACGAGCAGAGTTCATGTTCAGATATAAAGGTTGTGCTATTCTCATACATCCATTGAAGAGATGGCCACTGGAAAGGCCAGAAAACTTATTTTTGCTGCAGCCTCCACTGGAAAATCTGACACACTTGTTAACCCTTTCCTTGATATTTTAGAGTAGAGATGGAGAAGATTTGGTTTGGGTGCAATTAAGCCAAACATGTCCAAAGAAAGTATCCTCGGTTATGGCCATCTTCATGATGATCATGATAATACCATGACACCAGCTGTTCACGTGTTCTCGACTCTCCCAGCATCACCATTGTTGGGGCTCTAGATCCAAACCATCGCAATCTTTCCTGGGTCTGATGTGGGTTTCTTCCTTATTTAAAATCTCAACATGGCCTCGGCATAGAAGTTCCAGTAGTAATATATAGAACATTTGTTAAAGGTGTAATAAAGGGCTCTAGAAATGTTAATTGTGTCCATATGAATATGAGTTGATGTGCATGGGGGAAATGTAGGCATGACAGGTTTACATGTTACAAGTTTGTGGAAAAGGATGTCCATTTAACGTGTTGATTACCTCCGTGTACCAGATCATGTTAGTGGGTGGTGTCAAGGACTATGAGGGATAGTGACTTGCTTGTGACCTATTGGTGCGATTTGAGCCCCATAGGAATGTGATAGCCCTCCAATCAATTCATCTCTCTTGACCATATGGTGCAGACCATCAATCGCTAAATGTTTTCTTTGCATGTCCAGGCCTACTCAATTTCCAGAGAACTGGGATCAAAAAGGCAATGACAACATCTCAAATGATGACAATTCTATGCTATTACCACCAAATTTCATTTGATTAACTCATCTGAGTCCGTGCCCTCTGGAAACAGAAAATCAAAATAATTTCACAGTAAAATATATTATGTTCAGGTATGAGGTGTCCTCTACCTATTAGAACTGTGTTCCTATCCAATGTTTATACTTTTGTCAGTAGCTTTATATTTCAACATCTACATTGATGCTGCTTTACCAATGTTTACCAATGTATATGGACACACTCCTACGATGTTCTGTTGTGCTGAAGCAAAGCAAGAATTTCATTGTCCTATGGGGGACACATGACAATAAACTCTCTTGAATCTTGAATCTTGTGTTCATGTTGGTTGTGTTAGCACATTAACCTGCTCAGTCCTTCCTCAATATGGTAACAGAAAGGTGAATGTTATCAAAATACTCAAAGATAACCTTTGTTCCTATAAAGAGATTACATCCTAGAACACCTGGCAATTGTAGGTCGCTGCTGCAATCCCTGCCCCACCACACTTCCCCTTACTAGCAACAGACAATCTCAGAAACAGTCTTAACACAAGGAGGAACCAATTTTCTGCAACATAGAAGAAAACCTCTGGAGAAATGAATCACTGTTCCAGCCAGAGCTCCTATAAGTCGATGAATGGTTGCCTAATTTATATTTTGCCATTCGTGATTTAAATATTAATTTTTAAAACAGCCACTGCAAAAAGAAAAAGGAAAAACAAGAGGAGTGAACTTACCAGCTCCCCCTCCCACCAGACACAAGCATAGTTTCTACACCTAATTAAGATGTTTTTTTAAGAATAAGCTGGCTTACACTCTTCAGTATTTTTAACAGCCTGGATCCCTGGGGTATAAGAATGTGGTTTGTAATAAAGCATCAATGGCAGGGTTACTGAAGAAACAAAAAATCTGTTCTAGTAGAAAGCGTTCATTCAGTGGGCCTTGGGATAGCAAGGCTCAGCTGGAAAATTCTGAGAAATGGCTATTGGAAATCTTAGCTGCAGTTATTAAGTCTGGCAAAGCAAGTAATTGTGCTGTGAACCGAGTATTAAACTTAATTGCATTTTCAACTGATGTAATTTTACAAAGATTTGGCAAACTCCCTTTTCAAAAATGTATAAATCCATTTATTTTTTCAAGTTCACCCATTTATGTTCTATTTCAGTTCCAACAGAATCATTGATGAAAAAGAACAACTCAAAACTTGATTATATGAAGAAAGCTACAACTTAATCATGCTTAATTAGTTTAAAGTTTACTTTTGCAAGCTATAAACTTAGATCCTGCTACAAAAACAGACTAACTGGAGGCATATCCACACATAGTTATTTCCTGAAATCTAATATCATCAAATAATTTGGGAATACTGACCCAGAGGCAGCAAATGAAAAAAGAGCATTTTAAACACAAAAGAATCACAGTACATTACCACAACTCTTCAGTCATTTCGTGAGGCCAAGCACTTCTTGCAGCCTTTGTTAATTTAGTCTGATCAGAGCCAAGTACAAACAAACGTCTGAAGAATTTCAGAAGTGACAAATCTTAAAAGCAGATGCACTGCATTTTTTTAAACTTGGGTTGCTTAACTTTAAAGATAAACTTTAAAAAAAATTATAGATCACTACTTATTAAACAAGGGGAAGTTGAAGACTGCAATTACTGCTTTTAATCATTTATACGTTGATCAACGTGGAATGTTATCTTTTAGGCTTGGTAGTATACACAAAATACTTACATCTAATTAAAGGATGCATAAATTATAATTGGTTGGTGATCATGTAAATGAAAATGGTGGTCTTTGTAGTAAAAAATTCCAGTGTGTTTGTTGTTTACTTGTGTAACTTAGTCAAATCAAATAGATAATTGGTCCACTGAGTCTGTAACTAGAACAATTTTAATATAGATGTAATTGAATATACAAGCTTTAACCTTGAGCAGGCAACAACCAAGTTTAAATTCTTTACATTCAGACTTACAGGCAGCCTCAGCAGCATTTTAACCATACCGCAGAAGCTTACATATCAGTGGGGAGGAAGGGGGCATCATTTAATCAATTGTGTCTATGTCAGCTCTTTGAAAGAGGTGCCATCCCTAATTGGTTCATGGCTCTCCTCTGAGTCTTGCCATTTTTTTCCTTCCAATATGTAGTCTTCTACCCTGAGTAGGGGCATCAAGAACCAGAGGACATTAGTTTAAGGTGAGAGAGGAAAGATTTCATAGGAACCCGAGTGGTAACTATTTCACACAGAGGGTGGTGGGTATATGGAAAGAGCTGTCAGAGGAGGTAGTTGAGGTAGGTATCAATACAACATGTAAAATACATGTGGACAGGTACATGGATAGGAAAGGTTTTGAGGGATATGGGTCAAATGAGGGCAGGTGTGACTAGTGTAGATGGGCCATCTTAGTCATCATGAGCAAGTTGAGCCAAAGTGCCAGTTTCCATTTTATGTGGAACAAAAATAAACAAACATTTTTTAACCATTTCAACATGTTTCTTGATGCATGTATGGATGATGCACGTTGCATTATGGAAAAGCATGGGACAGACCATTTTCTAGGAATGTACCCTGCATTGTAAAGCGCGTATTGTCTGAAATGGGGGCGGGGAATGATCACACTATTATAACTGACCGGGATTGATTTTATGCATATATTTTATCAGTTCTTCTAAAAGATCTCTGCAAACCTTAGTCTTCTTGCCAATTATTTCTCCCTTCCCAAATCTTTCTTGCTGCAGAATCAACTGGATGCAAGCCCATCATTCTCTTCACTTCTTACCTGAATCAACCTGGAGTGTTTTTTAGTGACTAAACAGCAATGGACAGCACTGGGGTGGCACGGCGACATTTAAACCAGCATCTGCAGTTCTTTCCTACTCAAAATGAAGCTGTCACCTAGCTCTCACGTGCCAGTCCCCTCTCCCCATGAACCCATCAATCTAGCCCTGGACAACTGATACTTCCCTTTTCATGCTCCACAATGGTTTGGCCTATTAAGGAAATGGTGCAAGGGCTATTCGATTGCATCCGGTGCCTTGGACATGGAACTTATCTTAGATTTCTGTGGTCAGCTCATATTGACCTTTCAGCATGGTTATAGCATTGTCTTGAGCAGGCTTATTTTTATTTATAGAGGGGAAATGTGGAGGACTAATTGTTTCTTGCCAACATTGCATCAGCCAATGAGTTGGAAGAAGAGTGGAGCATGTGCGTCACATTTAATAGTCTGTTGTGTAGGAAAGGACTGCAGATGGTGGTTTAAACCGAAGATAGACACAAAAAGCTGGAGTAACTCAGCGAGTCAGGCAGCATCTCTGGTGAGAAGGAATAGGTGACGTTTCCAGTCAAGACCCTTCTTCAAACTGAAAGTGGTCCACTGTCACTTTGCTTAGAAAACTGAGTCTATTTAAAAAGCAGATGGAATAGGCAGGGTATTTTTTTCTTAAAAATTGAATGATTGGAGGATAACTACTTGGAAAATTATGCAAATTAAAATAATTTCATACATATAGCATTGTGAGCACCAGGTTTATTTGAAAGAGGAATTATTCAGAGTAGGTAACAGATTATAAAATGGTTAATATTTGCCCTTGTAGTTTATGATCATATCTGAATTCTCTTGTTGGTTTGGAATCCACTGCCATCCATCCTGGTAGACTTTATCTGACATTGCCCAGTGAAATATCTGAAAATAATACTTCTAATCCATGAATTAAATATCACAAGAGAGATCATCATAGTATGTTTATAAATGTATTTGTATAAATTTATTCTTGTCTGTGAAAATGTACCAGGAATATTATAAATAGAATGACCTAGGTGTTCAGGGGCATAATAGAGGTGCTGGTTCGCAACTCCAATGACCTGGATTCAAAGCTAACCTGTGTACAAATTCTACACAGATGGCACCATTCTCCCTGTGAATATGTTACACCCTGGTTTTCTCTCATATCCCAAAGACGGGTGGATTAATAGGTACATTAGCAACTGTAAATTGATCCTAGTGTGTAGGTCAGTGATAGAACCTTGGGGCAGTTGTTGAGAATGTGGGGAGAACAGGTTGCAAGAAGAGATAATTGGGAATGGGATTGCTCTGTGAGCTGCCTTAGACAAGGTTGGAAATGGCTCTTTATGCTGTAAGGAAATATGATAAATATATGGAAGTTACAGCAAGAATAATAATCTTTATTAAGGATAAAATTGAAGAGCAGCATCCAGTATATACCCACACAACAGACACACACACACACTTACATGCTGCTAAACACACTCTCAACAAACATGCACGCAGAACAAGTTATTTGTACAAAAAACGGTGGTGTCGTCAGCGAATTTAAAGAGGCTGTTGGAACTGTGCCTGGCTACACCATTCAACACCATCATCCCCTACAAACTATCAAACTCAGGGAATGGGGTCATAGGTATAGAGTGAGTAGAGCAGGGGACTGAGCACACAGCCCTCTGATCTCCACATGCTGTCGATTATCGCAGAGAAGTGTTGTTGCCAATTCATACAGATTATGATTTGCCGATGAGGAAGTCAAGGATCCAGTTGTAACAGAGATTCAATTCAATACCCTGAGTTTATTAACAGGTTTGGAGGGGATGGTGGTGTTGAATGCTGAGCTGTTATTGATGAGCAACATCCTGACGTCGTCTTTTTATTTGATTAAGTGATCAAGTGCAGAGTGGAGAGCCAGCAAGATGGCATCTGCCTTTGACCTATTGTTGAGTAGGCACATTGTAGTAGGACCAGGTCCTTGTTAATGTGGGAATTAATTATGCACCAGAACCAACCTCTCAAATCACTTCAGCAACACGTACATTAGTGCCGCCGGTCAGTAGTCATTGAGGCTCATCTTACTTTTCTTGGACACTGGTATTATTGAGTGTTATGTTTAGTTTAGTTTGGAGATACAGCGCGGAAACAGGCCCTTTGGCCCAGCGATCCCTGCACACTAACACTATCCTACACACAGTAGGGACAATTTTACAATTTTACCGAAGCTATTTGACCTGCGCGTCTTTGCGTGTGGGGGAAAACTGAGCACCTGGAGAAAATCCATGAAGGTAACAGGGAGAATGAACGAACTCCATACAGATAGCACCCTTAGTCAGGATTGAACCAGGTCTTTGGCACTGTAAGGCAGCAACTCTACCGCTTTGCCTCTGAGTTGCCCTGTCCTTTTAAAGTAGATCAGTACCTCGGACCTTAGTAATGAGAGGTTGAAGATATCTGCAAAAACTCCAGCCAGTTGGTCTGCACAGGTCACACCATCAGGGCAGATGCTTTCCGTGGGTTCACCCTCATGAAGGATCTTCTGAGTAATTGTTGTCAAAGTTGTCCTTCTCTAGGAACTGGTAACTTTACAAAGCTTGAGACTAAAGGTTCCCTAACTTCCTTTGCTTCACCAATTCTACTTTTCTGATGTGAGATGCACTTTGGAAACATCCAGATGGGCATCCAGCAACACTAACATCATTAAGTTAGTTAAACAGCTGAACAGATTAAAGGATTTTCACAAAGCAAACCAAGATGTAAAATGTTTTTAAATATATTTATAGAGAGCAAAATGAATTTGGAGACATGACATTGAATTAATTTGGAAGCTGCTTCTTGTCACAAATTGTAGAAGTAATAGAGAGCATTCAGAAGAAACAATAATCTAGACATATAGTTTGTTTTCAGGATCAGACAAGTTTTTTTCAAAATTCAATTACTTCCAGAAAACTAGGCTAAACATCTACAGCAAGTTGAAAGTCAAATGTATTTAATTGTCTTATGTACCAAAACAGAACAATGAAATTCTTACTTGCAGCAGCATAACATCTCTGTAATGCTGTAAAAACATATGTAAAAAATAAGTTTCATTAGATCTACAAAATGTGGAAAGCACTCGTGTGGAGAAATAAGGTAACTGTGAATGTGCAAACACTAGAAATTGATGTCAATTTCAGAGAGTAATAACGGCGATTGTTTGATAGCTTCACAATTATTTCAACTGCAAAATTCAAGCCATTATGCCTCTTCCAGATCTCTGTTTCTCAGCCTTTAGTACATGAGCCATTTACATTACATAATCTAATCGGTTAATTACATGACCGTCTAATTGGGCAATCCTCAGACCTACAGTTTTCCAAAGGAACAGTAAATAATTTAAAGTATATGATAAATTATATGTTCCATCAGGGACTGGATTGTTTTAGTGTTGTTATTATTATTATTATGTGTGAAATGTTTTAAACGTCATGTGCGATGCTCCGGTATTCCCTGGGAAACGTCTTTTCGTTTTGCACTGCACAACTGTTGCTTGCAAGATGACAATAAAGGAATTGAATTGAATTGAATTGAATTGAAATAGTGTAATAAAAGATAAGTAACCAACTTCTGTTCTATTCCAAAGATAGACACAAAGTGCTGGAGTAACTCAGCGGGTCAGGCAGATCTCGTAACATTTCTGGTCGGGACCCTTCTTTAGAATTGCATGTTGGGGAGATGTTGGGAATTCCATGTTGCATGGTGGCAAAACCAGTAGAGTTGCTGTCTCACAACTCCAACAATCTGGGTTCCATCTTGCTCTCCATTGCTTTCTATGTAGAGCTCGAACATTCTCCCTGTTTCTTGGTTTTCTCCCATATTCTTCAGCTTTCCTAATACTGACTGGGATTGCATCATGGTCAGGCACCAAGATGGCTTGGAATTGGTTAAATGCTACCTGGAACGTTTTTTTAAAGAAAAAAGAAACTCCTGGAGGAACTCAGCAGCTCAGGCAGCATCTGTGTATGGAATGGAGAGATGACATTGTGAGTCAGACACTTCCGGCTTTTAAAGCCATATGTAGTGTCATCTGTTTCGGATGGGGGCCTCTACTTGATGTTCTTTTGAGGATGAGCAAGTGATAAAAGTGTCTGGAGGAACCCTTTGCGAACAGCGACCACAATTTTGTAAGATTTAAAATAGTCATTTAAAAATGATAAGATTGGATCGAGAGTTAAAGACATGTGGTGACGCCAGTATGGTCGTGAGCCCAAAGAGTCATCTCTTTTTCTGGTTGCCGCTGGATTTTCAACATGTTGAACATTTTCGGCAACCTGCTGCGACTATGACGGGTGCCGGCAAGTCGCCGAAAAAATCGCGTAAGTCGGACAGGCCCTTAAAGGTCTTAAATTGAGGGAGGGTTGGCTTCAATAGTACAAGAAAGGACCAGTAGAAAGTAGATTGGGGACAGCTGAAAGAAAGAAAAACAACATCTAATAAGTGGGAGGCAGTTAAAAAAATAGTAGAGCTGTAGCCTCACAGCACCAGAGACTTGGATTCGATCCTGACCTGAGTTGCTGTATGTGGGTTTCCGCATGGGTTTCCTCCTACATCACAAAGACGTGTGGGTTAATTGTCCTCTGTAAACTGCCCTGAGTGTGTAGGGAGTGAATGTGAAAGTGGTATAACCTAGAACTAGCGTGAATTGGTGATTGAACTCAGTGGTCCAAAGTGCTGTATCTCCAAAACTAAAACTAAAAATTAAATTTAGTAAATGTTCAGGGTCAACATGTCCCTGTAAGGGACCTAAGCAAATTTAGTAGGATTAGGGAACCTTGGTTAACTATGGAAATTGAAAGCTTAATCAGGAAAAATAAAGAATCATAGTCCTTTGAAGTTTATAGGGGATATAGGAGACTTCTGAAGTAATTAGCTAAGTGGCCAACAAAATTAAAGAGAATTCCAAAACATTTTACACAGTGCCCTCCATAATTATTTATTTATTTGCATCTGTACTCCATAATTTGAGATTTGTAATAGAAAAAAATCACATGTGGCTAAAATGCACATTGTCAGATTTTAATAAAGGGCATTTTTCTACATTTTGGTTTCACCATGTAGAAATTACAGCAGTGTTTATACATAGTCCCCCCATTTCAAGGCACCATAATATTTGGGACGCAGCAATGTCATGTAAATGAAAGTGGTCATGTTTAATATTTTGTTGCAGATCCTTTGGATGCAATGACTGCTTGAAGTCTGCGATTCATGGACATCACCAGTTGCTAGGTGTCTTCTCTGGTGATGCTCTGCCAGGCCTGTTTTGCAGCCATCTTTAGCTTATGCTTGTTTTGGGTGCTAGTCCCCTTCAGTTTTCTCTTCAGCATATAAAAGGCATGCTCAATTGGGTTCAGATCGGGTGGTTGACTTGGCTACTCAAGAATTGACCATTTTTTAGCTTTGAAAAACTCCTTTGTTGCTTTAGCAGTATGTTTGGGATTATTGTCTTGCTGTACAATGAACCGTCGGCCAATGAGTTTTGAAGCATTTGTTTGAATTTGAGCAGATAGGATGTGTCTATACACTTCAGAATTCATTATGGTACTACCATCAGCAGTTGTATCATCAATGACGATAAGTGAGCCCGTACCTTCAGGAGTCATAAATGATCAGGCCATAACACCCCCACCACCGTGTTTCACAGATGAGGTGGTATGCTTTGGATACTTTGCTCTTGCCATCACTCTGATATAAGTTAATCTTCATCTCATCTGTCCACAAGACCTTTTTTCCAGAAGTGGTTGCTCTTTTAAAGGTTGAAAGGTTCTTTATTAGTCACATACACCAATTGGTGTAGTAAAATGTGTATTGCCATAGCACATAAAAAAGAGAAAGCAACATAACAATTATAAAGACATTTAACATAAAAAACATCCCCCCACAATGGTTCCCATTATGAGGGAAGGCACAAAGTCCAGTCCCCATCCCATGTCCACCCATAGTCGGGCCTATTGAGGCCTCCGCAGTCGCCTTTACGGAGGCCCGATGTTCCAGGCCGTCCTCGCCGGATGATGGTGCTCCGGTGTCGGGAGAATCCTCACAGCGGTTTGGGAAACCTGGAACGGCCGCTTCCTTACCGGAGACCGCAGCTTCCGAAGCCAACAGGCCGCGCTGGATGGAGCTCCACCACTGGCAATCTCGGCGTGAGATCCCAGGCTCCCGGTGTTAGTCAGCGCCGCAGCTGGCCGCTCCACAGTCCCACAGCTCCGCGATGTTCATCGGCGGTCTTCAGCTCATCGGAGTTCCAGCGCGGCGACCCAGGCAAGCGCTCCAGCACTGCGCCGCCGCCGAAGCCGAGGTTCTGGGCGGTCCCCTCAGGAAACGCTGCTCCAGGCCCGCTGGTAGGCCCCAAGGACGATTCGAAGGTGCTGCCCGGAGAAAAGCCACCTCTCCGACCAGGTAGGGACCCTGGAAAGCAGTTTCCCCCTCCCCCCCCCCTTCCCCTCCCCTCCCCCCCCACATAAAAAGACTAGAGTTCCGAAAAACAAAACTCAACTAACTAAAAATTAAAAAAAATATGAAAAAACGGAGAGCTGCAGGCTTTTAAGTACTTCTTGGCAAACTGTAATCTGGCCATCCTATTTTTGCAACTAACCAGTGGTTTGCATCTTGCAGTGTAGCCTCTGTATTTCTGTTCATGAAGTCTTCTGCGGACAGTGGTTATTGACAAATCCACACCTGACTCCTGAAGAGTGTTTCTGATCTGTCGGACAGGTGTTTGGGGATTTTTCTTTATTATAGAGAGAATTCTGTCATCAGCTGTGGAGGTCTTCCTTGGCCTGCCAGTCCCTTTGCGATCAGTGAGCTCACCAGTGCTCTCTTTCTTCTTAACAATGTTCCAAACAGTTGATTTTGGTGAGTCTAAGGTTCGATTGATGTCTATAACAGTTTTATTCTTACTTTTCAGTCTCATAATGGCTTCTTTGACTTTCATTGGCACAACTTTTGTCCTCATACACAGCAATAAAAGTTTCCAAAGGTGATGGAAAGACTGGAGGAAAGACTAGGTATTTTATACCTGCATTAAGGAGGCATTTAAACACACCTGAGCAATTACAAACACCTGTGAAGCCATGTGTCCCAAACATGGTGCCCAGAAATGGGGGACTATGTATAAACACAGCTGTAAATTCTACATGGTGAAACCAAAATGTATAAAAATGGCCGTTAATAGAATCTGATAATGTGCACTTTAACCACGTGATATTTTCTATTACAAATCTTAAATCGTGGAGTACAGAGGCAATTAAATAAATGATGGGTCTTTGTCCCAAACATTATGAAGGACACTGTAAGTATATTAAAGCAAGAGGGCAGCTAGGGAAAGAGTAGGGTCTCCTAGGGACCAGAAGGGAAGTCTTCGTCTGGAACCAGGGGTTACATTTGGTGTCTTGAATGAATATTTCCCATCAATATTCATTAGGGAGAAGGGGGGTGAGTTGGGAGACCAATGCCTCTACTTCCTTAGAAGGCTTAGGAAGTTTGGCATGTCCCCTACAACTCTCACTGACTTTTACAGATGCGCCATAGAAAACATTTTTTCAGGATGCATCACAGCTTGGTTTGGGAACAGCTCCATCCAGGGCCACAAGAAATTGCAGCAAATTGAGGAAGCAGCCAGACCATCACACAAACCAATGTCCCTTCCATTGACTCCATTGAAACCACACGATGCCTCGGCAAGCCAGCAGCATAATCAAGGACGAGTCGCATCCTGGCCACTCCCTCTTCTCTCCTCTCCCATCAGGCAAAAGGTATATGTGTGAAAAGCACACCTCCAGATTCAGGAACAGTTTCTTCCCAGCTGTTATCAGGCAACTGAATCATCTTACCACATCCAGAGAGCAGTCCTGAACTACTATCTACCTCATTGGTGACCCTCGGACTATCTACCTCATTGGTGACCCTCGGACTTTATCTTGCACCTTATTTCCTTATCATGTATCTGTACACTGTAAATGGCTCGATTGTAATCATATATTGTCTTTCCACTGACTGGATAGCACACAATAAAAGCTTTTCACTGTACCTCGGTACATATGACAATGAACTAAACTGATAGGTAAGAGAGCTGTACCCTAATAATCTGGAACATATCTTGAAAGGGAAAGTGTGAGAAATATTGTCATGTCAATGTAGACAAATCCCCCAGAGCTTAAAAAAATCTATCCATGGGGGGGTTTAGGAAGCAAAGGAGGAGATTACTGGGTCTCTAACAGAGATTTTTGCATTACATATAGCCAGGTGAGGCACTGGAAAATGGGAGGGCAGCCAATATTCCCATATTCAGGAAGAATTGAAGGGAAAAGCTAGGAAACCTTTGGTCGGTAAGTCTTACATTAGTGGTAGAGAAACTATTGGAAAAGGTTCAGGGGAAATCAGCATGGTTTTGTACAGGGAAATTCCTGTCTCATGCATCTGATTTTTTTTTTGGAATATATTAATGAGAAGATTGATGAAAACAAGGTGGTAGATGTGGTATACATGGACTTTAATGCTATCTTTTCTTGGATTCACTGGCAAGGGTAGTATTTATTTCCTATGGTAGTATTTGAACTTGCATCACTGGCTCGCTAGTCATTTTACTACCACACACAAAGTCATTATTGCTGCTTTATGTGAAGAATTTATCCATCATGAATCAGAGATACGTACCACACTGAGTGAAGGTATTTTGTTGGTGGCAAGTAAAGATTGCAGAAAATAATTTTCATGTAGATATGAAAAAGTCAATAAAACACAATCAAGTATATCAATATTCAGATGGCATAACATATCGTTTAACGTGTAAAAATTCCTAGGGCATTATCAAACAAATTTTGACATTGGAACAAGCAATATTTGTTTTATACTTGTTTACTACAAGGTAAAAGTATGGTCAAAGAGGTGGCCTGCAAAGAGCATCCAAAGGAAGGAGTGGAAAACTCAAAATTTGCAGCAATGGTGTGAACTATATTCTGAAGTGTATCTTCCCCTTTGCTCTATTTATTGTACTTGAGGTAGACTTGATTGTATTTTTATATGATATATATGATCTGCTTGGATAGCATTCAAAACAATGCTTTTCACTGTACCTCGTGTGACAATAATAAACCTTAACCTAAACCATGGCTGCTGAAGGCCCACTGACTAAATGTACAATGATTAAAATCAAATATACTAAGGATGCCAGAATTGAAGCTCCAATAACTGCCAATTGTGCAGCTGCAGAAGATGGCAGAGATAGGATTGAATGAGTTCATGGATGAATGTGGAAACACGTCTGGTAATATAACATTGAAGCATGACTTAAATGGAACCTGATTTAGGACAGTGAAGAAAATACCTCAGGCTAACTGTGATCAAAACAAGGGTAACTTCAGAAAAATCAGGTTAAGAGACCACAAATGTATGTAAAAATGTTTCAGATGAGCAAGGTCAGGCAACATTAAGGACCTGTAATTCGTCTGTCTGAGTGAAGGTGACAGAATGTGATACTGAAGCACTTCTCTGGGTCATCTATGATATCTTTCTCACAATCCACTCTAAGAAGTGCAGTGGAAAAATATTCAATTTTCTAATGTGCCACAATGTTCGCCTCCATTATTATTCATTCCCAAACATCACCATTTTATCAACATTTTCTTCTAACCAGTAGTTTATATTTGTTGGTGTTTCACAGACAGAAACTGAATAAACTTAACTCGTCCAATCTAACTGTCAGCCAAATTTGGCATTATTAACCATTTGAATATCATCTTTTATACTAACACATCCAAAGCTCTTAAATACTTCTTGAAGTAAATAACAGCCTATTCTCATAACTGAAAAAATTAGGCATCGTTCTTGCTATTGTCCTCCAAAAATTTCATATTACTCATTCTTTTACCAAATGTTGGAAACCCATTCTCCACACACTGATTGATATATAGTTTTAATATTTTGTTGTAGTAATATTTTCCTGGATCTTTACGTAACTTTTCTGTGGCAGGTTCAAGTTGGTATGCACAAATGGCCAGAGCAACCAGAGGACGGTTGCTCAGTGACATTAAGTACTTGCATTCCTCCAAAAGCCAGCCAATAAAGCTATCAATGCACTTTCGGCTTATGAACCTTCATGATTGGAGATCTGAAAAACGTTATAAATGTGTAAATGGCTGAGTTGTCTTCGCAAACTCTGAATGAAAAATGTTTATAAAAAAATGATTATGGCATGGGAGTGAAGGTGGATTATTGATGGATTGTGAATGAGATCCCAACAGAGGAAATAGAGTGGAGTGTGAAGGGAACATAATCTAATTGGCAATATGTGACGAGACATTCCTCAGTAATCTGCGTGTTTAATTTATTGCTGCTAAATTAGGGGAAGGAATAGAGCGTACTTGGAGAAAGAAGAGAGTTATATATCCAAGTGGCTGACTCTATGGCAGAAGAGACAGAAAATAGAACATATGGAAGCACATGTAGTAAGAGACGTAGATGACAAATAAGCAGATGAAAAATAAACCATGCCAGATGAAGTTCAATGTGGGTTAATGTGTGGTAACCACTTTGGACTCAAGGGACAAATCAGAATATTTTCTTCATGATTAGAAATAAGGAATTGTTCAACAGCAGAGATTTGTTAGTCCAAATGGAAAATCATTAAAAGTTTGCTGGATAATTGCAGAAATCATACAAAAGGCTAAAGGATCTTTGCCATTATCTCAAGGGGGGGCTGGATGCAAATAGGAGGAAGTCATGCTTCTTATTTATAGGCCCTTAGTCTAATTATATGTTTAGTTTGGGTGCCACTCTTTATTAAGGATATATTTTGAGAAATTGCAGCAAAGATTCACGGGAATCATTGATGGCCTTTAAGGATAAATTATATTGAATTGAATTGAATACATTTTATTAGCCAAATATGTATACATACTAGGAATTTGCCTTAGTGCTTTGCTCGCAAGTACATTCACTTGAGTCTAGGTTAAAAAAAATGTAAATGTTGACAGGTTTTGATAAGATGGAGACAAAGAAACATTTTCTTGTTTTCCCAAAATCAAGAATAGTGAACTTAATTATAAAATCTGTTTTAAGTGAAGATCAAAGGAAATTAAATAGTTTTGTTAATCTGCATTGAGGCATGAATTCATACTGTATGGAAAGAGGCCCTTCAGCCCAACAAGTTCACACTGACCATCATGTTCCCGATGTTGGGTGAGTCCAGAACCAGGGGTCAGTTTAAGAATAAGGGGTAAGGCATTTAGAATGGAGATGAGGAAACACTTTTTCACACAGAGAGTTGTGAGTCTGTGGAATTCTCTGCCTCAGAGGGTGGTGGGGGCCAGTTCTCTGGATACTTTCATGAGAGAGCTTGATAGGGTTCTTAAAGATAGCGGAGTCAGGGGATATGGGGAGAAGGCAGGAACGGGGTACTGATTGTGGATGATCAGCCAAGATCACATTGAATGGCGGTGCTGGATCGATGGGCCAAATGGCCTACTCCTGCACCTATTGTCTATTGTCATGCACTCCACTAATTCTATTTCATTTCTCCCCATTTCCATCAATACCTCCTGGATTTTATAATTCACCTACACACTAGAGGCAATTAAAAGTGACCAATTACTCCATAGAGTCATACAACACGGAAACAGATCCTTCAGCCCAACTCATCATGCTGACTGAGATGCCCATATACACTAATCCTATTTTCCTGCATTGGGCCCAGATCAGTTTATTCCTTTCCTATACTATAATATTGTGATTAATCTCTTCTGCACTTACTCAAGTGTTACCACTCCCATTCTGTGTGTGGTGATGAGAACTGCACACATCATTCCAAGGGTGGCCAAACCAATGTATCACCTCATACTTGTCTGGATTAAATTCCATCTACCACTGCTCGACCCAACTTTACAAAGCCTGGTAAGTAATAGGTGGACAGATGAGTGAAGTTTGACAAAGGCCAGAGATGAAAAGAAGATGAAAGGCTGATCAAGAGAGAAATGTGAAGCCAGAGTAAGGGATATAGGGAAATTGGGAGGGGGCTATGTTTAGTAAAGAAAGAGGCCATCCTAAAGTGGAATGCCTCATCTTGGGAGCAGATGCAGGCTGAGATGGAAAGTTTGAGATTAGGGAATGACATCTTTCCAAGAGGCTGGGTGGGAGGAGGTGTAGTCCAGTTAACTGTGGGAGTCACTGAGTTTACAGAAGACATCAGTCAGTAGTCTGTCCCTTGTGATGGAGACAGATCGTGAAAGGGACTTGAGGTGTCTCTTCCCTGTGCCCAGTCAGATGACCACCCATATCTCCCACTATCCTGCCTTGCTCCTTCCTCCCGTCCCCCATCCCCTTCAATCTATATTCCTTCCTCTGGCTTCACATTTCACTCCACTTCTCTCCTTACCCTATGGCCTTTTATCTTATTTTCATCTCTGGCCTTCGACCACCCATCTGAAATCATAATCCCCCCCCGCCACCTGTATTCACCTGGCACATTAAACTTTGTCCCACCCCACCACTTTCCAGCTTTCCCCCTCCCTACTACAATTAGTCTGAAGAAGGGTTTTGTCCAAAAAGTAACCTATCCATGTCTTCCAGAGATGCTGCCTGGTCTGCTGAGTCATCCCAACATTTTGTGATTTTTTTTGTGTAAAGCAGAATCTGCAGTTCTTTCTGTCTACATTCTGTTCGTGGAACTTAGCAGTTCCAATTATATGGATCGGTTTTGCAAAATACCCTGGATCCCATATGTTGTAGGGACCAGGAATCCAACTAGTCTGGGACAGGACACTCAATGATGAGATACCCAGGGGACAATATTAAACCCTGTCTGATTTTCTTGGCCTGAGTGCAAATTCAAGTCAATGTCCAACTATACAGTCTAGACCTTACATCTATCGTAAAATGGGAGCAATACTGTAGCAATGTTACAAAATTTTGAGATTTAAAAAATAAAGTCTGCAATTTATCCCATCAGATAAAGCATAAAAAGAAGTTTAATTTGACACTTAATTCACTTTCATATCTTCAGTATTAAAAAAGTTATGGCCATTATCATACTCAGAAATTAGCACCTTGTTCCCTATTGCTTTTCCATTGACTTAACACAAAAGCTGTGATCGAGGACAGTTAAAAGCCCATAACTTTCTTAAAAATTATGGTAACTGAAAGAAATTTTCAGGTATTATAGATTGAAGCATTCTGAAACAAATATGAAACAATCTTACTTCGAAGACATGAAAGTAAAGCATATAATTAGTTAGTTACCTAATTGTAGCTAATTACAAAATTCAATTACTAGATCTAAACATCTATCATTTTCTTAAGAATAGATTAACATTTTTAAATAGCCTAAGTGTCCAAATAACATTCACACAATAATTCACAATATAACATAATTTTTAAATCTAATTTTCATGAATTTACAGGCCAAATGGAAGGAATTGAATGTTTAATACCTGTAAATTAATGGGGATTTAATTCATTTTGCGAGTGAGAATTTCTGGAACGCGATCATTTGGAACGTTAATTTGCGGTGAATTTAACCCCGTATTGGCATGAAAAATACTGCCGTTAATTCGGGGAATAAAATCACCGTGTCGCATGACAAAATGTGAATTAAAGGCTTCTTAAGAAGCACTTTTATACATTTAAAGAAAGCACTTTTGTTTACCTATCCATTGTGTGAAATCCGTCCCCGTTATTGGCGTTGACGCTTCAGGAGCTGCTTTTAAAACTACTGTAGCGCTGACATTGACGATTTAATTTAAAAAAAAAATTCACAAATCGCCGGTAGGAACGATTTTGTCAGCGAAGTTTTGTACTCCAACAAAATATTTCCAGGACAAGGAAGGAGAAACCGCGTTTTAACCCCGCCCCCCCCTTAAAGGCGCCAAAATCGCGCACACGGCCAGTGGCAGAATTACAGCGCGACTGAAGGTAAGTTTTGTAACATACCTAAATACTGCTTGATCTGTGCAGCATCCTGTACAGTTGGTACTGTGTGATACAGAACCTCAAACTTCAGTGCAATATAGAACCAAGTTCTTTGCCATATAACACTAAGATTTAACATTATTGAGCACAGGTCTGCCACCATAACACTGGGATATACAATTGATGGATGAGGTCTGTCACTGTGATGAATATGATACAGTGCTGGGTGAGCACAGGTCTATCACTCTAGAACACCGGGATACAATATTCAGATGACCTCACGCTTGTCTGATACAATACGAGTAGAAGCAGGTTGGTTATTTACATAACACTGCCACACAATACTGGTGGGAAAAGTTGTCACTGTATAACACGGTAGTACAGTACTGATAGGCATAGGTTTGGAAAGGAGCAGAGGAGATGGGTTCAGTGGATCAGATTGGAGACCATGTCTTCAACATAGAGGAGCAATAGACCGGCAGTAAGAAAGCAAAATAAAACCATTTCATATACCTTTAAATATGACTCGGAGTATCAATATCTGGTTATCACAAGTAAAACTGTTTCTTAATAATGGTTTGAATTGTAAAGGTTAGAATTTAGCTTTTTAGTTTAGAGTCGAGAGTGTTTTGTTGTCATATGTCCCAGATAGGACAATGAAATTCTTGCTTCATTGTCATTCTGCAGCACAACAGAATATGTAAACATAGTACATAACGGGAGAAAAAAATATCAGTGTGTATATATACACATGCATGCATACAATAAATAAACAAACAAATATGGTGTTTTAGTTTAGAAATACAGCATGGAAACACAAAGTTCACACCAACCATCGATCGCCTGCTCACAGTATTTCTATGTTATCCAACTTTCTCATCCACTCCCTATACACTGGGGGGCAATTTACAGAGGCTAATTAAGCTGCAAACCTGCACATCTTTGGGATATGGGAGGAAACAGGAAACCGAGGAAACCCATGTGGTCACAGGGAGAACAGGCAAACTCCACACAGACAGTACCCGGATCTCTGGCACTGTGAGGCTGCAGCTTTACCAGCTGCACCATGATGCCGCCCTATCTTCTAGTTCATAATTCTAGTCGTACAACATGGAAATAGACCCTAGTCTGTGCTGACCATCGAGCACCCATTTACACTAATCTTACATTGATCCCATTTCATTTTCTCCACATTTCCATTAATTTTCCCAGGTCTGCCACTCACCGACACATTAGTGGCAAATTACAATGGTCAATTAGCCGTAGCATGTAGGAGAAAACCCATGCTGTCACAGGGAAAACGTGTAAACTTCACATCGACAGCATCAGAGCTCAGGATTCAACAGCTCTACCTTCCACACTGCTGTGCCACCCAACTTATCTGCCTTGCAGAGAAAAGTTGTGTAACATTTTATTAGAACTACAGTAATTTCTCCTTGAGTGATTTAGAGTGAAAGATTTCACAGATAAATTGCAGAATCCAGTTCGTCAATAAGAGAAGCCAGCCAATTCAGCTAATTTTTGTAATTCTGTAATTCAAATCATTAATGAATAACTTTCTTAAAATACAATTTTACTTTCAAAGAATAATATACAGATGAACTTGTTAAAAGTTTAAGACACTGCAACAATTTAGATGGACTGCGGTTTGATCACATTTAATGCTGGTTCTAAGACTGGAATTTATGGTCAGCTCAGCAGTTAAATGTGCTTGCAACACTTTCCATGTATCAGCTGGGTTTAATTTTATAGGATTCAACAGATTGATTTTAATCATATGTACATTTGCTGCTTTAATGTGGGTTTGTTACATTCAGGACATAGTATGTCAACTACATTTTATGATACATTCAAAATTTAACTCTTAATACATTGCTTGTGTAATCATTTTGCAAATTAAATTGATGAGTTTGATGAGTGTTTCATTGCTCAAGAAAAATGCAAATTCTGGCAAACAAAAAGGTTTCTTCATTTTCACAAATCTTCAGAAGAAATAGATATTCATAAACAAATTTTTCAGAAGACCAAAATGATTCTTGATATATTGTCCTTGAAGAAGACATTTATTACAACTGTATTAGTTAATTGTATTGATATTTAAACAGAAAAATTAATGTAATTGCCATTTAAATCCAGCCCCATGTAGTACTGTGTGCATGTATAAATATTTTTGCATATAGCATGCATCATTAAGAAAAGAGGCAACTGCTGTATATAGAGGGGTCGCAGACTCCATGAATAAACTGTGATTCTTTTGAGCTATATTTATTGAGAGCTAACCGCACCCTATTATACCCCAACTTGAATGATGAGCAAAACACAAAGTGCTGGAGTAACTCAGCGGGTCACGTAACTGACTGCTTCGCTGACAGTCCAGCACTCTCTGTTTTGCTCAACATACTAGCATCTGCAGTTCCATGTGTCTCCAATTTGAATGATGCTAGATAATATGCAGGATCATTTTTTTAATGAGTGGTAAAATCAATAATAGCTTTTGTTTTGTCCGCATTGGGGAAATGTGTCATAACCTGTACAAATTGCTTTTAATTGCTTGATTCGAGTGCTGGTCTAGAAATGTCTTAAATGGTGTGACAGTCGGACAATATGTCCAGACTCTATCCATCCTCTGGATGAAAAAACATCTTCCTCAGATCTCCTCAAAACTTTCCATCCCTTAACCTAAAATGTATCCTCTGTGGCTTTGTAAACCTCTGGCACGGACACATTTTACATGAAATTCTACCATATTACTATCTCTTTTCCCAGAAAGCACTTTACAATGCAAATTAAAACACTTTGGCTCTGACACAACTTACTTTATTGACCTCAAAGTCATGATAGATGCCATATCAAGTCTATCATTTTATTAGCATGAATTGCATGTCCATGAATAATTGTGCTGTCCTAATGACTATGTGGTGTCACTGGTAACATAGTTTCTGTCTCACAACTCTAGAAATCTGGGTTCAATCCTGTGTAGAATCTGTATGTTGTCCCTGTGACCACGTGATGATCCTCCCCCATCCCAAAGACAGAGACGTCGGTAGGTTAATTGATCACTCTAAGTATGGGACTGATATAATCTGAGGACATGATGGAAAAATGGGGAGAATGAAATGGGATTAGTGTAAAATGGGAGCTTGATTGTTGGTGCAGGCTCAGTGGATTGAAGGCCTGTTTCCTTGCTGTATGACTCATGGGAGCGATAGAAGAGGAGTGGGGTGAGAGAGAGAGAATATCAGCATAACTTTCAATAAAAGTGAATAGATTTATATTATTTTTGTTTTGCTGTGGCATTTTATGTTCCATGCATCAGCAGTATTGGCTGCATCCAGCCGCTGTTCCTTTTCCCCCACTTTGTAGATAATCTAACCTAGTCTAGCTTTGGCTTAACTCAGCTATCATGGGTCTTCTGCAAACCACAATTAATTACTATATGCAGCAACTATGCTAAATTGTGGCCATGGCCAAGACAGTGAAAAAGTTCAACCTTATTTTGGGTACTCATTGAATAGCTGAATCAGGAGAACAGAATTATACCTTGGTCATTAAATTATTTTGAAAATCCATGTTCCGTGACAGAATTCATTACCTTGGGTTATTTATTTAACAGCTGAATCAAGAAGACATATGCCATACATTTCTATGATGTACCGGTAATTCTACTATATCAGCTAGTTGTACTCTTAAGTAAGCTTGTGTTATGAAAAATTGTGTTGCATAGGTAGTTGTCTCAATGGTTGAAAGGGAGGTTAGGGGCTAGTGAGTTTGAGACTCGTAATAATAACATTATTTTTCACATATAATTTTAAGAAATAAAGGCCTTTTAGAAGCAATGTTTATTTTTGTTTTTGCAATGCAAAATACCGGAAATCTCTATGTTGCATTGTATAATAGAGATTATCATGGCACAATAGACAAAAGGTGCAGGAGGCGGCCTTTCGAGCCAGCACCGCCATTCAATGTAATCATGGCTCATCATCCCTAATCAGTACACCGCCTTCTCCCCATATCCCCTGATATCCGCTATCATTAAGAGCCCTATCTAGCTCTCTCTTGAAAGTATCCAGAGAACCGGCCTCTACCGGCCTGAGGCAGAGAATTCCACAGACTCACAACTCTCTGTGTGAAAAGTGTTTCCTCATCTCCGTTCTAAATGGCTTCCCGCTTATTCTTAAACTGTGGCCTCTGGTTCTGGCCTCCCCCAACATCGGGAACATGTTTCCTGCCTCTAGTGTGTCCAAACCCTTAATAATCTTATATGTTTCAATAAGATTCCCTCTCATCCTTCTAAATTCCAGAGTATACAAGCCCAGCGCTCCATTCTCTCAGCATATGACAGTCCCGCCATCCCGGGAATTAACCTTGTAAACCTACGCTGTACTCCCTCAACAGCAAGAATGTCCTTCCTCAAATTAGGGGACCAAAACTGCACACAATACTCCAGGTGTGGTCTCACTAGGGCCCTGTACAACTGCAGAAGGACCTCTTTGCTCCTATACTCAACTCCTCTTGTTATGAAGGCCAACATGCCATTCACTTTCTTCACTGCCTGCTGTACCTGCATGCTTACTTTCATTGACTGATGAACTAGGACCCCCAGATCCCGTTGTACTTCCCCTTTTCCCAACATGACACCATTTAAATAATAATCTGCCTTCCTGTTTTTGCTACCAAAGTGAATAACCTCACATTTATCCACATTAAACTGCATCTGCCATGCATGTCCAAGTTACCCTGCATTCTCATAGCATCCTCCTCACAGTTCACACTGCCACCCAGCTTTGTGTCATCTGCAAATTTGCTAATGTTACTTTGAATCCCTTCATCTAAATCATTGATGTGTATTGTAACAGTCTCAGTAGCAATGATCCCATGTCAATTTCAATGACAGCGCATGGTTAAAGTAGCACCTGTCTAAGATGCCCTCTTAGCCTTGTTAAGAGATAATGATTTCTGATTACTGCAGGGAGGTTACATAGAAACAGGGTTTTCCCTTATACTGCCTGAATCCAAGACCACTTTTTTTTTGCTTGTCAATTTTCAAAGCATTGTAACCAATTTGGTCCTCATTATGCAATAGTGTTTCGTAATTCATCACTCGCGTTTAACCAAATTGGGTTATGAAAATGTGCTTGCAGCAGAACTACCTGCATTCTATATGTACTGTAAATGAGAAGACTGCACAGAATAGATGTCAATCTCTTTGATTTTACTATCCTCAAACCTATGATCTGCTTGCCATCAAGATATCTTCTTCAGGATTAAAATTAGGTTATTTGCTTTGCCAGCACAAAATCAGAATCATGCCATGTATTGGGAAACAGATGGATTGAGGAATCTGCAGCATACACAAAACAAGCAAACATATCCTGACAGAGAGATAATAGGATTTTAGCCATGTGTTGTGTAAATTGTTTCACAAAGCTGGAGGAAATAGAGACGTTTGTTCTTCAGTTTTAGAAGCTGCAGCCAATTCTAGTTTCTCGTGATTTATGCTAACCACTTTAAAAGTACTGTAGGTTAGTGTTGGTGAGATATTATGTATCTTCACCAACTAGATGTTTTTGTGCACAATAGTTCCTTTATCAAAGGGATATCCCTTGGTCCTCAATAGCCCATGAAATATGAAAACCAAGCCAGAAGACTGCCCAAAAGTGACTTCCAAGGCCCACTTTAATATTTATTGTGACTTTGCACTCCTAACGTATACGACAACCAGTGATGGTGATTGTACATCAAGATACAGATACATTCTGAGAGAAATAGGTACAATTGTGACTATTAAATAATATAGTTACGTTTCTAATTTTATTGAGCACTAATAGTCAAGGTATGTAACTTTAAATACTTGACAAGGATGCTCGTATGATAAGGAAAACTAACTGAATATTTAATCTAGACTTAATGTGTGGATTATACGGTATTTATGGTAGAATTTTAAATTGGTGCCACTTTTTTTCTGGTTGTATGAAACTTTTGGGAGAACTTAAGTTAAATTTAAGGCAGTAAGCCAGTCCACACGATTGAGCTAAATCAGATAGTTTTTTTCTTCGTCAGAGATTCACTGTAAATTCATGTCACCAGCAAATAACCACTTGTATTCCAACTGACAATTAAAATGCTTTTGGTAGAGCTAACATACACATGGTAGTTTTAATGTAAGTTCTATTTGGTTAAATGAAATCATTGTTGGAGAGTGAGATGCCAAAGTTAATTTCACAATAGCCACAAATCTATCTTCCGAAGAGCCTCCGGGACTTTCAAGATCCATAACTAAGAAATGTTTACCAGATGTGGCAAAAGATGACTATTCTGCTTCTTCTAACTGCTTAAGTGCATTTCTTGGCAGCAGATGTCAAATTCTACTTGCTTTCAAAGTATAGGTCAAATTAACTCATGTTTTATTTGCTAATTACTGGTTTATAACCAAATGGTTGTAAACTGGGAGCCAATATTTTCGGTGTTATCCGATTTGTTTGTCCTTTCATTAGATGGGCCTATGATGCTTTCTAAATAATATGTTATTGAATACTAAACCACAGACAAAGTATGACTTTCAAAAGACAGCTTCAACATATAAACTCTTCTTCTTTCCCAGGAAAAATACCCTCAAGTTGTAAGGCTTCCAGAAGGATCAAGTGGGGAATATATGGTCCTTAAATGCTCCAAACTTCCTGGGTAAGTCCTCTTTAATAGGTTGGAAGTGCAATTTGCTACTAATTTGGAGTAACCATGGTACAATGAGCAGAGCTGCTGGCTCAAGGCACCAGGTTCAATCTTGACCTCAGGTACTGATTGTGTGGAGTTTGCACATTCTCTGTGATTGTTATTCCTCCAGATGATTCGTTTCTTTCTTCCCAGAATCACGCACGTTGGTACATTAAATGACCACTGTAAATTGCCTTTAGTGCGTAGATGATTGGTACAATCTGAGGAAAATTGATGAGAATTATGAGAATTAAAAATGGGATTCAGTTTAGGATTAGTGTTAATAGGTGAATGATCTGTTAGCACAGACTTTGTGACCGAAGGGCCTGTTTCCAAGCTGCATCCCTCTTTCACTGTTTAACCACAGTTGGTATTTTAACATTAATATTATTGTATGGTGCATATATCATGACATATACCACAAATTCTGTTGACTGATAGAAATACAGAGAACTTAAGGTGAAATCCAGGCAACAGCAACAAAGAGGGTAGAAAGAGAACAATTTGCAAGAGTCCATTTGCAAGAATCATTAAATCAAACAAAAAATACTACCAGATTTGGAAAAAGATGGGCAGCAGCAATTGAACCCTCAAGTTGATAATTGGCAATAAAAAGAGAAATAGCAGGCGTAGAGAATAATGACGAGTTTATATATATATATATGCAGCAGAGAAAGAGGACAACGTGCTTTATATTTGGCAGAAATAATGGTGAATATGGCACTGGTTATCACCAAATTTAATATTAGCACAGCAGCAGTAAAGAAAAGACAAATAAATCCCTAAGTCCAGGTGGTTAACATTCTGTGGTTTTAAAGGAATACCCAAATTATTATCTTCCACACTTATTTATTTGGAACATTCCTTTACATTGGTAAATTGTTAATGTTAATTTTAATAAGATTGAGACGGGAAACTCAGGAAATTATAGACCAGATCTGAGTAACCTTGCATGATTGAGAACCTGACTGAATTTTGGAAAGTTGGTATAAACAGTGGTTAGAGAAATGTTTACAGAACTTCCTAATGTAAACTTCCAGGGGTATTTGATGAAACCTTTCCAATGACTTTGTTAATTAAAGTTGCATTTCATAGAATTGTGCTCAAATTTCTGGCCTGGCCAGGAAATAGAAAATAAATGATTGGTGTGAGTGAAAGTAGGTTAAGAGGCAGACACTCTAATTTGTGGGATGTGATTATTGGCATCTACAAGCATGTGTTGTATCGGCAACTACTCACAATATTGACGACTTAAATTATGCTTGAACCATACATCCAAGAATAGACATGACAACAATGGTTGGAAGTAATTTATTAATAAGTAGTTTAAGAAGTGAATGGGAAAAACTGACAAGGAGAATGTCATCCATATTGGACATATAAAACAATCTTAGTGAGCACTTTGTGATTGTGTATGAGGAGAACTTAAATATACGAGTATATTCATACAATTTTAGAAAAATATAGGGGGATTGCATTGGAGCTTACAAAATTATTTTACGCGTTGGCCGGCTAGATACAGGGAAGTCCAGGATCAGGAAATAAATGTATAAACAGATAAAGATAACTTCTTCATGCTGATGGTGTTGAACTTTTGGGGAACTGTGGAGGCTACCATTAGATTCATTGAAGATCACAGATCTTGATTTCTTGTCATTAGGAAAATCTGAAGATAGTGCTTGAAAACCGCATAGACGATCTTAACTAAAGAGAGGCTTGATGACTAAGTTCTCCTCCTATTTCTTAATTTCCAATGTAAAAACTTTAGGACGACAAAAACTATGTGCAACTGCAGAAAATAATCAAATAAAAAGTCAGTGGGTTGCTGTGCTTCAGTGACAGAGGTTCAGAAAACAATAAAGGTAATCTACAGGTGTGCAATGTTCCAGTTGGATCACATCTTGAGCACTATACTAATTCCATTCCTTAGAAAACATAATAATCTTGGAAGTAATACAGCACACACGCATGGTGTATTCCCTACATTCTTATAGATTTAATTAAGGTGAGATATTACAAACTCTGATATTTTCATTAAATTCTTGGGTAACTATGATATAGTATGGGGAAAATCTGGGCTAGAAAAGAAACTTTCCACTGCTTAAATTATCTGTGGCTGAGTGTCTAAAAAAAAAGACAAGCCTTTCAATAATGTTTGAAAAAATAGGGTATTATTTGGCATTTATGGAAAATAATTTTCCAAACGCTTCATATATATTTGGAGTTCGGTCAAAGATCAGCCATTCAGTTAGAACATGGCACTGTGATAAAGCAGCTAAGTATCCGACTCCTGTGCTTAAGTTCCCACAGTGGAAACTACAAATACGATTTAATCATTGGTTTGCTGTAGTACTTTAATATATTATTTCCACTATACATGTACTGATCTGACGATGTTAATTAAATTATCAATTTGCAAAAATGAGGAAGTTATTTTCCTTTGCACATACTGTATCTTAAATGTAAGAAAAGACAAAGCAGCACTTCTGAAATCCCTTGAAACTTCATGCTTATGAATGTCTACAGATGAGTCCATACCAGGGGTTAAGCTCTCCAATCTATCTCTGATGCTGTTCCCTTTCCTTCCTCCATTTTCCCCATAATTGCATCTTTGCTATTTTCCTTACACTCCCATATTTTATACTGAATTTGAATTTTAAAAATGCAGTTAGTGATCTCGCCAATGTCAAAGAGAACACATTGGGATCGATTTAATAGTTGAGGTTGGGAAATTTTTCAAAGCCATCACATCTTCCTTATTTTTTCACTTTCTGCAGAGACCACTCTCTTTGTGACTCCTTGGTTTGCTTATCCCATCCCACCCAATGCTCCCCCTCCAGAGGTAATTTGCCTTACGAGTCCATACCTTCTCCTCACTCACTTCCATCAGGGAACACTGATGCCATTATTAAGAAAGCACATCAGCGCCTCTACTTCCTGAGAAGATTACAGAGAGTCGGTTTGTCAAGGAGGACTCTCTCTAACTTCTACAGGTGCACAGTAGAGAGCATGCTGACCGGTTGCATCATGGCTTGGTTCGGCAACTTGAGCGCCCTGGAGAGGAAAAGACTACAAAAAGTAATACACACTGCCCAGTCCATCATCGGCTCTGACCTCCCTTCCATCGAGGGGATCTATCACAGTCGCTGCCTCAAAAAGGCTGGCAGTATCATCAAGGGCCCACACCATCCTGGCCACACACTCATCTCCCTACTACCTTCAGGTAGAAGGTACAGGAGCCTGAAGACTGCAACGACCAGGTTCAGGAACAGCTACTTCCCCACAGCCATCAGGCTATTAAACCTGGCTCGGACATAACACTGAACTTTATTAGCCAATACTGTTATTTGCACTTTATCAGTATATTGATTCATGTGTGTATATATTTATAGAATGCCTTGTAGTCAATGCCTACTATGTTCTGTTGTGCTGAAACAAAGCAAGAATTTCATTGTCCTATCAGGGACACATGACAATAAACTCACTTGACTTGACACTTGAACCTCAGCACCCGTTCCAGGCGAGACAAAAGTTCACATCTCCCAACCTCATCTACTGCATTTGATGCTCTCAGTGTGGCCTTCTTTACATCAGCAAGCCCCAGTTTAGACGAAGCAACTATTTCACTAAACACCTGCGCTCAGTCCACCAAGACTCGCTGGATCTCCCAGCTGTTAACTCTTAATTCCCCTTAACATACTGACCTTTCGGTCCTGGACCGCATTGCCAGAGGGGTCATCACAAACTGGAGGAATAGCATCTCATATTCCGCTCAGGCAGTTTACAACCTAACGGTATGAGCATTGAATGCTCCAACTTCAAGTAATACCCCCAACTGCACATTCCTCCCACCGCCCTAGTCATCCTGTTCCTTTCCCCTCCTATACGCTCATCCCTGAGTCCCATGTTTCCCATTTATCACCCCACTTCCCTCTCCCCTTTCACCCAATATCCATCCTTCAGGCTTTACATTTCACTCCGAGTCACTTCCTCTACCCAGTCAATCACCTCACCTGTAACCACCCATCACTTGCCAGATTTTTGCCTCACTCCTTCACCTCTTTTACAGCTTTCTCTCCCCTACTGCTACAATCTGAAGGGCCTGACCAAAACATCACCTGTACATTCCCTCCACAAATGCTGCTCGACCCGCTGAGTTCCTTATCTTGTTTTTTCATTCAATAAATTAATCTTTTTTTTTAATCACTGCATTGTTAAAGCTTGTTTATCTAAATCATTAAGTTTTCTCATTTTCAATTAATGAAAAGATGATGTGTACCACAAGGTGTTCATGTTGTTTTGATTAGTTCTACAAAGGAGCTTTGCAAGCTCTCTCTCGACAAAATGTTAATACTTCTCAGAAGTTAATATAGCTTATCTCGTGGGCACTGGTCCAAGCCTACTTATTTCTGACTGTTCTATGAAAACCTGCTGGCCAAGTCCTCCACACGAGTCTGTTTGAATGGCCACTGCATCCAACAGAGAACACATGCCTGCAGATCCTACCAGGTACTCTAGTAGATGGATATGTAGTACATCCCATTCAATTGAATGGAACAGCTTTACCCTTTAGTTAGATTGATTAATTAATTAATTAATTTGTTGTAGGTTTTAAAACATGTATTCAAAGGATTTAATTACAATGTTTAAAATAATAACTGACCTTCAGAGGATCTTAAAACATTTCAAAGGTTTTTGACAGCAGTGATCAATAACAAGGTCAAGAAAGCAGTGTGCTTGGGAGAGGGTGGTTTCGGAATGGCCTAAGATAATCAAAGCCCTCAGGCGCAAGGCCTCCACAAGAACAGAAACCATGAGGTTGCTTCTCATATATATGGAACAAAATAGCAGAGGAAGCTTTTCAGAAGAAGCAGGATCCAGGCCATGATTGCAAAGTTCTTAAGCACCGACCACCTATTTTCTTCCCTTTCTCACACAGGATTGAACTCAAGATTTTCTGGAAAATACTTGTAAGCGAAGAAGGAGTTGTTACTCCAGTGTTGGATCTGCTGACAAAAATACCAACAGAGGGTAAGTGTCCAAAATTGAAATGATTGATAGGAATCATTGTATTACTACATTGACAATATGTCATAAATATGTCCCTGACCACCAGGGGGTGCCGCACGAGAGCAGCCTTGCCAACAGTCTGTCTGTCTTTTTTAAATTATTTTTTAGTGCGTTTTAAAAGTTTGTGTTAATGTTCTCTGGTTTGTTTTATGTGTGGGGTGGGGGAGGGGGTTGGGGGAAACTTTTTCCCCCCCAATCTCTTACCTTGCCGGAGATGCAATTGTTTTCCGAATCGTATCTCCGGTTGCTATGCGGCCTAACATCACGGAGCTGGAGGCCTTGCGCGGGACTGACTTTGAGCCCCACCGCAGGGTAGTGGACTTACCATCGGAGCCGATCCCTTGCCTGGAATCAACACTCCAAACCTGGCCTGCGGATTTCAACATCGCGGAGCTCAGTCTCGGGTAGAGACCGAAGTTGGGAAGCTCCAGTTGCAGAAGGTTTCGACCAGCCCCGACCCAGGGTCGATCACCCGGCCGGGGGAGCGAAGATTCTTCTCCGATGCGGGAGCTTGATCGGCCTGAACGCCGCCAGCTACGAGAGCCAAGATCGTCCCGTCAACTGAAGGCTCGAGGCCCCCAACCGCCGGAGAACAATGAAGGGAAGAGATTGAACTTTTTTTTTGCCTTCCATCACAGTGAGGAACGTGGAGGAGTCACTGTGGTGGATGTTCATGTTAAAATGTATTTTGCGTGTTTTGTTGCTTTTTAATGGTATGACTATGGCAAATCAAATTCCTCATATGTTGCAAAACATACTTGGCTTATAAAGTATGATTATGATATTATGATTAAATAATTCCAATCAGCTGAAATATCAATTCACCAAAATAGACAAGACAATGAACACTGCAAATAAAACTATTTAGTTAAATGGTTTCCTTGAGTTACTTTTCTCCAATAAATATGAATATTAAGTGTTAGAATATGATTTTCTTCCATCCCACTACTACTCCGAAGGATCATTAAAGTGGCTTTAACCAAAAGCATGCAGCTGAAAGCAAATCATTGAAAATCAAGATGATTTGGAATTCACCTTTAGTAAAACAGGATAAAATGAGCATGTGTGCACACATATATGCGTGCAAATTTGTGTATATGTAAAACACACACAAACTACAATAAAGTGCTTGAATTTCATTTTAGCTGCCCCTACCAACAATGAAATACATGATACCAAATATTTACAGACAAAGTGCTGGAGTAATTCAGCAGGTCAGGTAGCATGTCTGGATAACATGGATAGTTAATCTTTCAGGATGAGGCCCTTCTTCAGACATCCCGACACGTCACCTATCCATGTTCCCCAGAGATGCTGCCTGACCTGCTGAATTACTCCAGCAGTTTGTGTCTTTGTGCATAAACCAACATCTCCCTTTGCCAAATATTTAACCCCATTGGGTTCCTGGGATTTATAGTTGAACCCAGTAATATTTCATATCAAAAGTTTGTATATTAAAGAGACAAAATCCCAAAACAGAGGTGACCATATTGCTCAATTGTTCAAAGCTTTATCATGTAAAGTGGGAGCTAGTTGACCAAGTACGATGACAGTCCCCTCTAACAAGAGTGCAAATTTATTTTTTTCCATTTACCTGTTGCTACCTCTGCCCCTAAAGGTTAGACACAGCTGTTCCAGGGACACCAACTGATTTGGGGAAGAGGAAGAAAATGAATTCAATTTCCACAGCAGCACAGCTGTTACATTAACTTATATTAGTTTATTTTGGAAGTAAAACACTAAATTCATCTCACATCAGTAAAGTGGTACAGCAGAAATAACAGATAATGCTCAAAATTGGCATACAGCACTAAAACAGGTACTTCGGCTCCACCATCAACACCTACCAAATGCCCAAAACACTCATCCTTTTCCCCCTATCCATGTACCTGTCCAAATATATTTTAAATGTTGTCATTGTATGTGGCTCATCCCCTTCATCTGGCAGCTCATTCCATATACACAACCTGTGTACAAAAAATTGCTCCTTGGCTTCCTATTAAATCTATTCCTTCTCACGTTAAACCAATGCCCTCTACTTCTTGATTCCAGACTCCTGTGAAAAAGACTGTGCGATAATCCTATGTACGCCCCTCATAGTTTCATACACCTCTATAGTGACCTCTCAGTCTCCTACACTCCAGAGAATAAAGTCCTACCCTGCCCTACCTCTCTCTCCATGTATCTCAGGCCATCAATCACTGGTAACATCCATGTAAATCTTTTCTGCACGCTATCCAGCTTCATCACATCATTCCTATAACAGTGATCAAAATTAAGCATGACGTGGTCTGCATTTATAGAATTATTACAAACATAGGGTGCAAAAGTACTTTTAAAAAAAAAATTGAGGTCAGGTAAGGGGGGATGGTAGTTGAAGAGTTGGTATGTCCCATTTACGTAATGCTCATAAAAATATTTGTTTCTCTCTTTTTCCTCTTTCTCTCTTTCTTTCCTAGGGTCTATTTCTTAACTCTTTTTCTTTTGTTTTTAATTTTGCTCTTATAGGGTCTTCGTCCTTTTTTGTTGTCACATTTCCTACACTTTCACTTTTTCCTTCACTTTCTTCTTTCTTTCAATCTTTTCCTTTTCTAGTGTAAAAAATAAATGGAGTACATTAATTGTAAGAAGATATAAATGACGAGTACTAATGTATGTGGTTGTAATGTAATGTACTTCTAATAAATATATATATTTTTTTAATTTAAAAAAAATTAAGCAATACATCAAGTGTGGCCTCACCACTTTCTACAACAGCAACATAACATCTTAACTTCCATACTCATTGCTCTTACTGATAATGGTCTGCATGCCAAAAGCCTTCACCACCCTGTCCACCTGTATTGCCATTTTCAGGAAACGTTGAATTTGTAAGTTCATCTGCTCAACTGTACTCCTCAGGCTCCTTTTGTTCACTGTTAAAGTCCTACCCTGGTTTGACTTCACACCCTGTCCTTCCCTGGTTTGAATTATATTATCAAGCAAATCATTGATGTACATGACAAAGAATGGGCACATACCTCTACTTAGCAGTGGAAAGAGAAACAATCAACATTTCAGTTCAAAGTCTTTTGTAAGAACTGGGAAGGAGACAAAATCAGGTTGTTAAGCTCGGGAGGGTGGAATTTGAAATGAAACACCCCATATTTACAATTCCTCTTTATGTTTTACTAATTATGACCTGTAACGATTTTGAGAACTTAAATTCTGAATATTTTCTCTGCAGCACTCTACTTCGATACAGGAAAGATCATGGACAGTGCACCCAACAGCTTTAGATGTCTTTTACGTCTCCATGGAATAGAAGCTGCCATTGAGTGTTTAATTGAACTGTGCAAGGAACCCTAAACTATGTCCTCTAAGCTATGCAGCTGTGCATCAGAACAAAGATAATAATAATACACTTTGTCATTGTAAATACATACAACAAAATTTGTATGTGCAAATAAAGACTCGTGCAAATAAAGTTGATTTACTTATTATTTTTATTAATCGTACTATTGCAAAATTTTGTACATCAGGACTTGCCATAACTACATTTATGTTCTCCTATGGCACTGTCACATGAAAAATAAATATAGCATTTAAATATAAATTGCCAAATATTTACATATTGCATTTGTACAAGATTTCTACAATTTATGTTCCACAGTAGTCTGAACTAATGGAAAAATACATTTGAAAGTTCACTCTTACAATGATAGTTTTATTCACAGCTTCATAAGTGCTGAGTACACAAGTACAGAATGAAATAGTGGTAAGAATGATCAATGGTCAGAAACTGTACCAATTGTAATTGACATTTTTTACAATGGAAAATTAAAATTACAAATCAGCAATCATTGGGTGGTTTAATAAAGCACAAGGCACGACAGACCAGTGTTATAAACAAGTAGGAGATTAATGTTAAACCTTTTTTTTTAAAGGCCATATCTAGGCTGTGTTCCAGAGAGCAAAATATTACAGTATTATGAAGCAAATCATCCAACCAGTTCTGCTGATACCATACTAATTCATCACAATCCAGACCCACCAATTAAACATAAATGTTAACAGACAAACCAGATTCAAACCACTCACCATCATTCACAATGCTCATGTTCCTGGTCACTTCAGCAACTGGACATGAAAGCCTATTTTAGTTTGAGAGTGATAAGTAATGCAACAGGAACAAGACTGTCGAGTATGACAACTGCATTGGATAATTTATCATTTTAATATACGTAAAACATGCCTGGAGATGGTTACAACAGAAGTGAACTACAAAACCTCTCCAATCCATTTCAAAATTAAATATTACTTACAGGTGTCATTTCTGTTGGCACTAAACACTGAGGTACAATTGCCAACTAGTCAAATCAAAAATGTTTAAAACATCACTCTAGCCAGCAGCAGGAATATTAAGTTCCAAGTGAAGACTGTTATTTTAAATTATTTAACTAGTAAAACATTTTTTTTTTAAGCATACTTGTTTACAGACATTTATTATATCCTAATTTCAAGTCACCTTAAAAGACAAGCCAAAATGTTGCCATCATATAATTTTTTTTTCTCTCAAAGCCTTATAATCAAGTCAAATATCTTTCCATTTCTCGATGGTCTAACAATGCAGAATTCTGGTTAATATTGAAATCACAAATGGAAATTAAAAAATGTCATAGATAATATTGTTAACATTAATATAAACAATACTAATAGATTGAACATGATGCCTGTGAGTTAATTTACTTCAATTGGGACATCAATTGGACAGATAAGCAAATTTCCAGTGGAAAATACTTGGACATGAACATTGGATAGGAACAGAATTGAACTCGGGAGTAACCCAGAATTGTGACTACCACGGAGATCTGATGCAGGAGAGACAAGCAAGTGCTGCTGATAAAAGTCCTCTTGAAATGGCCAGCGTTGGCAACAAATTAGAGCTTTTACAATCCTAAGGTTTTTTTTAACCAGCGAATATTTATGATTTACCCATTTAAATATAAAAAACAAAAAGTTAGCACCTGGATAATAAAACGAATAAATTTAAGTTAGGAAATGGAAACATCACCCATGCACTTTTTTTTTGTAAGTTGTCGCTTGTTCAGCATTTTGATATCAAGAACAGGAAGATCATTTAATACAACCCCCAGGGAAAAACAACAATTAGTCGAGTAATAGAATGCAAAATCAATTGGAACAGTAAGTTAATCCAGCTGTATTAAGTACTCTCTTCAATCATTCTGGTGCAACTAAAATGACTAACTCGCCCAGAAAAGCACTGGGATCAAGCACTACTCTGATGGTTATTTAGCTCAGATGTCAAAAACAAAAGTCTGAAAACCTAGATAGTTTGTAATATTATTTTCTTCAAGATCAAGATATCTTAATTAAACCCAGATTATTTTAACTTCACCATCAGCACTTGATTCTGCAAGGGGCTTCTGATTCTGCTACCAGATAATAAAACATTCTTTGAGTTGCTGCTTTTAAGATTCAACTAGACAATGTAGAAAGTAAAACCTGTTTCTGCTTCTTTAAATCCTGTTGGGCAACAACTGCTCTGTGTACTGTCATGGAAAGATGCACAAGGATGACATCATTATCAGAAACAAAACTAACACTAGAGCAGAACTAAGTAATGATAGAAAAATAACATTCTCCTACAAAATGAGAAACTGGCTCAACTTTACTTGGGATATAGAAAATTGCATAAAAGCATTGAATGGGCTTCATATGGCATCATCAGTTCATTGCACTCAGCTGGGAGTTAGGGAAATTATAAGTAAAATAAACATCACAATTTTTCAGAAACAAGTTATTTTGCTTGCTCTATATAATTATTTTTATCCACAAATGAATTTTTGCAGTGACATATCACAATTCTAAGGTCACCAAGTTGTGATGTAACAGACACTGGTGTCTCAAATATGAGTAACTCAACTAGCCTGTGACAATTAATTATATACAGTTTCATTTCACTCATGAATGAATTCATTCAATGTGAAATATCAAAATGGGAAAGAAAAGTGTTAGGAACAATGTTTAAAGGTTTCCTTTCAAATGTAATTCTTTTCTGTTTACACAGATTATTTTCTCCAATTAAAATGACACATGAAAATATGATTAGTCTTCAGTTTCAAGCAATTCCTGATAAATAAACATCCATGTTTAAGAATTCGACATTCACTTTGTACATTAGTCAACAGTTAACTTTGGTAATACAAGGCTAGAATTTTTTTATCTATGCAGAATTTTAAGGGCACAAGATGATAATATGACAATCTAAGTAAAGCTGAGAGGCCATTGAAAGAGAATTAACGAGTAAAATAATCCAAATCCCTGAAAAATATTTTGGCATGCTCTGTATTCCTCTCAACATTACTTGGGAAATTCAGTATGTTCATTTCACTCTCCCAGCTTACACATGCACCTGCTCTATCCTTTCAGTGCTTTGCCTGAATATATGTTAATCCCACTCCTTTTTCCAAGAACTCTCTTCATTATCTGCCACAAAGACAGCTTAATGATTATGTCTTTATTCATTCTTTTGTACATAGTTATATTACTACCAGCAATAGGTTTTTCCTTTCCAGTAATTCCACACTTATGCCATCATTAACATTGCTCCATCTATTACCTATTCACTACAAAGGCATCATCTTTTACTGCTGATAATGTAGACGGTCCAATTTTGTGATGTTACAATTTTATGTTGATTCCCAATGATAGTAATTGTTTTAACTCTGACCGCATAATATTTTAAAAACTTTATTCACTGTATATTGGAGGTGACGAGGAACAGTCATAAGTGCAAGGCTGGGAGATGGCTATTTACTTTTAACCCTTGAACTGAAAATTGTCAAACGCCTGCAATTCCCCAAGTACACTTCAGTGATAAAATTACAAAACCCACATGCCATATTTAATAACTGCCAAGGTTTTTGCTGCTCCAGAGTAAATATCACTATTTGTTATACAGTATACCCACCGCTTACAGGAAAATAAATCTCAAGACAAAACAAAAAAGTCTGACCAATTCAAACTTATTGTAATCTAGTTCAGAATAGAGTTAAATAATGATGATGATGCAGCTTTAGCATTTTCAGTTCCTGAACTCCATGACTGCTAATCAGCTTCCAAAATGTGGAAGTAGTATTAGATGTGTTCTTAGTGCAAGAGATCAATGGTATCTAACAAAATTTTAATTAATTTCAGTGGTACTATTCTTAAGTGGTTAGATTAGATGTAAAACTACATTTAGTTGTTACAATTATCTGCACTAACAGCAGCAAATATCACTGACTGGCAAGAAACAATGGCACAAAACCAAATGCATAGAAACGCAGACTGCCAAAAACCAGCAGCAGTAAGTAATGAGCCAAAGCCAAGAAAAGCTATTTTAATCGTGTTTGTCACCAGTGATAGCCTGAAATCACACTTGAAAGCAAAGAAAATTAACTGCAGTGGTGAGAAAGTGCATCTTCCCTTATGTTAATGGAATGCTCTCTGACAGTTATCAGTGTTATGTAACTAAAGGTGTTTTCTTCCAGTTGCCTTTAAATAATTTGCACCATTCTCCACACTAAGAAACCTTCCTGAAACTCACTTAGAATCACTGAAAATTGTACTCGCACATTTACAATCTACAGTTCACCATGGAAAAAAAAGTTCTGAACTTTCCAAAAACAACCTGACCTTAGTGCTATTGTATTAATGAGGAAGGGCATGCTTTTCAAATAATGGCATCCAATGTAAAATTTAGCACGGTTCAAAATCCAAAGCTTCAATATTCGGACGGACACAGGTGAGCTGTTTCCTAAGCTTCTCACACTTGAACTTGAGGGTCACTAAATCAGTGCAGTCATTTTATTAAACATCAGATGAATGTTAATGCACAACAGAAACTTACACTGAATGAAAAAACAGTGTGCACTCTTCATATCCCATGTAGAAGTTAGCAGTGGTAACTTCCTTCTTGGCCCTCGTGTTCTGCAAATAATAATTTATGATCTTCCCATCTAATTTATATTGGTGTGCAATGTTCTCATATGGTTTGGGATCCAAATCAAGAATGGAGATGGAATACGCAAACAAAGTTCTTGATGTCTTAATTACGGTACTTGGTTCAGGCCTGTGAAGGAAAAAAACAATATTGTTGATAGATTGCATGCTATTAGAATCAAAATATACAAATTTGAATGCATGCAAATTAAATTGGAGATTTGGAGATGAAGTTATTTCAGGTTAAAAAAAAATCTTGTTTCTCTGCAACCGGCTGTGCACCAATTCAATTTGCTAGAGCTCTAAGGAAAGCAGATAATCATCATACTTTAATAAATAAATAATGCTTAAAGAGTTAACATTCACGGCAATAAGAAATATGGAATGTTTTCTTGGAGGAAACACAGACTCAGTCATTTTGTCGCCTCCCGACTCACTGTGCTGTCGACTAGCACTCGCCCGGCCATCCACAGTGCCCAGCCCCGCCCACAGCTCAACACGAAGTACACTTGTGCTTCGGCTCGGGTTCTAGAAGATGGCGGCGGCGGCTGCTATCGGCGCACGGACGCGGGGCAGTGCGATGGGAAGGTGGCCCTGGCGGCCATTACTCCCTCTGGGAGAGGCCGTCTATGGAGACCTGCAATTCCTCCGTTGATTGCAGGGACACGGGGAATCGTGACGCCTTTTCCTTGCTGGTGATCCCGATCCCACCTGGTGATATCTGGCCGCAAGGGGGAACGACCTCCTCTCCGTTTCCCCCGCCCGATCGTCTGTCATGCAGGTGGGTGGCTTTCCCGTCACGGAAGCCACGATCGGCCGGCCCTCTGCTGCTTTTGAGCGTCCGCCTGCTCGCAGCAGCAGGGCCGCACGCACAAAAGATGCTGCAAATCGGAAACCCCAGCTCCAAAAGGCAGCAAGCTCCCCCCCCCCCCCCTGTATGCGCCTCCGTGTCCCTCTCTGTGCCTCCGTGTCGGTCTGTCTCCATCCCCCCCTACCTCTCTAGCCCCGCCTGCGAGTTGGGGGCTATGCGTGAGTGGATAGGGTGGGGCATTGGGGGTCGGAGGTGTGTGTATGCGTGTGCGTCAGGATAGGCAGTGGCTTATAAAAAATCTTCAAAACCGCGCATGTGCACATTATTCTCTCCCCAGTGAGCTGTCAGTCCGCTTTTTAAAAAATGTCTTCAAACATGCGCATGCGCAGTAGGTTGGTGCGCATGCGCAGTGCAGCACATGCACACAGTCCACAGTGTCAAGGCAGAGTTTCAGCTGCCTTTACGGACCGTTCCCACTTATGGCTTGAAGCATCGTCGACGGCACGGGAGCACCTCATACTTCCGCGTTTAAAACGTACTGCTGATGAAAGGTACGGGACAATTATGCCTCCCTAAGAGATCGATCTCTTAGGGAGGCATGATTATCCCGTGCCTTTACTATTTATGACCATTTTATATATGTTTTATATATATTTTATATATATAAAACAATTACAATTTTATAATTTTAGTCAGGGTAGGCACTGCCTACCTTGCCGGCACGTGCCTGGTGTGTATGTGTGTGACGCCACAGCCCGCCACCTCCCCTCGCAACCGCACGTTGAGGGGACGGGACCCAACGGGTCCCACTTGGTCTAGTTTCTTATGTTTCTTATAACACATCCAATTCTTTACCAACACTTGTAGTTAATGCAGCGGTTACATCATTTTTTTTTTTTTTTTTTTTTTTTTTTAAATTTTTATTTATTAGAAGTACATTACATTACAACCACATACATTAATACTCGTCATTTATATCTTCTTACAATTAATGTACTCCCTTTATTTATTTTTTTACACTAGAGAAAGAAAAGATTGAAAGAGAGAAGAAAGTGAAGGAAAAAGTGCAAGTGTAGAAAAGTGTAGAAAATGTAACAACAAAAAAGGACGAAGACCCTATAAGAGCGAAATTAAAAACAAAAAGAAAAAGAGTTAAGAAATAGGCCCTAAGAAAAGAAAAGAGAAAGAGAAAAAAAGAGAAACAAATGTGTTTTTTTTTGAGCATCACGTAAATAGGACATACCAACTCTTCAACTATCATCCCCCCTTACCCGACCTCAATTTTTTATTTTTTTTAAAGTACTTTTGCACCCTATGTTTGTAATAATTCTATAAATGCAGACCACGTCAGGTGGAAGTGATCTGGTTTACCTGCTAGGAGGAGTCTTATCTCTTCAAGGTGTAATGTTTCAAACATATTTGAAATCCACATATTTATAGTTGGTATTGGAGCCTTCCAAAATTTTAGAATTAGCTTTTTTCCAGTTATTAACCCATAATCCATTAATTTCTTTTGAAACACATTTAGTTCTGGATCATCTTCCGTTATTCCGAAGATAATCCATTCTGCTTTGGGTATCAGTCTTGTTTTAAATAACTTTGTAAAGATTTCAAAAATTTCATTCCAAAATTTTTGAATTTTAGTACAGAAGACAAATGAGTGCGCTATAGTTGCTTCTTGGGATTGACATTTATCACAAATAGATGATACGTTTGGGAAAATTTTATGAATTTTAGTTTTCGAATAATATAATCTATGTAAAATTTTAAATTGTATTAAAGTGTGTCTTACATTAATCGAGCATTTATGCATGTTTAATAAGTATTCATTCCAACTTTCCTTTGAAATTTTAATAGCTAACTCTTGTTCCCAGTCTCTTCTGATACCCTCCGTAGATGGTATTTGTGCATTTAAGATAATATTATACAAATATGATATTAAGTTTGCTGATTCCGCTTTTATCTGCATTGCCTCGTCCAGTACATCTGCTGGGTTATTATGATGATCTTTTGTATATTTTTTCAAATAGTCGCATATTTGAAAATATTTAAAATATTGATTATTTCCGAGTTTATATTTTATTTGTAATTGTTGAAATGAGAGTAATTTTCCAGTTTCATACAAGTCACCAAGCGTTTTAATTCCTAGTCTATCCCATTGTGTATAAGCTTTATCTATAATAGAAGGACTAAACGAAGGGTTATTGACTATAGGTAATAAAAGTGATAAGTTTCTTAATTTTAAATTTTGTTTTATTTGTTTCCAAATACGGATTGTACTATGAATAATTGGGTTCTTATTATAGTTTATGTTATTCAATTTCATTGGAGAGAGGAGGATCGCTCCAATGTTTCTAGAGGAGCAATCCTCTTTCTCCATTACAATCCAGTCTACTTGCTGGGCGGAGTTATCCATCAGTTGAATCATGTTTTTAATATTTACTGACCAATAATAATAACTGACCAATTACATCATTTATAAAGTAAATTTTTTGCAATGAGATTAAAGTGATAACAAAAAACAATTTAAAACGTGTTCACAGTTCTACTTCAAACTACAGCACAGGTACAAATCCCCAAATAGAAACATGGAATTATATAGCTTAATGCCAGGAACATCAATCAGATGCTGTGCGTACTTCACAGTGGATTAAGATTGGCAAATTGAACCACATTAAAGATAAGTAATGGTATGAATCATACATAATAATGTATTCTATTACATTATGGTTCTATTATCAAGATTAAAAGCATTAAGGCTTTTCTTGAATAGGAAATTGCATGAATGTTGGTTGAGTTATATAACAAATACTCAGATTTAACTCATTTTAAGTACTGCTCATAAATATATTGGTCACCTGCCTCTATAGTATGGAATTTTGTTTAGGATTATGTTATTGCAAAGAAAATTTATTGAAACAGTCAATTCCATGAAACATAAAAGTGAATGAAGTAATTCCAGAATAAGCATACCAGAAATGAATTAAGGTGAAACCTTTGACCTTTATGCAATCAATAGCTGTGATGTATATGTGATTAACCGGAAAGTCAGTAGTGAATTTCAATCATAGCCTTTGCACAACATAGATCACAAGTTATACTCTCTGGTCTTTATTCTGTGGTACAGTGAAAGTTTTTTTCCCAAAGTTTATTTTTAAAATTGAGATTCACTGAGATACTCAGATAGAAGCAAGCTATAAACAGCTCCCAATTAAATAATTATTGAAATGCCCAACAATTAGTGTTGTCCTCAGATCCAAGTAAAATAAACAATTTCCAACCTGCCCATATCTACTCACTTCACAGATTTGTATGGGCTGTTTCTCCCCCCCCCCCCCATCATTTATCTATTTATAAAGTTGGCCATATTTTAGTACATTTTAAGTAAATTGCCCCATTACCGTTCTTCCAGAAGACAAGGAGAAAGTGCAATCATAATGGAGCAATCCTTGGCTGTTGTGGCAATCCTGTACTGATGTATCTGTATATATATATAAAAAATAAAATATTTTCTGGTCATAACATGCATCAGGCTAAATAACTAATCACTGGGTCCCTATACAACAATGCTAAGCCATATGAAAAGAAAGGAGAATGATGTCAGGCTGCATTGCAAACAATTAATTTTGCACATTTTGCAAAATGCAAAAGCCTACTAATTACCAATGTAATTGACATGCCAATCTGTTATTAGTGAACATCCCTTGGAGTGCTCTGGCTGACTATATCTTGCTAGGAAAGTAGCAAACTGAACTTGCACCAGACTGACAACCCAATTCAAATCTTGGGAATTTCATTTTTGCACAAATAGGCCTCAATAAATGTTTGCTGTTTGAGACCAGTGGAGGATTATCAACTTCCTGCAGTTTTCCAGCAGCTACACTGGGAAACCTGAGCACTGAATGTGCATCGGATTATTTCAATGGAGACAGGAAGGTTGCAATTAATTTAAATTTTAAAAGTGTAAATATTTAATTAGTAACCAGCTAGATACGACTAATCCACCCCAATAAATGCCCCACTTGCCTCATCTCTTTATACTGGCCGGAAGAAAGGTAACCCAAAAATATTGCCTATCCATTTCCCTCCACATATGCTGCCTGACCTGCCAAGTTCCTCCTGCAGTTTATTTTATTCCTTATTGCAACTAGTGTAAATGTTCAATGATTTTCATTGAAACGCATGGTATAGTTTTCTGAACAATTTAAATAATCATGCCATCTTTGGATAGATTTTGGACTCAATTCTTACCCCGATGCTCCATCAATCTTATGCTATTGACAATCCACTTAAAAAATTTAAAGAGCTGGAATCTGCCCCATCAAAATACATCTTTCACGAGGAATTTGATCGAAGATTTTCCCGTGAAGCTCCATTCAAGCAAATTAATAGTTGTCAGAACAAAGTCACAGTATTTCTATGCCAAGATATTCACATAACATGTAAAATTTTGTTTGTCCATTTGTGAGACGTCCAAATTACCAGCACGGCTAAATAACCTCAATAATTTTTTACAATTATGCAGTCTCTTGCCTTCACATTTTAATTATAATAAAATCTTGACTTCTTTCCCCCTAATACTTTTGGTCCTTAATTTTCTCTGGCATCTCAATTTTCCTTTTGATCATCACTTAGCATTGGATCAACTATTCTATTTTGGTAAAAACACAGATTCCAATTTTGTTTGATTAAGGACAAATAATGTTGAGCACAGGTTCCAGATCACCCATTTACATGTGTACTGCAAAACAAAAGAAAATACACAACCAATATCTACTGACGATTTAATATGACATAACTGAGTGCGAACCAAGTCATTTTTCAGGAAGACGTTTTTCAGGGCACTTAACCTATTGCTGCAGCCAAGAAACACATAGGCCAGAATTCATGAATTAAAAAGATAATTTGTGAAGCAGGATGGATTTTTACAACCATCAATGCTTATGGCCATTCTAGAATTTAATTAAATTAATACAAATTTCCCAGCTGCTGTGTCAGGATACAAACGCAAACACTAGGCAGTTACAATGTGGTTATCACTGGTGCTTGTTCATTTAGGTTTCTGAGCAAGCAACAATAACATTTGTATTGGAAACCACTCAGCAATTAATAGCAGTGAAAGAGCAAGAATAAACTCATGATAGTGTTAATTTAACAACATTTTATAAATGAAAATGCATAATTATCACATAACACTTTGATACAAAAGGAATTAAACTAACTGGACTACGCCAAAAGCCCATAACAAACGTAGTATTTACTGGCAGTTCCAGAAAGCAAAAAAATCAGCTCATTTCCAAATTCCCTGCCAGTTCATTGCTGCTCTGACAGCATGTATGAGGCTCAGCTTCTGCTCCATCACTAGAGTCCACACAGATTCCAGGACCAGAGTATAAACATACCCAGCAGGTGACCAGATACACTTCCCACGTGGGCTTTCAGCTTTATCTCAGATCCCATTCATAATTTCATTTTCCTTTACAAAATACCTTTCACGAGTTTTGAAGTTGATTTAATTTTTAAAATGTTCAATCTTTCCTTTCGAACATCTTCAAATCACAAGAGAGACAACTGATTAAAAAGGTCTATGACATACCACGCAGCTTAGATGACATTTGGACCATGGCTCATTAAATGACATGGATGACAATTCTTTAACAATCAACATAAAATCATTATTTTAAGAACTGTTTATTAATTCCATTAAATAATGCATGAAAACAAGTCTTATTTTACCTTTCGAGCTGCATAATCCACAGTTTCATCATCTTGTGAAAGATCTGATAGACTTTCATAAAAAGTTTCATTGTAAGGACCATCTAAATGCAATCTGCTCCTATAAAGGGAAGAATGGAATTAAATATATGCTGCATATGAACATTTATATGTAATTTATATTAAATCACCGCTCGACCAATGCAGCAAGTAAATTATGTCTTTCTGTGGTTTGTTGTGATGGAAACAAGCAAATGCAGGTCATGCAACAGAGGAAAGAGAAACAGTTAATATTTCAGGTCATACGAGTATTATTGAGTGCAATATTTAGGTTTTATTACATTCACAAGAATGAAGATGTGGGAACCCGGAACAAAATAAACTGCTGGTGTAACTCAGCAGGTAAGGCAGCAAGTGTGGATGTAACAGACAGACAACATTTCAGGTCGAGGACCTTCATCTGAACAGAACCACCTGGACTACACCAGCATCCAGTTTTTTCCATTATCTTTATTAACAAGGAAGCAAGTACATGGAGCATTAATCAGTTAATTGTTGCTGGTGTCCTATGACTGTTAGACTGTCATCAGTCAGACTATTGAGTATAGAGGTTGGGAAGTCATGTTGCAGTTGTATAAGACGTTGGTGAGGCCACATTTAGAGTATTGCGTTCAGGTCAGGGCACCATGTTATAGGAAAGATGTTGTCAAGCTGGAATGGGTACAGGGAAAATTTACAAGGATGTTGCCAGGGCTAGAGAGTCTGAGCTATAGGGAGAGGTTGAGTAGGCTGGGCTTCTATTTCTTGGCGCGCATGTGGATGAGGGGTGATCTTATTGAGGTGTATAAAATTATGAAAGGAACAGATCGAGCAGATGCACACTCATGCCCAGAGTATGTGAATCGAGGACCAGAGGACATAGGTTTATGGTGAAGGAAAAAAGATTTAATAGGAATCTGGGGGGTAACTTTTTCACACAATGGGTGGTTGATGTATGGAACAAGCTGCCAGAGGAGGTAGTTGATGCAGGGACTATCCCAACATTTAAGTTCAACAGGTACATGGATAGGACAAGTTTGGAAGGATATGGACCAAATGCGGGCTGGGCAAGTTGAGCCAAGGGCCTGTTTCCACACAGTATCACTCTATGACTGGTATAGTTTCTGATTAACTGCTGATCAAGATATTGAGCGGAAATAAATATGAAACATGAAAGCATAAATAAAATCGAAATGCCAAAAATATCCAGCAGGTCAGACGGCACCTATGAAAAGAGAGAAAGTTATCTTTTCTGGTTGAATATTCTTCATCACAACTGAAAATAAATGTCACTGATAGAATAAGACCAGCATTACCAAGGTTATTCCAATGGAAATGGAGCCCATTGTTTCATGGGGTCCATTTCCAGGTTAAAGCTGTGAAATGCAAATCTGAAAATAAAAAAAATGCTAGAAATGCCTCAAAGATTAGGTAATAACTGTGGAGAAGGGAAAACTAAGTTAATATTACAAATGTATGTCTTATAGCAGAACAGGTTACTTCTCAGACAAATAAAAAAACAAGCCATCTGAAATTGTATCTCCTACAGTTGCATGGGCAAGTATCCTGAGGAGGAATGTACTTGGTGGACATGGATAAGCAGGCCAAAGAATCAAAGGGAATGGTCTCTTTGTATTGCTGAAAGTTGAGGAATGAAAGCAAATATCAGATTATGCAAACTTCATTAAAGGTAGTGTAAACTTCCAATAATGATTTGTTAAATGTTAAGGCTAGTGGGGTGGAAGGCTTGAACCTAGGAGTTTTAAACTAACTGCTTAAAAAGAGGTGTGAGGAATAGATGAGATGTGGTCAAGGTTTGTTAACTCTGGTGGAAGAAAATTGCAGTTAAGGAAAATGGAAGATATCTCAGACGCATCGGTGTAGAACATTTCGAAGAGCAGATATGGAGTAGACAGAAGAACTGGGAAATGGGACAGAATCCTTGCCGGATGCAGGATAGAAAATCATTAACAGCTAGCAGAAGAAAAATCTGATTCTTATAGTGGATATAAACACTCAAAAGTTAATTTTTCATAAGAGTTGTGATGTTTTTCACCAAAAAGCCTACTGCACCTTTCTGACAAAAATAAGGAGTAACAAAAGATCGGATTTACAATATTTCTGGACTGAGCTATTCCACAGTTCTTGGTTAAACACAATGTTGGCAGAAATATGGAATAAAGTAAAGGAATTTAGTCACATGAAAGGATTGTGTTTTGAAATTACTTAACTCTATTTTTCATGCTTTATGCTAAGCCTCACTACTGGGAATGTTAGTAGACCATAACCTTGAAGTGGTGCCTGGACAAAACTTCAATCTCTTTGATATAACCTCAATATTAATTAATTAATGGCAAATAACAACAATATAACTGTTGGCATGTTATTATCAACTTCAAAGATTGAACTAAAGATAGGAAATAAGTGCTGCTCTTGCCAGCAACATTTAATTCCAGAGAATGAGTTTCTTCCAGTTAGTCCTATAGCACCCTCAGGTGGTCAGTAGTAGACATACAGGTAACTAAAGATTGCAATGGAGCTAACTGTTAAATTTACCAGTCGACAAATGTTAAAGATGAACTAATGTTCAAAACTTGCTAATAGTATCTTTCATTCTCTGTCGCAAAGCTGTCTTAATTGAACGAAAATTAACAGCATCAGAAGTCAGATATTGGTGCCAAGTGGAAAATACTGCATTCTAGATTTAAAAAATATCCTGTGATTTTCTATAAATATTTAAACATAGAACAGTACAGCATGAGAACAGATCTTTCACCCCCGATTGTGCAGGGATTTTATTCCTTAAAATATTTCAAAGTGATATGGAACAACACTTCATATTTAATTATACTATTAATGAGAAAGGATTCTAACTTCAAATGGATTTGTATCTGTTGCATGGAAAGGCTTAGGTATGACAAATGTATCCAAACACTGACGCTTATAAAGTACTGCACATTGATTATGTAAAATTAGATATGCATTGAATGAAAGGTATTCTATCAACAGGGGATAACTGCCTACAGCCAGTGCAAGAGAATGATGTGAAATGTTATTACTACTTCAGAAATAAATAGTCACAAAATTAACAACCCATTCTTTTCCACAAACCCCTACAATTACAATCACATAATTCCAACTGACCTGTCTTTTGTAAATTCTTCTAAGTGCTGCTGAACTCTCAGATATAAAGGATAAATTCCATCTATGTCCATCATATCAAGCATCTGCACTTGAAGGATCCGAGAAAGAACACAGCCTTTCGGCAAGCCAGAATTCTCCACTGCATGGATATCTGGAAGCATATGACATTTTTTTCCCCCAAATGTATTACTAGAATAAATTTATAATAGAAAAACCAAAATCAATTTGTAATACATGTAGAAGATGATCCCATTTAAGCAGATGTGAAAAGTATCATGAAGCCCGAAGTCTGAAGGTAAAAGTGGCAGGGCAGGAAAGGAGCCATTGAGGATACTCTGACCAAAACTTTGTAGGAAATAACTCTGAACTGCCCAGCTAACCTTGGTCACTTAGGGAGAATTACTGATAAAATGGTGTGCTTAACCATTTCAAAGCAATAGGAGACAAGAAATAATGTATCACCATCATAAATATTATTCATGGCTAGTGCCACTGTAGTGTTGAGAGAAAGAATACAACCTGACTGTATAAAACAAAGTATTCCTCTATGACAAAACTAGAATAAAGTAGTTACTTTGATAGCAGCAAAATAAACACCATCTCCTGAAAGGGCCCCTCCAAGTACCAACACCCTGAATTGGAAGTATCATGCATTCATCATAGCTGAACACAAGTCCTGCAACTCCAGAACCAACAGCATGGCGGGAGCCCTTACCACTAGGTTGAAGAGTTAGTTATGTAGGCCTAAATACAGCAACATATAATGTGGGCTGCCCTATTGATTTAACATGGTAGTAATCAATGTTCAATTGGCCAGCTTGATACTTCTTTGGAAATAGCAAACATTAATCATATCACATGTGCCACAAATAGAGTATCTTAACGATTTTCCAAATGATCTTAACAGTATCTTAACAGTATTTCCAAATGATTAAATCTAGTTGGCCAAATTCACACAAAAATATGTTTCGAGGTAGGTGGTGATATCTGCTATGGCAACATCTAAAGGTCCACACATGGTTCGATAAAAATTGATTTACAAGGTTATGTCACACATTGTCAAGATCTAAAGGATGCAGCCAAACAAAAGAATGAGAAGGGCAAGGTTATTAAGATGAAAACTTACTATTTCTCAAAACATCCTTGCGAAAGTGACTTGCCTCACAGTGCCTTATTTCCTGTGAAATACGTGTTCTCTTCATATCACATGTCCTGAGGGTGTCTGCATTGCTCAACAAAGCCATTGTTATCACGTGAATGAGCTCCGTGATAACAGTTCGGGTACACTGTGGTCCACTGACCATACCATTAGCAGGGAAGAAGTATGCTTTCAAATGATTCGCAAGTTCATTCAGATCCATCAAGCAGTCCTGGTCATCCTTACAGCCAAATATCAACTCTCCATTCTTCACAAGTTAGTCATAAATATACGGAGACATGGAGGGATTTTGTTGAGGGAAGAAGATGAGAAGAAATAAAAGTGAAAAATTACAATGCAAATTAAAAAGCCAAATAATGCCTCTATGGAGGTTAATATTTCAACAGCCATTAAAATAAGGGTAAAACATTAAAATATTTCAAACATTGCATTATTACTAAGCATTAAATGTCAACTTGTTTATGGATGATTTCTTATTTTGTGCATTCCACGTTACATTATTATATAAATGCGTACTTCAATTTATCTATCTATCTATCTATCTCTAAACATAAAACTCTGATCTTGGATGTGTATTTATTTGTGTGATGTTCGTGTGCGTTTCACATCTCCTCGAAAACACGACGTGCTAACGGTAACATTTTTACATATTCCGATATTTACGCCATGTCAAAAATCGCCTTATCTGAAAATGTCATGCATTATTTCTCGAATTATTTATGAAAATGTTCACAAATCTCAAATAACTTAGAAAATAAACGAGATGGTCTCGCTGATGACGTCACAATGGATCTGCCTGCCTATGCTGCGAGTGACGTCACCCCTGTTATGTCTTCTTGGCTTCTTAACTTTCACTTCTTTAAATTTGTCACTTAGCGTTTTTAAACTGCTGCTCAGGTCGTGCTGCGGGCTCCTTGAAGTTGTGGAACATGGCGGCAGCGGTCGTTATCGCCGCGAGGGTGCGGGGCAGCGCGATGGGAAGGTGGCCATGGCTGCCATTACTCCCTCTGGGAGATCATCTGTCACGCGGGTGGGTGGGCTTCCCCTCGCGGAAGCCACGATCAGCCTGCCCTCCGCTACTTTTGACCGTCCGCCCACTCGCAGCAGCAGGGCCGCCCGCACAAAAGACACCGCAAATCAGAAACCCCAGCTGCAAAAGGCAGCGGACACCCGGAAACCCCAGTCCAAAAGGCAGCAAGCACCCCTGCCTCTGTGTGCCCCTCTCTGCGTCCCTCTGTGTGCCCCTCTCTGCGCCTCCACCTCCTTGTGTGCCTCTGTGCCCTTCTCTGTGCCCGTGCCCGTGTCCTTCTCTGTGCCTGTATCCTTCTCTCTCCACCCCCCTCCCTCTAGCCGCACCTGCGAGTTGGGGGCTATGCATCAGTGGATAGGGCGGGGCATGGGGTAAAAGGAGTGAATTAATAATATTAATATAATATCAATGGGGTGGTTAGTGTGCGGGGGCCGGTGAGTGTATGAGAGAGGTTGTTTAGTGTGTGTGATGCCGCAGGCCGCCCCCTCGCAACCGCGCATTGAAGGGACGGGACCCAAACGGGTCCCACTTGGTCGAGTATACATAAAACTCTGATTGTGCGTGTGCGTGTGCGTTTCACATCTCCTTGAAAACACGACACGCTAACGGTGAAATGTTTACATATTCCGATAGAGATTTACGCCGTGAAGTCAAAAATCGCCTTACCTGAAAATTTCATGCATTATTTCTCGAGTTATTCATGAAAATGTGCACAAATCTCTAAAAACTTTGGGAAAAACAACTCTATCGCTTATTCCCTGTGCTTAGCCCTGCCCGCAACATTGTTGCTATCCAAGTACACTGACTTCTGCTCGCTAGCAAGTGCAAATGCATTTTTTTAAAAGTTTAAAAATGAGGGAGGCTGAATAAGGCGAAATGAGCAGCCCCTGCGCAGTTGTCGGCTATGGGTGAGTGCTGGAATATTGCTTTGGGGGAACGGGTTGTGTTGGAGAAAGGGGAACGGTTTGCGTTGGGGGACCAGGCCTCCCGTGGGGGCTATGGGTGAGTGGTGGAATACTGCGTTGGGGAACAGTTGCGTTGGGGGACCAGGCCTCACGTGTGACAGTGACCCAAAGGGTCCCACTTGGTCTTGTGTGCTATGAAATTTGAATTGGTGAATATCTAATGCATTCCAACATTTTCTGTTTCTGTAGCTAAAACAAGTTTTTCCACCAGCGATTTCTACTAATCCATATCCACTCTAGGTAAGGAGGAATTTCAGTAATGAAACTTGCAAATATTCTCTTCTTTCAAGCTAATTGTGGAGATTGAAACCACGGTAACCAAATGAATGCATTATGCAGTAACTTCTAATCACGATGAAAACAAGTGAGCAAAAGATCTCAATCTGAAATTTAGTATTTCATTTACATTTCCTTTAACATGTTGAACATATTTTAGTCAACAATTCAAAATCATGCCTGCATGTGGCAGTTAATAGTTTATATTAAACTGCAAGTAATTACTCAAATAGGTGGTAGTTATCATCAGCAGGGAGGGAGTCCATATCTCTCAAACTTGGAGATGGTTTAAAAGTTGAAGTTGGGTCACTGACAGCAATTAAATGTCTAGATAAACACTTGAATTGCTTAGAAATAGGAGAGCGAGGGTTAATATGGAGAGATACCCACTGGTCCGTGTGAAATAGCTGGGCTAAATGGACTATTGTACTGTTCTATGATTCTTAGTCACATAATCACAAAAAAAAATTGCTGGCATACCATGAACATTAGTGGTGGAGAATGCAAAGAGATAAACACTTCGCAAAAGAAATAAGGAAGTACTCCAAAGGATATGCTGGTGTCAAGTGTTACAAAGACCATGATACAAGTGGAGAGTAATTCATTCAATACAGTATTTAATGGTTGTAAATGTTTAAAAACTCATAAACTTATATTTACCTCTCACTTAATCCAATCTCTTGTAACCCATATCGAACTTTAAGGGCGGCGAAGGCAAGCCAGAGCACTAAAGGTCAGTGCACCCAAAATCAATGGTGATAAAGTTATTGAAGGGAATGCCAAGATATATGATCTATCTGGATTTTGAAAGGCATCGACCGATTAGGGATAGTAGGCATGGCTTTGTGCCTGAGAAAAAGTGCCTCACGAATTTGAATTTTTTTGAAGAGGTGATCAAGACAATTGATAAGGGCAGGATGACAGTAGTTATCCACATATACTTTTATTGCTTTTGATAAGGTTCTGCATGGTAGGCTGGTGCAGAGGATTAGAAAATGAGAAAACATTTGGATTCAGGCTGAGCTAGCCATTTGGACACAAAAACAGCTTGGTGGAAGCAGGTAGTGGAGGGATGTTTCTCAGTTTGGAAGTCTGTGACCAGCAATGTGTTGCAGGAATCAGTGTGGGTCCCCTGTTGTTTGTCATATCTTCACAATTTAGTGGAGAATGTAGTTCAGTGTGATATACACCATGAATGGCAAGGCCATGGCGAATATTGCAGCACAGAAAGACGTGGGGTTACCTGCTTAGCTCCCTGAAAATGGCAACACAGTTAGACAGGGTGGTGAAGGCAGCCTGGGGCATGTTTGCCTTCATCGGACAGGGGACCGAGTACAAGTGTTGGGATGTCATATTATAGTTATACAAGAAGTTAGTGAGTCAGCACTCAGAGTATTGAGTGCAGTTCTGGTTGCCACACTACAGGAAGGACATGATTAAGCTAGATGATGCAGAAATATAAAAAGGACATTGCGGACTGGAGGGCTCGAGTTACAAGGAGAGACTTGATCGGGCAAGCACTGTGGCACAGCTGGTAGAGATGCTACTTCACAGCACCAGAGGAGCAGCTACCAACCTGACCTCAGGTGCTGTCTGTGTGGGGAGTTTGCAGGTTCACCCGATGATCACATGGATTTCATCACGGTGCTCCAGTTTCTCCCACATCCCATAGTCGTATGGGTCTGTTGTTCAATTGGCCTCTGTAAATTGCCCCTAATGTGTAGGGAGTGGATAAGAAAGTGGGATAACAAAACTAGACTGATGGGTGATCAATGGTCAACATGGATTCGGTGGGCCAAAGGCCCCATTGCTATATGTCTAAACTAAACTAAGACTGGACTGTCATCCCTAGAGCAAAGCAGGCCAAGATTTTTTTAAATTCATGGCCTTAAAGGATTATATGATCATTAGGAACATAGGATAAAGCAGATGGTCAGTCTTTTACCCAGGATAGGAAAGTTCAAAACTAAAGCACATTGGTGTAAGGCGATGGGGAAAGGTTTAATGGGGGCCTGAGGGGCAAGTTCTTCCACAGAGGACAATAGGTATATGGAAAGAGCTGCATGAGCAAGTGGTGAAGGCAGGTGCAATAACATTGAAAAGACACTTGGACAGGTTCATGGGCAGGCACGGTTTAGAGGAATATGCTAATAAGGAAAGAAAAGAAAAGGAAAGAAATAGAGCTCTTGTTCACACTTTACTACATTAGACTTTTACCTTGATCTTCACGTCAGCAGCTGCAAATAAACTGCCACCTACAATGTCTGAGCTGTTAAGAATGTAACTGTCATTGCAGGCTGCTGCAGATACCAAACCCCCTCACCAACGCCAATAAACCATGTGCTTGTAATTGTCATTTATCAATAAAATTCTTATTATTTCTCAACTGTTTAGCTAACCTGGGACCTTTAATCAAAATATAAAACTTATAAACCTACATCTGTTGGGTTAATCTTTAAGAGGTAATATTTCAGTTGTGGGTCTTCAATATATTTTAAGGCAAGTATGTTGTCTTACCTTAAAAATCTTCAAATTGTTCTGAGGCTCCTGCAGCAAACTTTTTAAAGCTATGTACATACGTTGTTTATTCCTGTAAAATGAATGTACATATTATAAATAACAATTTACCCTTCTGCAAAAACAACTTTGTCACCGAAGATTCCTTAAACAACCAAATACATCCAACAAACTGAAGTATCATTTTAATTCAACATGACGTGGCCAGCATGCTTTGACCATATAACAAGTCATTTCTTTGGAACTAGATTATACATGTTCCCGTTGCACTGGGGCAGATCCTCTGTTGCCCTAAGTCACTTGCTCCTAAACCACTCAATTTCTTTCACATTGCCCTTGTGGAACACAGGCACATAATGCATTTATTCTACCATTCTATCCAGAATCACCATCTGCAGTCTGATCACACCCACACCTCACATGGTGGGCCTCTGCACGGAAGCCAGGCAGCATAATCTGCACAGCAACTTGATCTCTGATGGCATATTCAAGAGGCCTTTTCCAGCTTCTGATCGCTGCTGAAGTTAATATTTTAGTTGTTTTAAAAATGACCATGACATTCAGACATATTTGATTGCATGCATTCAAAGACTTTTTTTTTTTAAATTTAACAATCAAAAAAAATCTTCAATATTAAACCAAAGCAATTTATTATTGACTCAGCAAGTTGGTGCTCATCACTGCAGATTCTGGAACAGAACAAACTGACAAGCACAGCCTCCCAAATGTGTCACTAAACTACTTCAACTGCTAACTGCCAATCCAGCTTGTTAAAACACTAATGGATCATCAATTCTTTAATCTTGGTCCAGCATTTAATCAGATCATGAATCAACAGATCTGAAGCTCATCAATATATTTCCCCTCATCTGACTGTATGGATTTCTATATTTTCTTCTGATTTTCTCCCACATCTCAAGGATCTGCTGGTAGGCTAATTGGCTACTTTAAAATTACCAATGTAGGTGGGTGGCATATATATTGGGAAGGTAGGAAGTGGGTGAAAGAATAGAGTTGATTGCCATGTAAAAGTAAACGTGTGACCAGAAGTGAGTTAATTAAGTTGATCGAAATGTTCAAAGACTCAGCATGATCCAATGGCTTCATATGTCAGGAGAAATGATATACAACTAAGAACAATTTGACTAGGTTTTACTGTTGCATTTACAGATCCTGGCAAATTCTTAGAAACATTTTAAGCCCTTTGAAGTTGAAACAATACTGCTCTCCAATCCCTCTCAGCAAATCAAAAATGACCAAGATTTTCCTTAGTTTTTTTCTGTTTATCTAAAAAGATGCAACTAATTAGAGACTATCTTAATTTGCATCTTACCCTGAAAAAAGGTCAAGAGGGCAGTATTTGCTCATCCTCTTCCATTTTCCATTGGCCACCTTTAAAAAAGAAATATGGTTAGAATCTAAAATAAAGAACGCAAGATAGTCTCGGTAACAAAGAACACAGGAAGCCCAATAGACATGTCTAATGGGGTGAATGATGTAACCATTAAATGGGTAGCTAAACTCCTTTGCGTAATATGTAGCATAATGTGGTCTAGGGGGGTTTGCCCAATTACAGGAAAATAAGTGAGAACCAGCAGCAAAAACATAGACCCGATACAAACACAAGAGTTCTCTGAAGTTGAACTCAAAAAACAAACCTACTTTCTTTCTCAGTTTTGATGAAAAATCTTCAACCAAAAACATTAATTATTTTTCCACAGATGCTGCTTGATCTGTTGAGTTTTCCCAGCATTGTTTCATTTCAGATATCCAGCATCTTTGGTTTGTTATTTCAGATAAAGGAAGAAAGTGGGGGACGTACAGGACTACAGGGCCATGCTGTATTTTTGTACTTTTATTTATCTGGCCATATTAAACAACTAGATTCACTTTTTTTTTTTAAATGGCAGAATATTCCATTAAATACACAAAGCTACCTCAAAGAACATGCCATAAGACCATAATATATGGGAACAGAATTAGACCATTCAGCACATCGCATCTACTGTGTCTGATAAAGTCTCAGCATCACAGCCTTGCTTTTATATTCTGGAACCCTCAAAATGAATGCTATCATTGCATTTCTTTTCCTTACCACTAACTAAACCTGCAAATTAACCGTTTGGGAGTGCTGGTGCAGGATTCCCAAGTCCCTTTGCACCTCCGATTTCTGAATCTTCTCCCCACTTAGAGAGTAGTCTACGCCATTATTCCTTCTACCAAAGTGCATGCCCTTATAGTATGATATGCTGTTTTCTGTGTTCCATTTGCCAATCCTTTGCCCATTATCCCAACCTGTCTAAATCCTTCTGCAGATTCCTTGCTTCAACACTACCTGCCCCCCCACCAATTCTTTGCATCATTTGCAAACTTGGTCACAAAGCCATCAATTACATAATCTAGATCATTAACATACAAAGTAAAAAGTAGCAGACCCAACACCAAACCTTGCAGAACACCATTATTCACTGGCAGCCAACCAGAAAAGGTCATTTATTCCCACTTTTTGCCTTCTGCCAGACAGCCAGCCTTCTATGTTGAACATGTTGAAAAATGTCCACGAGAGCCCCGAGTACCTACGAGCGGCTATTACCGTAATTCTCCGAGTTCGAATCTGGGGAAACTCAGGAGAACTCTTGAATTAGCTCGAACAGTGGGACAGGCCCTTTAGCGTTCTATTAAAGGTGCAATGTAGGGTGGATAAATGGAAGCAGTCAGTGTATGCGTAGTTAGTGTAAAGTTCTTGCACAAGGGTCGGACCTTTAGCCTTGGGGATAATATTTTCCCTTTTATGTACGCTTATGGCAGCTCTTGCTGACCATTTTTATATTTCTTGTTAGTTTTTTCTAGTGTATTTTCTTCCATTTTATTAATTACTGCTACTTGTTTTGGAAATTCTCTCTTCTGTCACCAATCTTCACTTTTCTTCCATTAGTTGATATTTTTAGGTTCTCCACAGACACAAGTTTCACGTTCGGGTTTTTCCCTGGAGGATCATCTGTTTCAACACACATGACCATATCTAAACAGCCTGTTCCCTAGTTAGTTTCACAATATGTTATTCATATGTTGATGTCCCAATAAAAGATGAACTTTCCCTTGAGCCTACTCGTGGTAATCTTCTATTTGAAGATTAAATTGTACATTAATTGGACATGATTATTGCAACAACTTCCATTCAATCCCCATCGTTTCTTGATTTGTACTTCATTAAACAGCATGGCTGCTTTTATAAAGTTGTTACTTTCACTAGTGATTTCTACTGTTGCTATTTCTTACGTCCACCCAAACTTGTTTTATATCTTGACCTGCTGGTCAAAGTAAGTTCTGCTCTAATCTTGTCCTTCATTAACATAGCTACTCTGCCTCATTCTCTTGTGTGCCATCCCTTCTGTCAGTGTCAGCATTGATCACCTTAACTCAGCTCCTGTAATGGGAGTCAAATAAGTGCTAGATTAGTAGTAAAAGAGCCTTGAATTTTGTTCCCCGTCTGTTTTGAATTCTTGACACACTCTTAACTAGAGAATAGAACCATAAGGCGCACTGTTCCCCTTTGTCATAATCTGGATATCATTACCCATTTCGCCAAAACCACTTTGCCCTTTCCATTTAATGTTGTAAATTTTCCTTGCCTGGACTTGCCCTATCAAGCCCACCTCTTTTCAACCTTTTACTACTAATGTAATTTTAAGATCTATTTATGGTGAAAGTTATAGTGTTAGTTATTTGATTTGTCAGGAGACTGGTGAAACCTAATCGGCCATAATCTCCTTGAAGGGCTGAGTTGACTTGAGGTGTGCTCATTCAAATTTTGATTCTGTTCAAAACTTAATGTGAAACTTGACAAAGGAAGTCAAACATCTTATTTTCTGGAAATGTTGTAATTTTAATAAGTGGAAAATATATTGCTCAATTTGAAATCAAGGCGGTTGGGAAATGTTTGTTCCATTAAGGCGGTTGGGAAATGTTTGTTTGAACAAAGTTGCTGGAAGCACAGTAGACTGATCAGGCAGCAATCAAAACTGTTTGCATCATCTACTGACAGATTCTGAAAGGGGTAACTGCAGAGATTGTGGAGGTATTAGCAAGAGTCTGGAATGGGTCCAGAGGACTGGCAAATCACAATGTAACTCTATTGTTTAAGTAGGGAGCAAGGCAAAGGAAAATAAAATTATAGGCCGGTTAGTTTGACTTCAGTTGTTGGTAACATTTTTGAGTCCATTATTAACGATGATGTTTTGGGGTACATGGAAGTGAATGATAAAATAGGCCAAAGTCAACGGCAAGATGTTGCCTGACTAATCTGCTGACATCCATGCATCAGTAGATGTTTGCTTGGAATTTCACATGGGCTTTGATAAGGTGCTGTGAGGCTGCTAAACAAGATGGGAGCCCAAGGTATTAGAGGCAACATGTTGAAAAATCTTCACGAGTCTTCACGAGCTTACCGCGTCTCCCAGAGTACCTGCTGTTGGCATTACGAGCCGCTAAGAGACGTCCCGAGCTCCGACGTACCCGCTACGTACATTCTACGTGCTTACCACGAGTTTGATTTTTTTTTTTAACTCGGGAGAGCTCTTGAATTACCTCGTACAGTGGGACAGCCCCTTAATAAGCTTGATTTACATTTCTCTAAACTATGTTTACGCTGCCCATCATGACCATCAAATCTCACTCACTTTGATCCATGCAAGAGGAAGTACTTGAGGAAAGTACAATAACAACATTTAAAAGACATTTGGACAAGTACATGGATAGAAAAAGGTTAGAGGGGAAAGGGCCAAATGGAAGCACATGGAACTAGCTTCGATGGGGGCATCTTGGTTGTCATTGCCAAGTTGGGCCATAGGCAGTGCTGCCAACATTGGGTGAGTTGGGAGTGAGAAATTGCGAGAGCCCAAGCCCGAGGGAGCGTAGCGACCGAGGTAGGGGGGGAGGGTGTGGGAGGGGGGTGAGAAGAGAACGATTTAATAGGAACCTGAAAGGCAACATTTTCACAGTGATATTTGGAATGAGCTGCCAGAGGAGGTACTTGAGGTAGGTACGATAACAACATTTAAAAGACATTTGGACACGTACAGGTATATGGAGAGGAAACATTTAAAGTGACATTATAAATCACAGGGCCCAGCAGAGTAAGTAACACTGTAAATGACAGGGCCCAGGAGAGTAACACTGTAAATGACAGGGCTCAAGAGAGTAACACTGTCAGAGAGTAACACATGTGTTCTCCCCCCCCCCCCCTCCCATGGTAGAGATTTTGCAGTTTTCAGCTTGAAAATGTGCAATCTGGTCCATTATGTAGCGAGTCTTTTAACTTACACTTGAATGCAATATTTATGCTTTAAATTGGATTAGCTTTGAATAAGGTTAGGCTAAATTACATTCCTAATTACATTCCACAGTAGAGCCAGGCTCTGATCAACAGGTGCAGCACATGAATGATCTTAGTATGTTCATGTATGGAAATCAGGTTATATTCAAACATTTGGCCCATGTTGACGAACCTGGGTCTCAGTGCACATCTGGTACTACTCCTGACCCCGACTCGTTGCATACCTTCCCTCATTCCTCACCCCGATTCCAGCCTTACACCTGGCCCCCTACTCTACCCTGATCATAGCTGCTTACCTGCTTAGGTTCCCAGTGCTGAACACTCCCATTGTCCCAGCACACCTAGTACTATTCCAGACCTTGACTCTGGATGCACACTTGGCCTTGTTCCTAGCCCCTCTGCACTGACAATATATCTGGCCCACACATAAAGCCCCATATCTGACCCCCTGGACTTAACCTATTACGTTCAAGTTCACAGGTGCTTATCTAATGTGGTAATCTTATGGGGCACTTCAAGGACCAAATTTTGTATAACAACATTTGTTACATCCATTGGCTTCCTTGGTATCTAACATCCTAGTTACTTTGTCAAAGAAGTCAACAATTGGTTGAACACAATTTCTCGTCCATAAAATTATACTCACTAAGCGGTGTAAGTATTCTGTTACCATTTCCTTAATTTTCCTAACAAACTGTCCTGAAGTCATTTTCACCCCCAATATTTTCAGTATTTTGCTGTCTTCCTCTCAGCTGGGACTTTTCCGAAATACAAAGTCCAATAACTATATATTTAAGCAATATTATTCTATTAAATGTGATCTTGAGAGTACATATGTTCTGTGGTATTCATAACACAACAATGATAAAACAGATCTTTGTTTTGATTGCACCTATCAACGTGCATACATTATTATATTATAGTTAATATGTACCAAGGGCAAATTTTTGTTCTAATGCTCCCCATTCCCAATTACTTTTACATTGAAGTGATTGAAATCCAAGTGAGTTTAAATGGCATCAGAAAAATAAAACCTCCGGAATGGATGATATTCATTACGTGGTTGTTTGGTATCAGTATCAGCACAATTACTATAATAAACTTTGAATTTTCAGATGTCCTGGTTCAAGCTAAAATTAAAGACAAATAATAACCTCATCATACATTCCCATGCAAGTATCTCTGTCGCTCCTTTAAAATATGCCTTCTTTGAACAAGCTCTTAAACATCGCATCTGAATCAGTTTCCATTTGATTACACTCCTTGAGGATGTTCATCTAGGTGTTCAATTAATAAACAACGAGATTGGGGACATTTCTATTCAACCCGTCAAAGGAATTTAGGGGGGTTTAGAGATAGCCAATGAGGTAAACAAACATAATAGTTGAGTGGCAAATGACAATAGTGCTACCTTCCCAATATTTAACTGAAGGAAATAATGGGTTATCGGGGCTGTATGTTGTGACAGACAGCCTGACACCTTGCATGTCATTTTAATATTACACTTATCCCATCCCCCTGGATGTTCCGGATTAATAAATTAAGGTTTTGTCAACTAATTACAAATCAGGCTAATTACAAATCAATCACATTAACCAACTCCGAAACACGAAGCGCTGAGCATTGGGATCCAGACATCACGGACAACTGGCCTCAGTTCCCCGCTCACATCTGGCAGTGCTCTCTGTCTGAACCAGGCTCCACGGAGCGTTTTTGAAAGTGGGGGGGGGCTGAGTGATCACTGATCACTCGCCTTGGGGTTATCTGGCGAGGGAGTGAAGCAACTGAGTGGGAGGAGGGGTACGTCCCCCCTCCCACAGTAGGGGCTTTTTGAAATTTGATGTATTAAAATCATATTTTAGTGCATTGTAGAAGTATGATTTCAATGTTTTTTGTTTGAAGTATTTTTAAGAGGTAACTTTTTATGGGGTAACTTTTTCCACACAAAAGGTGGTGGGTGTATGGAATGAGCTGGCAGAGGAGGTAGTTGAGGCAGGGACTATCCCAACATTTAAGAAACAGTTAGACCGATACATGGATAGGACAGGTTTGGAGGAATATGGACCAAAAGCAGGTAGTGTAGCTGGGACATGTTGGCGGCAGGCACGTGCTGTCAGGGGAGGCAAGGTAGGCACTGCCTACCCTGACTAAAATTATGAAATGGTAATTATTAAATATAAATAGTAAAGGCATGGGAGAATTATGCCTATCTAAGCAATTGATCTCTTAGGTAGGCATAATTCTCCGTGCCTTTCAAGCGCAGCACTTGCAACACGCAAAGGTCTGTGCAGCCCACTTGCCGTCAGCGCTGCTTCAAGCCGTCAATGACAAGCGGGGCTGAAGGCAGCTGAAATTCTGCCTTCGCAGTACTGCGCATGCGCAGCAGCCTACTGCGCACGCACAGCGCTGGTTTCTTGGCGGGTTTTTCAAATATGGATTGTCATTATTTTAAGAGTATCTTAGGAAACAAAGAGAGAAGAATGGAGTTTGTGTACCAATAACGTGGTAAGTACATTTCTTGGTGCTTTACGTTTTTAAATACCGTATTTCCCTGGGTGGGGGGGGGGGGGGGGGACAGCCCCTTCTGCCGGTCCCCGCAAACCTCTGGCAGTGCTCTCCGTCTGAAAACCTCTCTCCTACCGTCCTTAAATTCCGACAGCGCGCTCAAGGGACCAATTGAGGATACTCGGCTGCGGAATTTAAGGATTTGCGGGAAGCGGCTGTCATGAGCGAAGCCGGCGAGCGGCAGGTGAGAGGTGTTCACACGGAGAGCACTGCCAGAGGTGAGCGGGCCGGCAGAAGACGCCTAAGTGGCAGCCGGTTCTGCTGTCGGGTCCCGGCGGCCACTTGCAGTCACCCGAGCTGCTTCCCTCCCCGTAAGTGGCGGACAGTTCTGCTGTCCGTGCCCGGAGCACTGCGGCAGCGGTGAGTGAGTTACTGATATGATCTCCGACTCCATCCTTCTCAACACTCCTGCCCTCCCCGCATCTTTAACCCCTGGCACAGACTCTCCGCACGCTGTGAAAGGAACTCTCCCTCCAATTGGTCCCTTGAATTAGTATTGTCATTCAATAAGATGACAAATGATTCAACGTCCCGGTGTGCTCCCATTTTCCCCACCATCTCTCCACCTGCCTTCATCCTCCGTCCCCCACCCATTCAGTAATTAAAAAATGAAGGAGATTTAGAAGCCTTCGGCAAATTGAATTGTTACTTATTTATATTTTTTAATTTTTATGGAGAGAACAATCTGCGCATGAGCGGTTTAAGATTTTTTTTAAAGCCGACTGACTGCCTACCGTGACTAATTACTCACGGCACGTGCCTGGTTGGCGGGTGTGGGCAAGTTGCGCCCAAGGGCCTGTTTTCACACTATATCACTCTATAACTACATTATACCTCTACCATGAATGAATGTTTCAAAATCAAGAGGTCGAGTTTTATTGCCATATACTCAAGCATAGAAACATAGAAAATAGGTGCAGGAATAGGCCATTCGACCCTTTGAGCCAGCACTGCCATTCAATATAATCATGGCTGTTCATCTAAAATCAGTACCTCTCTCCTGTTTTTCCCCCATATCCCTTGATTTCGCGAGCCCCAAGAGCTAAATGTAACTCACTTGAAAACATCCAGTGAATTGGCTTCCACTGCCTTCTGTGGCAGAGAATCCCACAGATTCACAACTCTTTGGGTGAAGAAAGTTTGTCCTCATCTCAATCCTAACTGGCCTACCCTTTATTCTTAATCTGTGACCCCTGGTTCTGAACTCCCCCAACATCGGGAACATTTTTCCTGCAGTTACAGTCAGTGAAAATCTAGCAGGCAAGCAGGATGCTTTCTCCAACCACCCCCATTTGAAGGTCACTATCTTCCACCGTTTCTACCCAGTGCTTGGTACCTACTTCCAGCAGCCACTGGTGTCCTCCAGGATGCACCGAGCCGCAGCCTGAAGGGCCTGTCCCACTTAGGCAATCTTTTGGGCGACTACAGCAACAGTGGCAACAATTTTTGCTGTTGGAGGTTGTCGTAGGTTGTCGCGAGGTGTCGTAGGTGAATGCTAGTAAAACTAGTCCCTGACAGTCACCTAAAGAGTCACCTCAGTGGGACAGGCCCATAAGTGCGTGGGAATAGCGTAGATCAGGGGAGCCGTGATCAGCTGCGTCACTCATTGTCCAGCCCACTCTCCAAGTCACTGATAGACACAAAAAGCCGAAGTAACAGCCAATTTCCTCTCCGTGTCTGTGGACCGACTCCAAGCACCAGAGGCCCATTGATCTGCGGCGCTGTTCGATACATGATTGGCTTTGTGGAGATCAGAGCCAAATGTCACCGTGTCCAGTCACTTGGTCCTACACAGCCCTGCTAGCCGGACAGGGTTCAGTTTAGAGATACAGCGCGGAAACAGGCCTTTCGGCCCACTGAGTCCGCACCAACCCTACACACACTAGGGACAATTTACACTTATACCAAGCCAATTACCCAGACCTTCAGGCTGAAGGGTCTCGACTCGAAACGTCACCCATTCCTTCCCTCCAGAGATGCTGCCTGACCCGCTGAGTTACTCCAGCACTTTGTGTCTATCGGTTTAAACCAGCATCTGCAGTTCCTTCCGACATGTGTACCTGTCCAAATGCCGTTTAAATGTCATTGTGGTAATTTCAAGTGTAGAATGAAGACAAGAGTGTTTAGTTGTCTTCGTGAGTGTTTAGTGCAGCGACATCAGAACAATGACATTCTCAGTTGCTGGTTAAAGCAACAACACACAGATACATGTAAATAGATTGATTTAGTTTACTATTACCACCTGTAGTGAGGTACAGGGAAAAGCTTTCGTTGCGTGCTATCCGGTAAATGCAAGCAAGCTGCTCACAATGTACAGATAAAGGACAACGGGCGCAACATACATAATCAATAATACAATAATCAGTAATATTGGGTAATCACCCCGGCATATCAGCAGAGGCCCAAGTATTAGCATTACAATTAATGCCCCACAGCGCCGGAGACCCGGGTTCGATCCTGGTCTCGGGTGCTGCCTGTGTGGAGTTTGCACGATCTCCCTGTGACCGCATGGGTTTCCTCCGGTTGCTCCGGTTTCCTCCCACATCCCAAAGACGTGCGGGTTTGTAGGTTAATTGGCCCTCTGCAAATTGCCCCCTAGTGTGCAGGGAGTGGATGAGAAAGTGGGATAACATAGAACCAGTGTGAATGGGTGATCGATGGTCGGCACGGACTCGAGGGGCCGAAGGGATGTTTCCACACTGTATCTTTGAACTAATTATAACATTGAACAAATCAAGTCTTACCTATCGATTTGAACATGAACAATATTATCCCATGGTTGCAGAGTATTTGAATGGCATTTACTGCATAATCCCTGAGGTTATTCTTTGTAAAGTGAAGGGCAAAGTTCATCTCTACTAGTTTCATTTTCTGAAGTTAATTTGTAGTTTATATTTACCATCTTGCCTTTGCTTATTTGTTCCCGCGATACATGAATCCAAGACTTCCATTTAAAGATGAACAAAATATGAATTTAAAGACAGATATCAACTAATTTCCCCAATTGAGTATGAATATCGATTTCTTTCACATCCCCTCTCTCTCCGTCCCTCCCCCACCCGACTACCTGGTACTAGCTGCAAAGTCGTCTTGTTGGGTCTCATTGTGTGAGAAGGAAGTGCAGATGCTGGTTTAAACCGAAGAGACACACAAAATGCTGGAGCAACTCAGCGGGACAGGCAGCATCTCTGGAGAGAAGGAATGGGTGACGTTTCGGGTCGAGACCTTTCTAAAGGTTTTGGGTAGAGACTCTTAGAAGTGTCACGACCAGAAACGTCACCCATTCCTTCTCTCCAGAGACGCTGCCTGATCCATGCGGTCACCAGGGCGAATTCGGCACAGAGACTCTCGCACAAGGCGTCGGAGGCGTCGCATCGCTTCCGACTCCTCCGATGGCCCGGGACTCTTGCACTGAGGCTGCTCCGTGGCCGGTGCTGCAGCGAGCGACCCGCCAGCCCGGCAAACCCTCGCCAACCCGGCAAACACTCGCCAGTCCCGGGTCCCCGTCCGCATCTGTCCCCGCCGCTGCTTCTGCTTCCATCCCTCCCTCAACCCCGGCTCTCCAACACCCGTGGGTGATGCACTTGATATGAGTTTTGAAATTTTCGTTGATCACAGAATTTCTCACGACAGAGCGTGAGAAATTTGTGATCAATGTGAGAGCGTGAGAATTTGGGCAAATGCGTGATTTTCACGCTCAAAGCGTGAGAGTTCACAGCCCTGCATAGGGCTTGTTTCTATGATGCATGACTAAATGTCTTGTTATAAATGCTGCATATCAAATAAAGATACTTCCCTTTCTCTTTAAACCATTTTGCAATGTTGCATTTTGATTTGCAAGTGCACTCATATCTGTTCACAACTCCCCACCCCCTTTGCTGCCAGTTCCTCTGGTTCTCAGTATCACATGGCTGCTACGCACTGTCCTTCCTCTTTTAGTTTAGAGATACAGTGCGGAAACAAGCCCTTCGGCCTACCGAGTCCGCACCAACCAATGATCCCCGCAAATTAACACTGTCCTACACACACTATGGACAATTTACACATACACCAAGCCATTTAACCTACAAACCTGTTCGTCTTGAGTGTGGGAGGAAACTGAAGATCTCGGAGAAAACCCACGCGGTCACAGGGAGAACATACAAACTCCGTACAGACAGCACCTGTAGTCGGGATCAAACCTGGATCTCCGGCGCTGCAAGCGCTAAGGCAGCAACTCTACCTCTGTGCCACCGTGCTCTTCAACTTTCTAAATTTCCCCACATCTTCTCTCTGACCTTAACTGCTCCATCTGCTAGGAAACCAGTGATTTAAGTGTAACTTGTCCCAAGGGAAATATCTTTTTTCTCCTTGTACTGATGCCAGTGCCCCAAGAATTCTCAGTGAAATTAAAATAGCCTGGAAACACTCAAAAGATCAGGCAGCATCCATGACAAAATAAAGTAACATATTAAACTGAAGGCCCTTTACCTGCTGAATGTTGTTAATGGTTTGGTTATTTGACTTCCAACATCTGGAGTTATTCTCAATTGAACCCATAACTCTGACATCAATGTTTGACTCTGATGTCATGATTGGTTGAGTAGCCAATCATATTGAATACTTTTGTAATTTTACCTCAGCATTAAGTAGGCAGAGCCTCAGTTTTCAGTCAGCAGGATTGGGTTATAGAAATGAACTTCTGGAATTTGACCAAGGAGGATATTACAAATATGCAAAGTTAACCTCAACAATGTACTCCATAAAATAATGTTAAACTTAACTAGACATGCAATATTAAACTTGTAAACCGCACTACACAAATATGGCATTATTCAGTATGAATCCAATTATATTTCTCAAATATAATACATCAAAAATCTGCAAGTACCTTCAGGTGTTGATGCATGCAATAGCGACAGGCATGCCGTTTAATCTCCTTGGTAATGTGACTTGAGAAAGGGATAAATCCACATTTAGGCTGAAAATAAAATGAAAACTAAACAATTACAAAAATAGACCAACCCGTGTCATTGTTATTCATTAAAAAAAATGGATGCATTTGAAGCAAGACCACACCAAGTCTATCTTAAAAATACATACAAATGGCAAAGATCAATGAGAAAACCAAGGAAAAAAAATTAACACTAAGTAAAACATTTTTTCACAATTCTGTATTTAAGAAAGATGTACTGAAGTTATCAGATATCTAACTGTGACCACCCATCTATCTCATTAGAGACCTTTGAACTATCTTTAATCTGGCTTCAATGTTATATCTTGCACTAAATGATGTACCCTTTTTTGTATGCACACTGCAGCCGGCTTGATGGTATCCTTGTAGCTTTTTTTCTGACTGGATAGCACACAAAAGCTTTTCACTGTACTTTTTCAGTACAAGTGACAATAATAAACTAAACATGGAATTTCTTTAACCTCCATCGGTTACCATAAGTGCCTAGCTTAAGTGATTACTTGTTAAAATTTCATGATGTGCGTAATAACGAAGCCTGCATATACAGTAAACCCATGTTATAATGGAGGACCAGGGGAAGAATGGACTGTTGCCAATTGTTCATTATAACTGAGTATGGCATTATCAGTGTATGTAGCTGAAACAAAGAACTGCAGATGATGGTTAATACACAAAAGAGACAAAATGCTGGAGTAACTCAGCGGGTCAGGCAGCATTACTGGATAACATGGATAGGTGACGCCGGGACCATTCTTCAGATTGATTCAGTTTGCTGTTACTCCAGCACTGTGTCATATCAGCTTAAAACTAGGTCTGTCCAAGCATGCCTTATTCACCAGTTCATGCTGCTCTTGTTGCTGTTCACATTTGTAGTCCCTAGCCAGCAGCGATTTCTTCAGGCTGCTGCCAATGATAAGACGTGCTTGGTCACTGTAGGGTACCATCCTCTCTCACTTGCTGTCATTTCCATTATGTTGGTGACTCTGGGGGAGTCGGTGGTAAGGGTGGGGGGGGGGGAAAGAGGCAGAGTGGATAGAGCGACGAGAGTAGGAGGTGGCAGCAATGGTTGAGCGGGGAGTAGACAAAGCCACCACCGACAGCAAGCAGCAAGTGAGAGCCACAGTGATCAAGTGTGTCCTGTCCCCACGGGCCACAACAGCTGTGTCACCACACCATGTGGTGGGAAAAGAAGGACTGGCACGAGTCATGGGCGGGGTCGGGAGCCGGGGATCTAAACAGCCAGGGAGATGGTGTGAGCCGAGGGTGGCATCAGCAGGTCATTCTGCTATATCCGAAATCAGTTATAAAGGAGTCTGGTAAAATGAGGGTTTACTGTATTGAGCATCACAAGATACTACAAAGTGACAGCAGTCACTTTCTCAAATCACGTCTGTCCAGGTGATCAAAGTGCTTCACTTAGATCATGAATTAAACTTCTGGATAGGCTACTGTACACAGTTGTGGTTTGATGAACTGTTAACCATTTTCACGCTAATTTAAAAATTGTTGCTCAAACTTAACTTTTACCAGTATAAATGCAAAACATCGCAATAACTTGGATATAAATGGCAGATGCCACATTTTGCTTGACTGTACATTAAAATAAAAATATGGTATAAGTGGAACAAAAAATATCAGAATTGATATTCAGAAACAATGTCCCAAAAGTACAATTTCTTAGCAGGAAAGGAAAAAAAAAGATTTTAACCAGCATTACTTATTAACATCTCACTGAACATAATTCTGTGTTCCTCCACAGCAATTACCTTAATTTCTATACAAAGTGGCGGTCGTTTTTTCCAATTGAGGGGAAGTTTGGAATTTAGTGAGATCCGGAAGGCATAAAGTATATCCACTGAAAGCATCCATTACTTTATTGCAACGTGATTCTGCAAAGTAAGATTAAGATGCATTTTCAATTACAAAATAAAATTAAATTATAATTAGATTATACAAGATAGACAGTGTTCATTTCAAAGTATATATGGTACATAAATATTTTGTAATTATTGATGCAATCTCAATATTAGAAACCCGAATGTTGATTCTCCATTGAACAAAGTATATATGAAGAGGGAACAAGTCATGTAATTGCGCAGCAAATAAACAGGCTCTGTAGCCCATTATGTCCATACTGATCATGCCTATCTATACCCATCCTTCGGAATGGTCCCAACTCAAAACGTCATCTGTCCATTACCCTCGGCAGATGCTGTCTGACCCGCCCAGTTCCTTCAGCACTTTTTTTTACATTATACTTATCCCACTTGACATCATTCCATATCCCTCTATGATCATGACTCCACCACAAACTATCTGGCTATTGTTTCTCAGACATTGACCAGAGGACATCGGTTTAAGGTGAAGGGCAAAAGATTTAATAGGAATCTGAGGGGTAACTTTTTCACACAAAGGGTGATGGGTGCATTCAACAAGCTGCCAGGGGAGGTATTTGAGGCAGGGACTAACCCAACATTTAAGAAACAGGTACATGGATAGGACAGCTTTGGAGGGATATGGACAGTGTAGGCAAGTTGGGCTGAAGGGCCAGTTTCCACACTATCACTCTAAGAGCACATGGAAATAAGATCAGAAGGCCACAGCCTTTTGTGACCTATGTCCCACAGTCTCCTGTGCTATGCAATATAATATTGATGATCTACATAAAGGGTTCCCAACCTGGGGTAAATTTCACCTACCCAGGGGGTAAATTTGTTGATTCTGGATTTGCACATGTTTTTTCTCATTGACTGACTGTTTGGTTCTGGTTAGTCCCTGCCTCTGTTCATCATTAGTTGTTCATAAATAAGTGAAATTACTTTGTTATGTGCTATTAAAGTTGCCTGGGGTAAACGGGACGAAAAAGGTTGGGAACCCATATCTACATAAATCCAAACTCTTGCTGGGTACAACATACCACTAGCCCTCAATCCCCTGCCTTTCAAAATTCTACTTCCTCTTTAATGATCCAGACTCCATATCCCTGTGGTGAGAGAATCCCCAGCAATTCACCACCCACCATGAGAAGTTCTTAGGCTTTTCAGCTATAACCTTCAATTCAAGATTCTCCTAATATTGAAAATCTACATTCCCACAGGGCCTTGCGTTTCAATAGGTTCACCCCTCATTCCTGAACACTTGAAACAATATAGAACTACTTTCTTTTCCCTGCTCATGACAGGACAAAAAGGTTCAAAGTTATGTAGAATGCAGTCTTGGAGAGAACAAATCTTCAGCTAAATTTCTGAAATCTTCAAAAGTACAAAGGCAGTAATATGGGAATGTTAAATTAAAAACCTGCAGATTTTTGGATTAATTGGCCACTAAATTGCCTCTGGTGTGTAGGGAGTCGATGCGAAAGTAGAATAACATGTCACCACCATGAACAGATGGTCAGCATGGACTCGGTGGACCAAAGGTCCCATTTCCATGCTGCATCTCTAAACATAGAACAGTATAGAACAGAACCAGGCCCTACAACCCATGATGTTCATGTCAATTATGGTCTCCATCCCTCTATTTTTACTGCCTGTTCATGTGTTTGTCCAAACACCTCTTTACCATTGCTTTCGTATTGGCTTCCAATAACTCCCCTTGGCAGCACATTCTAGGGACCTACCATAATAGAAAAACTTGCCTCATCTCCTTTAAAAACTTTCCCCTCTGACCTTTAAGCTATGCCCTATAGTTTTTTACATTTCCACTTCGAGAAAAACGACTGACTATCTACCCTATCTACCTCTCTTATAATTTTATATACTTCCATCAGGTTTCCCCTCCGCCACCAGTGCTCCAGAGAAAACAATCCAAGTTTAACCAACGCCTCGTGATAGTTAATCCAAGCAACATCCTGGTAAACGTAGATTACATAGATAACCTCTCTGCACCCTCTCCAACCCCATATTCTTCTTGTATAGCAGCGATCAGACTCACAATTCTTGAAATGTGGCATAAACAAAATTTTATACAGCTGCAATATGACTTCCAACTATTATTTTATCCTATAAAAGTGCTCTAATCTATGGTCTAGTATGCCATAAGCCTTCTTTAACACCTTATTTAGTTGTGCTGCCTCTTTCAGGGAGCTGTGGACTTGCACTCCCAGATTCTTATAAGAGATCTGCTATTTATTGTGTCCTCTTACATTTGACCTTCTAATGTGCAATATCTCACACTCCTCTCGATTAATACTCCATCTGCCATTTCTCTGCCCACATTTCCACCTTGGAATCCCACTGAATCCTTTGATAACTTTCTTCACTATACACAACTCCATCTATTTTTATGCCATATGCAAACGTGTAAGGATGTTTTAAGACTATTAAGACCAATCTTGCTCCACCAATGGTATTCTATGTGTACCATTAAGGACAATAAACGACAATGAAACCTTCTTGAGATTAGGGAAACATTTGATGGCCATCTCATGTGTTAACACAGTATTAAAGGTGTATCCCTGCCACTTAATATTCTTTTTTTTTTTTTTTTGAAAATATTTTTTATTGGAGATAAGTACACAACATATTATCATCATTACCAGTCTTACATTTTTAAATTGATAATATTGTCAATTATTATTACATTGTCTCCAATACCTTTTGCCTTTTTTTTGTTTTTTTTAAACTAGATAGAACTAAAAAGATAAATGAAGTAAAGAAAGAAAAGAGAAAGAAAATAAGAAGAAAAAAAAAGAAGAAAAAAAAGAAGAAAAAAAAAAGAAAACAGAAAAGAAAAAGATAGTTAAAGAATGGAAACATTTATTAAGATAAAAAACTTCGTTCGAGATATATTCGAACATTTCAGAGTATAACATTTCATCCATTCTTTAGCCCGAGTGTTAGTCAGGTTCCTGTGCTGAACCATTCTGACCCTTTAAATAATCAATAAAGGGAGACCATGTTCCAACGAATAATTCCTGTTTGTCCAACAGGGAAAATCTGATTCTTTCCACATTTATGGTCTCTGTCATTTCTATAATCCACATTTTGATTGTGGGGGTTATAGGGCGTTTCCAAAAATTTTAGAATTAATTTTTTTCCCGTTATTATATTAATCAATAAAGTTTCTTTGTGTTGTTGTAAATGTTTGATTTAATTCTAATGTTCCGAGTATTATTAATTTTGGATCCGGGTCCAATTGTGTGCTGGTCACTTTAGATATTATACTGAAAATATTTACCCAGAATTTTTTAATTTTTATACAGTTTGCAAACATATGAGATAAGTTAGCTTCTAAATGTTGACATTTATCATATATAGGTGAGATATGTTGAAAGATTTTATGTAATTTTGTTTTTGAATAATGTAACCTATGTATTACTTTAAATTGTATTAAAGAATGTCTGGCATTTAATGAACATTGATGTATGTGTTGTAAACTTTCTTCCCAATTATCTTTCGTTATTATTTGATTTAATTCTTTTTCCCATGTTTGTCTGTGTAAGTCCGTCGATGGAATGTCACTGTCTAATAAAATATTATATATATAAGATATTAATTTTTCTGTATTAGGATGTTTATTCCAACATTCATCAAGAATTTCTGAATTTCTAATTCGAAAATTTTGAGTATTCGATTTTACATAATCTCCGAGTTGAAGATATCTGAAAAAATCATTTCCTCGAAGTCCATAAGTCTGTTGCAACTCCTGAAATGTAAGAAAAGTGCCTTCCTTGTAAAGTTGTCCCATATTTTTAATTCCATAATTCTTCCATTGTGTAAAACCCCTGTCCAACCATGAGGGTTTAAACAAAGGGTTATTCACAATTGGAAGAAAAAGTGATAAGTTATCTAATTTTAATGTCTTTTTTAATTGTTTCCAAATTCGTATAGCACTAAATATTATAGGGTTTTCCATATAAATTTTTTTGTTTAATTTAGACGTAGCAAATAATATCGAGCCGATATCAAAAGGTAAACAATCTTCCTTTTCCATTTTTAACCAATCTGGTTGTTGATCTATTTCTTCCAACCAGAAATTCATATTTTTAATATTAACTGCCCAAAAATAAAACAGAAAGTTTGGTAAAACCAAGCCTCCATTTATTTTTGATTTACACAAATGTCTTTTGTTTATCCTATGATTCTTATAATCCCAGATAAAATCATTAACAATGGAATCCAATTTTTTTAAAACGTTTTTTGACAAATATATCGGAATTGTCTGAAAAGGGTATAATATTTGCGGTAAAAAAAATCATTTTTATGGCATTAATTTTGCCAACCATTGAGATAGGAAGTGTTTTCCAATATTGAATATTCTTATGTAGTTTGTTCAGTAATGGGGGAAAATTTGCTTTAAATAATGATGTATATATCTTAGTTACGTAAATGTCTAGGTATTTGAATTTTTCGTTTACTATTTTAAATGGAAATTGTTGTATTTTTTATTCCAATTTATTCTGTATCCTGAGAGTGAACCAAATTGGGTTATTAGCTTTAATAAGTTTGGAATACTAATTTCTGGTTTTGTAATGTAAATTAGTACATCATCTGCGTATAGAGAAATTTTATTCACTGTATCCTTTGTGTTATACCCATGTATTTCCGGATGACCCCTAACTCTTTCTGCGAGTGGCTCAATAGCAAGCGCAAATAATAATGGAGATAACGGGCATCCTTGTCTACAACCTCTAGATAGGCTGAATTTAGATGACAACCTTTGGTTTGTTAATATTCTAGCCGTAGGGTTTGTATATAACAGTTTTATCCATGTGCAGAATTTCTCCCCTAGCTGCATATTTTCCATCACCGAAAATAAATAGGACCATTCAACCTGATCAAAAGCTTTTTCAGCGTCAAGTGAGATTATTGCTAGATCTTCATTAATAATTCTCTTAGAATATATATTAAATAATCTTCTTAGATTATAATATGAGTACCGTTTCTGAATAAAGCCTGTTTGGTCAGGGTGTATTAATTTATTCATCACTGTACTTAATCTAGGCGCTAGTATTTTAGTTAATATTTTCTGATCTGTATTTAAAAGTGCAATTGCTCTATATGATCCCGGATCTTCCGGATCTTTATCAACTTTAGGAATAAGTGTTTTTATAGATTCATTTAAAGTATCTGGAAGTTTCTGTTGAGTATAGATATGCTCACACAGCCTTTGTAAACGTGGAGAGAGCAAGTCATAATTTTTTTTATAGAATTCAGAGCCTAAACCATCTGGTCCTACTGCTTTACCATTTTTTAAAGAGCCAATAGACTCTTCAATATCCTTTATCGTAATCTCCCTTTCTAATAATTCTCTATCGTTTGAGTCTAAACCTTTTAAATTACATTTTAGTAAAAAAATCTGCTATTCCTTCTGGTTGTACTACAGTTTTAGTTGAATAAAGATTATGATAGTATTGGAGAAATCTCTCGTTTATATCCTTGGGCATTTTTAATAATTCTCCTGTATCTGTTCTAATTTTATGAATTATTTTTTCCCCTTTCATTTTTCGTAACTGACGTGCTAATAGTTTTTGTGGTTTGTCTCCAAACTCGAAATGTAATTGTTTGGTTTTTTGATAAAGTTTTATTACTTGTTCTGAATACATTTTGTTTAGTTTATATTTCAATACAGCAATTTTATTATGTTTTAAAATAGATGGCATTCTCGCATTTTCTATATCTAGTTGCTTGATTTCCCTTTCCAATGTTTGTTGTTTAATCCTGTTCTCTTTATTATAAAATACTTGGGCAGAAATTAATGCACCTCGAACAAACGCTTTAAACGTTTCCCACATAAGAGAAGTAGGTGTGTCAGGGTTGTCATTTACCTCAAAAAATATTTGAATCTGTTTAATAAGATATTCCTGGCATGATCTTTCGTTCAAAATTTGTGGGTTAAATCTCCAATATGTTTGTTTCTCGGACATTCCATTTAATTTAATCATGAATGTTACAGGTGCGTGATCTGAGATTATAATATTATGGTATTTTGAGTTGTAAGTAAATGGGATAAACGTGGAGTCAACTAAAAAATAATCTATTCTTGAGTATGTTTTATGTACTGGTGAGTAAAATGAATATTCCCGTCCAGTTGGATTTTCAATTCTCCAGACATCCTTAATATTAGTGGTATTAATAAATGAATTTAAAAATACACTTGATTTATTGAGATTTTACTTTTTTTTGCCTTGATGATCTATCTAAGTATGAATCTAATGTACAATTGAAGTCTCCTCCAATTATTAATTTATTTTGTGTAAATTCAGGAATTATATTAAATGTTTTATTAAAAAACATAGGGCTATCAAAATTAGGCCCATATACATTAAGAAGAATCACTTTTTCTCCATTTAACTCTCCAACTAATATAATATATCTACCATCAATATCCGCTATTGTTGATGAATGCGTAAAAGGTATTCCTTTACGAATTAATATTGCAACTCCTCTGGACTTATGGGAAAAAGAGGAATGATATGATTCAGCGATCCACTTAGCTTTAAGTCTATGTTGAGATTCCTTTTTAAGGTGTGTTTCTTGAAGGAATATTATATCTGTTTTGATTGAATTTAGATGTGCCAAAACTTTACCTCTCTTAATTGGTTCATTGATTCCCTTAACATTCCAACTACAAAATGTTATTCCCTCACCCCCTCTTGTCATATTAACATCTTGCATATTGTTTCTAAGGTGGTCTATAACCGAGCAGAAGGTGCAACACATAAAACCTGACCCTGCTCCCGAACCTCAAATTGATGAATTTTAAATAATATACATCGCTCTTCCGAACACATCTCCTTGAATTAGTCTTGTTGTTCCATTCAAACATTAACTTATAAAAATATTTAAAGTGAAAAAAGTGATAGAATTGGTTAGTATAGGGTGAAAGAAAAAAAACTACATCTACAATTAGTGTAGTTAGTGATAGCCACACTAACGTGGCTAGAATTCTAAAGACTTCCGTAGCCTTTGTAAAAAAAAAATCCCAGCTCCGTGCCCGAGAAAAAAAAAAGAATATTTCTGACAATCAATTAACTTCTTTGGGAGTAGCAAACATATATATATATATATATACACATACATACACACACACATACATACATATATATACCCATATGCATACATATATACGCACATATCCCTGCAGAAAAGTCCAAAAACAGCATAAATTCACAACGTTATTATTCTCTACATACTGTATTAATATCTTCGCTAAATCTATAAATTTAATTTTAAATTGAAAAATAAAGAGAAAAACCGTCAACCCTTATTATGACGTAGGCTGAATTACCTCTTGCACATATTCCTATAGAATATAAGTATGTAACTCATTTCTACGTTAACCAGAGACTGTTAGTTATTAATCATTGTTATCAATCATACCCAGTATTAAATTTTTATGAGTAATATAAATGTTAATAATTTTAGTAGTAATATAGATATTTAATAAGTATTAGTAGTTACATATATAGTTAGATATGAATATACTAAATAGTAATAGTGATTAATAACAATTGGTCATAACTATGATATTATTGTTCTTAGAGTTTATACTAAAAATAAAAAAAGATTAAAAAATAAAAAAACACGGTTTTCTCCAATGTCCACCGTCCATTTCAGTTTTCGAATGTCCTTAAAGCTCTTAAAAGAACTTTAAAGGTCCTTTTAAATCTGGTGAAGTCCCGTAAATCCTTGACTCCTGAGGAGTAATGTAAATTCTTCCGTCTGTGGTCACGTTCTCGATTTCTTTGGCAAATTCCAGTGCTTTTTCGTGGTCTGTAAAAAATTGCTCCTTCTGCTTGTAGGTGACTCTTAGTCTTGCGGGGTAAAGCAAGCCGTATCTCAATTCAGGTACCTTCTTCAGTATTCTTTTTGTCTCAGTGAACAGCGCTCTTTTCTTGAAGACCTCTGCCGGATAATCTCGGTAAATACTGAACCTCGCACCTTCAAAATAGAGCTGTCCGCTTCGGACAAATTTCTTCATTATCTCGTCAAATTCATGATCAAGTTGCACCTTTACTATAATTTGTCTTGGATGGGCATCATCTTGTGTATGGCGCCCCTGCGCTCTATGTGCTCGACCGAGTGAAGGTTTTTGATCCAATTTTAAGGCTTTTTGTAGTAGGTCTGCCACAAAATCCCGAGGGCCCATTTCCCACTCACTTCCTTCTTTCACCCCTACAATTCTTAAATTCTTGCGTCTTTGACGCCCCTCCAGATCGGTACACTTATCACTTAATTTGATCACCATACCGGAGAGGCGTTGGTTTTCAGTAAGGAGTCGCTTTACAGTTTCCTCACTTGTCGCCGCCCATTTCTCAAGTTCGGTTATCGCTGTTCTATGTTGATCAAGTGCTTGATGAATGGGGACCACCTCCCTATTAACGCTCGATTCCACCAAAACGAGCCTGGCTTCCAGCACTTCCATCTGTTCCTTGGCCTCATCATCCCTCGACCTCTTCCAGACTTCCAGTATTTCTTGAACGGTAGAATCCATTTCTGCTTTAAAATCTTCCTTGAAAGAGTTAAGTTCCTCTTTAAAATTCAATTTCAAATTTCCTTCGAAGGTTTTCAACTGTAGTTGAATCTGTTTAATTTCAACAGCGAGAAAAGTTTTAAGATCTTCAATTTCAGACTTTTTCTGCTTTGATTTCTTCGTTGGGTCGTCCTGGGCCGTCATTGTAACTGAGGCCGAGGCCTCAGTTAGGCCTACCTCTTCCATCGGTAGTTTCCCTTTAATGGATTTTTTTGGCACACGGGGGGGGGGGGGGGTATGTTGCATCGACATACCGTCAAAGTCGCGCGCCTGATGACGTCACGTGGCAGGCAGCCGTTCAGATCGCGATCGCTGCAGGTAAGACCCGATTTTCTCCCGTTTTCATATTCTTCGGCACGGAGCTAGTTGGCACTGGACTCAAGCCTCCATAGCGCCACCGGAAGTCGCCCACTTAATATGCCCTATAGTTTTTTACATTTCCACTTCGAGAAAAACGACTGACTATCTACCCTATCTACCTCTCTTATAATTTTATATACTTCCATCAGGTTTCCCCTCCGCCACCAGTGCTCCAGAGAAAACAATCCAAGTTTAACCAACGTCTCGTGATAGTTAATCCAAGCAAAATCCTGGTAAACGTAGATTACATAGATAACCTCTCTGCACCCTCTCCAACCCCATATTCTTCTTGTATAGCCGCGATCAGACTCACAATTCTTGAAATGTGGCATAAACAAAATTTTATACAGCTGCAATATGACTTCCAACTATTATTTTATCCTATAAAAGTGCTCTAATCTATGGTCTAGTATGCCATAAGCCTTCTTTAACACCTTATTTAGTTGTGCTGCCTCTTTCAGGGAGCTGTGGACTTGCACTCCCAGATTCTTCTAAGAGATCTGCTATTTACTGTGTCATCTTACATTTGACCTTCTAATGTATAATATCTCACACTCCTCTCGATTAATACTCCATCTGCCATTTCTCTGCCCACATTTCCACCTTGGAACCCCACTGAATCCTTTGATAACTTTCTTCACTATACACAACTCCATCTATTTTTATGCCATATGCAAACGTGTAAGGATGTTTTAAGACTATTAAGACCAATCTTGCTCCACCAATGGTATTCTATGTGTACCATTAAGGACAATAAACGACAATGAAACCTTCTTGAGATTAGGGAAACATTTGATGGCCATCTCATGTGTTAACACAGTATTAAAGGTGTATCCCTGCCATTTAATATTATGTTGTTTGTTTAGCCAGGGAGCCATCGCTCAACACTAACAAAACCATATGAATTACTTAGACCCAGCAACAGTATAAATATTCAGAGGTACTTAGGGAACTTCAATGTATTCCCATTGTAAATATGTAATTCTGCAAAGTTACCCATATGCACTTAAAATGTTAAAGCCAAGAAGGTAGTTATAGCCAATGAAACTCTAGTTATTTGTCACCTTTGTACTTAAAAAATAAAATCTCAATGGATATCGAGTTTGGAGATTCTACTGAGATCTCCAAGGGAATGACTGTTTCTCTTAATGAGTGACTTTCATATCCACAACTTCCTTGTCTCTGGGTGACTCAGTTCATTCATCACAACACTGATTAGTGATGTGCTTCAGGGTTCAGTGCTGGGACAATTGCTGTTTGACCATATATCAATTATTTGGACGAGAACATACATGGCATGATTAGTAAGTTTGCAGATTACATTAAAACAGTTGGTATTTTAGATACAAAGATTGTTGTCAAAAATTGCAACAGGATCTTGATTTGTTGTGCAGGTGGGCTGAGGAATGGTTAAAGGAGTTTAATACAGAGAAATGTTGCATACGTGTCATAACACCAGGGCAGGGCCTACACAGTGAATGGCAGAGCTCTGGGGAGTGATGTAGAACATGGGGATATAGGAGTGCAGGTTCATTGAAAGTGACAAGTAGACAGGGTCGTCAAGACGGCTTCTGACACGTTGGCCTTCATCAGTCAGAGTAGGTCATGTTACCATTGTAAAAGACATTGATGAGGCCACATTTAGAGTATTGTTTAAGAAGGAACTGCAGATGCTGGAAAATCGAAGGTAGACAAAAATGCTGGGGAAACTCAGCGGGTGAGGCAGCATTTATGGAGCGAAGGAAATGGGTAAAGTTTCGGGTCAAACCCCTTCTTCAGACTGATGTGAGGGTGGGGGGGCGGGAGGAAGAAAGGAAGTGTGGAACCAGATGCTGAGGGAGAGCTGAGAAGGGGAGGAGAAAGTAAGGACTACCTGAAATTAGAGAAGTCAATGTTCATACCGCTGGGGTGCAAACTGCCCAAGCGAAATGTGAGGTGCTGCTCCTCCAATTTACGGTGATCCTCACTCTGGCCATGGAGAAGGCCCAGGACAGAAAGGTCGGATCCGGAATGGGAGGGGGAGTTGAAGTGCTGAGCCACCGGGAGATCATGTTGGTTATTGCGAACCGAGCGGAGGTGTTCGGCGAAGCGATCGCCAGGCCTACGCTTGGTCTCACCTATGTAGAGCAGCTGACATCTAGAGCAGCGGATGCAATAGATGAGGTTGGAGGAGGTGCAGGTGAACCTCTGCCGCACCTGGAAAGACTGCTTGGGTCCTTGAATGGAGTCAACGGGGGAGGTAAAGCGACAAGTGTAGCATTTCCTGCAGTTGCAAGGGAAAGTGCCCGGAGAGGGGGTGGTTCGGGTTGGAAGGGACCAATTGACCAGGGAGTTACGGAGGGAGCGGTCTCTGCTGAAAGCAGACAGGGGAGGAGATGGGAAGATGTGGCAAGTGGTGGGATCACGTTGGAGGTGGTGAAAATGTCGGAGGATTATTTGTTGTGACGGCTGGTAGGGTGGAAGGTGAGGACAAGGGAGACTCTGCCCTTGTTACGAGTGGGAGGATGGGGAGTGAGCAGTCACGGGGTATAGAAGAGACCCTGGTGAGAGCCTCATCTATGGTAGAAGAGGGGAATCCCCGTTCCCTGAAGAATGAGGACATCTCCGATGGAACACCTCATCCTGGGTGCAGATGTGGCGTAGAAGGGGGAATTGGGAGTAGGGGGATGGAGTCCTTACAGGAAGCAGGGTGGGAACAGGTGTAGTCCAGATAGCCAATGGGAGTCAGTGGGTTTATAGTGGATGTCGGTAAATAGTCTATCACCTGCAATGGAGATAGTGAGGTTAAGAAATGGTCGGGAAATGTCGGAAATGGTAGTGGTGAAATGGATGAAGTATTGTGTTTAGTTTTGGTCACCGTGTTATAAGATGTTGTTAAGCTGGGAAGTGTGCAGAAAAGATATACCAGGATCTTGCCAGGACACAAGGCCTGAGCTATAGGGAGAATGAACAGGCAAGGATTCTATTCCTTGAAGCGCAGGAGGCTGAGGGGTGATCTTAGAGGTGTGCAAGATCATGAGTGAATAGATAGGTAAATCAAGTCAAGTCAAGAGAGTTTATTGTCATGTGTCCCAGATAGGACAATGAAATTCTTGCTTGCTGCAGCACAACAGAATATTGTAGGCATAAATACAGATCAGATCAGTGTGTCCATATACCATAGAATATATATATACACCCATAATAAACAGATAAAGTGCAATAGGCTGGTTATAGTTCAGAGTTTGTTTGAAGTTATGTTTAATAGTCTGATGGCTGTGGGGAAGTAGCTGTTCCTGAACCTGGATGTTGCAGATTTCAGGCTCCTGTACCTTCCAACTGATCTGAGCGAGAGATGAGTGTGTGGCCAGGATGGTGTGGGTCCTTGATAATGCTGGCAGCTTTTTTGAGGCAGCAGCTTCTATAGATCCCCTTGATGGTAGGGAGGTCAGAGCCGATGATGGACTGGGCAGGGTTAAAAACTTTTTGTAGCCTTTTCCACTCCTGGACACTCAGGTTGCCGTACCAAGCCACGATGCAACCGGTCAGCATGCTCTCTACTGTGCACCTGTAGAAGTTCGAGAGAGTCCTCCTTGACATACCGACTCTCTGTAATCTTCTCAGGAAGTAGAGGCGCTGATGTGCTTTCTTTATGATTGCATCAGTGTTCTGGGACCCAGGAGAGATCTTCGGAAATATGCATGCCCAGGAATTTGAAGTCCTTGACCCTTTCCACCATCGACCCATTGATATAAACGGGACTGTGGGTCCCCATCCTACCCCTTCCGAAGTCCACAATCAGTTCCTTGGTTTTGCTGGTGTTGAGAGCCAGGTTATTGTGCTGGCACCATTTCGTCAATCGGTCGATCTCACTTCTATACTCTGACTCGTCCCCATCAGTGATACGTCCCACAACAGTGGTGTCGTCGGCGAACTTGATGATGGAGTTCGCACTATGTCCGGCTACGCAGTCATGAGTATAGAGTGAGTACAGCAGGGGGCTGAGCATGCAACCTTGAGGTGCTCCCTGCTGATTATTATCGAGCTGACACATTTCTACCAATACGGGACAGACTGTTTTCTGTGAATGAGGAAGTCGAGGATCCAATTGCAGAGGAATGCGCAGAGACCCAGATGTGAGAGCTTGGAAACCAGCTTGGAGGAGATGAGTGTATTAAATGCCGAGCTGTAGTCAATGAATAACAGCCTGACATGAGTTTTTGTTGTCCAAGTGGTCCAGAGCAGAGTGGGACAGCCAGCAAGATCGCATCCACCGTTGATCTGTTGCGGCGGTAAGCGAACTGCAGTGGGTCCAGGTTTTTGTCGAGGTGTGAGTTGATTTGCGCCATGATCAGCCTCTCAAAGCACTTCATCACCACAGACGTTAGTGCCACTGGTCGATGGTCACTGAGCACGTCACCTTGCTCTTCTTAGGCACTGGTATTATTGATGATGATGATGCTATTTATTGTCATTCAAACCTAGGCTTGAACGAAATTCATTACTAGTTTTTAACATTACAAAAAAAAAAAAAACAAGACCCACACTTAACACAGTTTACATAAACATCCATCACAGTGAGTCTCCAACACCTCCTCACTGTGATGGAAGGCAAAGTCTTATCTCTTCCCTTTATTCTTCACCCGTGGTCCAGCAGTCCAACTGCAGCGTCTAGGCGAACTGGGGCTCCGGTGTTAAAGGCCCCCGGCGGACGATGGTAAGTCCTGTGGCCATTTAGCCACGCCGGGCGATGTTAGGCCCCGGCTTCGTGTCCTTTAAACCCGCGGTTCAAGCAGTCCAACCCGCAGTCCAACTGCAGTGTCTAGGCGAACTGGGGTTCCGATGTTAGAGTCCCCGCGGACGATGGTAAGTCCCATGGCGATAACCCGCGCCGGGCGATGTGGCCCCGCTCCGTGTCCTTTAAAGCGGGAGAAGTTGCCGTTGCGAGAGCTCCGAAAAGCGGTCTCCCACCAGGGACCTGGAGCTCCCGATGTTCCTGTCCACAGGGCCTGCGGCCGGAGCTTCCAAAACTCCGAAGTCGGGTCGCAGCCGCGCGCCACCACAGCTCTCCCCGCTCCGAAGACGGCCAGCTCCGCGATGGCAGGTCCGCTACTGGAGCCCCCAGGTTGGTTCCGGTTGGAGGCCGCCGCCGGCTCCACGATGTTAGGCCCAACGACACCGGAGACCCGACAGGGAAAAAGTCGGGTCCCCGTACAGGAAGAGACTAACGGTTTCCCCCACATCCCCCCCCCTCCACCCCCCACATTATACACAGCTAAAAAATAAAAAAAACTAAGCTCAAGACATACATTTAACAAGACAAATTTTTTTTTAAAAAGACGGACGACTGTAGTCGAGCTGCTGCCGTTAGGCGCCGCCACACGCCACTTCCCACCCTATTAAAGCAGGTGGGAACCTCAGACGTCAGAAGTGAGAGGTTGAAAACGTCCGTAAAAACTCCAGCCAGTTGGTCCGCAGGTTTTTAAAACACGCCCGGGTATACCATCAGGTCCAGGCGCTTTCCGAGGGTTCACCCCTCTGAAGGATCTTCTGACGTCAGCCTCTGTGACTGTGACCCGAAATACCATCACGGCGAATGGGGCTCGGGAAGGCACATCAGTGTTCTCCCTATCAAAGCGTGCGTAAAACACATTGAGCTCATCAGGGAGTGATCTTCGCGGACATTTGAGCTGCCTCCTGATTTCACCTTATAGGAGGTGATTGCATTCAAGCCCCGCCACAGCTGTTGAACATCCGTCTCATCATCCAGTTTGGAGCAGAAGTCCATTTTGGCCTTTTTGATGGCCTTACCAAGGTCGTATCTGGACTTCTTGTAGACCTGTATCTCCAGACCTGAATGCCCGGATCTGGTCTTCAGAAGAATGTGGATCTCCATGGTTCATCCAATGAACAGTTTCTTAGCCAAAGTAAAGAAACCAAGAACCAGAGGACACAGGGGGTAGATTTAATAGGAACATTGTATGGAACAAACTGCTGGAAGAGGCAACTGATGCAAGTACTATCACAACATTAAAGAAACATATGGACTGGTACATGTATGGGACAGGTTTAATGGGATATGGGCCAAATCAGGCAGGTGGGACTAGTGTAGATGGGGCACGCTGGGCCAAAGGGTCTGTTTCCACACTGTATGACTATGGCATGTATAGACACCCACATCAAAAAGACAATTGTCTCAATGGGAAAAAGGTGGTCAGGGGAGAGAGAGCATCAGGCTTGCAATAACAAAGTTATTTTTCCCCCATGGGATTTTTCAAAAATAATTTATTTTGATAGCTGCAAGTTTATTTTCATTCCTGCATGCTAAAAAATACTAACAGCTGTGTGTTAGATTGTTTAACCATTGCATAAAAGCTTGACTGCTTGTCAAGTTCAATGGCTACCCGTAATGAAACTGACCAAATGCATTCTCACGAAAGGGAAGATTATATAGAAACAGATGCAAGTTTGCAGAAGAACTCTGTTCTCTATTAAGCAGACTGACACCCAAGATGGTACCAGCATATTTTTATGGTTGAGATGAGAACTGGCAACTACGTTTTAACAGGACAGAGCTCTTTTCTTCAGTAAGAGATGGGAACCAAATAGAGGACTTCATGATTCTTGAGGGGTTTTATTGGATGTACCCAAATACTTTCACTTGGCTGGTTAGCCAAAACAGTACCATTATAGAAACACTGATCACTAATAATCTAATAAGAATTTCACAAAAAGCAGTTTTAGCCAGATAATGACTTGAAAGTGGAACTTAGTATTTTAAGGAAGAATCAAGACTAGTTTCACTGATGTAAACAAGGGAAATCATGATAATGTTAAGGGCCTACTGATTCTTTAGAATGGCCCAGATAAGCACCACACCTTATATGTAATCCTATGCAACTGTCCGCTTGTTTTTAGTGATATTCGCAAACCACCCATATTTGGTAGATAATTAATAATTTATCTTTCATGGTGGCCATCTTCTTTCATTTCTCCCTAGATTTCTACTTGACAGCTCTACATACATTGTCTCCTAAAGCAGTGCAACTCATTCATAAGATAATTGAAAAAGTTGAGGTCTTTGGGGAAAAAAA